>CM065589.1:597859062-598243748 GCA_033119425.1 Bufotes viridis | reverse complement strand
CAGAACAAAATATACCTTGTTACATACAGATTTAAACTAGGCCTGCAACTGCTGGGGACAGCAGATTCAGGGTATTGCTATTTTGGCAATTGAATTTTACCCCAGAACAAAATACACCCTGTTACGTACAAATTTAAACAAAGTCTGCAACTGCTGAAACACCAGATTAAGGGTATTGCTATTTTGGCAATTAAATTTCACCCCAGAACAAAATATATGTTTTGGAGGACACTATCATGCTTTGCCAGCCAGTGCTGGGACACCAGATTCAGGGTATTGCTATTTTGGCAATTGAATTTCACCCCAGAACAAAATATATGTTTTGGCGGACACTAATATTCTTTGCCAGCCACTGCTGGGACACCAGATTCAGGGTATTGATTTTTTGGCAATTTTATTTCACCCCAGAACAAAATATATGTTTTGGCGGACATCATTATACTTTGCCAGCCAGTGCTGGGACACCAGATTTAGGGTATTGCTATTTTTGCAATTGAATTTCACCCCAGAACAAAATAAATGTTTTGACGGACACTATTATACTTTGCCAGCCAGTGCTGGGACACCAGATTCAGGGTATCGCTTTTTGGCAAGTAAATTTCACCCCAGAACAAAATATACCCTGTTACTTACAAATTTAAACTAGGCCTGCAACTGCTGGAACACCAGATTCAGGTTATTGCTATTTTGGCAATTGAATTTCACTCCCAGAACAAAATATATGTCTGGGCAGACACTATTATACTTTGCCAGCCAGTGCTGGGACACCAGATTCAGAGTATTGCTATTTTGGCAAGTGAATTTCACCCCAGAACAAAATATATGTTTTGGCGGACACTATTATACTTTGCCAGCCACTGCTGGGACACCAGATTCAGGGTATTGCTATTTTTGGCAATTGAATTTCACCCCAGAACAAAATATATGTTTTAGCAGACATCATTATACTTGGCCTGCCAACTGCTGGGACACCAGATTCAGGGTATTGCTATTTTGGCAATTGAATTTCACCCCAGAACAAAATATATGTTTTGACGGACACTATTATACTTTGCCAGCCAGTGCTGGGACACCAGATTCAGGGTATTGCTATTTTGGCAAGTGAATTTCACCCCAGAACAAAATATACCCTGTTACGTACAAATTTAAACTAGGCCTGCAACTGCTGGAACACCAGATTCAGGGTATTGCTATTTTGGCAATGGAATTTCACCCCAGAACAAAATATATGTTTTGGCGGACACTATTATACTTTGCCAGCCAGTGCTGGGACACCAGATTCAGGGTACTGCTATTTTGTCAATTGAATTTCACCCCAGAACAAAATATATGTTTTGGCGGACACTATTATAATTTGCCAGCCAGTGCTGGGACACCAGATTCAGGGTACTGCTATTTTGGCAATTGAATTTCACCCCAGAACAAAATATATGTTTTGGCGGACACTATTATACTTTGCCAGCCACTGCTGGGACACCAGATTCAGGGTATTGATATTTTGGCAATGGAATTATACGCCAGAACAAAATATATGTTTTCACGGACACCATTATACTTTGCCAGCCAGTGCTGGGACACCATATTCAGGGTATTCTTAATTTTGCTATGGAATTTCACCCCAGAACAAAATATATGTCTTGGCGGACACTATTATACTTTGCCAGCCACTGCTGGCACACCAGATTCAGGGTATTGCTATTTTGGCAATTGAATTTCACCCCAGAACAAAATATATGTTTTGGCGGACACTATTATACTTTGCCAGCCAGTGCTGGGACACCAGATTCAGGGTATTGCTATTTTGGCAATTGAATTTCACCCCAGAACAAAATATATGTTTTGGCGGACACTATTATACTTTGCCAGCCAGTGCTGGGACACCAGATTCAGGGTATTGCTATTTTGGCAATCGAATTTAACCCCAGAACAAAATATACCTTGTTACATACAGATTTAAACTAGGCCTGCAACTGCTGGGACAGCAGATTCAGGGTATTGCTATTTTGGCAATTGAATTTTACCCCAGAACAAAATACACCCTGTTACGTACAAATTTAAACAAAGTCTGCAACTGCTGAAACACCAGATTAAGGTTATTGCTATTTTGGCAATTAAATTTCACCCCAGAACAAAATATATGTTTTGGAGGACACTATCATACTTTGCCAGCCAGTGCTGGGACACCAGATTCAGGGTATTGCTATTTTGGCAATTGAATTTCACCCCAGAACAAAATATATGTTTTGGCGGACACTATTATACTTTGCCAGCCAGTGCTGGGACACCAGATTCAGGGTATTGCTTTTTTGGCAATTGAATTTTACCACAGAACAAAATATATGTTTTGGCGGACACTATTATACTTTGCCAGCCAGTGCTGGGACATCAGATTCAGGGTATTGCTATTTTGGCAATCGAATTTAACCCCAGAACAAAATATACCTTGTTACATACAGATTTAAACTAGGCCTGCAACTGCTGGGACAGCAGATTCAGGGTATTGCTATTTTGGCAATTGAATTTTACCCCAGAACATTATACACCCTGTTACGTACAAATTTAAACAAAGTCTGCAACTGCTGAAACACCAGATTAAGGGTATTGCTATTTTGGCAATTAAATTTCACCCCAGAGCAAAATATATGTTTTGGAGGACACTATCATGCTTTGCCAGCCAGTGCTGGGACACCAGATTCAGGGTATTGCTATTTTGGCAATTGAATTTCACCCCAGAACAAAATATATGTTTTGGCGGACACTAATATTCTTTGCCAGCCACTGCTGGGACACCAGATTCAGGGTATTGATTTTTTGGCAATTTTATTTCACCCCAGAACAAAATATATGTTTTGGCGGACATCATTATACTTTGCCAGCCAGTGCTGGGACACCAGATTTAGGGTATTGCTATTTTTGCAATTGAATTTCACCCCAGAACAAAATAAATGTTTTGACGGACACTATTATACTTTGCCAGCCAGTGCTGGGACACCAGATTCAGGGTATCGCTTTTTGGCAAGTGAATTTTACCCCATCACGAAATATATGTTTTGGCGAACACCATTATACTTTGACAGCCACTGCTGGGACACCACATTCAGTGTATTGCTATTTTGGCAATTGAATTTCACCCTGAACAAAATATACCCTGTTACTGACAGATTTAAACTAGGCCTGCAACTGCTGGAACACCAGATTCAGGTTATTGCAATTTTGGAAATTGAATTTCCTCCCAGAACAAAGTATATGTCTGGGCAGACACTATTATACTTTGCCAGTCAGTGCTGGGACACCAGATTCAGAGTATTGCTATTTTGGCAAGTGAATTTTTCCCCAAAACAAAAATATGTTTTGGCGGACACTATTATACTTTGCCAGCCACAGCTGGGACACCAGATTCAGGGTATTGCTATTTTGGCAATTGAATTTCTCCCCAGAACAAAATATTCCCTGTTACAGACAGATTTAAACTAGGCCTGCAACTGATGGGACACAAGATTCAGGGTATTGCTATTTTGGCAATTGAATTTTACCCCAGAACAAAATATATGTTTTGGCGGACACTATTATACTTTGCCAGCCAGTGCTGGGACACCAGATTCAGGGTATTGCTATTTTGGCAAGTGAATTTAACCCCAGAACAAAATATACCCTTTTACGTACAAATTTAAACTAGGCCTGCAACTGCTGGAACACCAGATTCAGGGTATTGCTATTTTGGCAATGGAATTTCACCCCAGAACAAAATTTATGTTTTGGCGGACACTATTATACTTTGCCAGCCAGTGCTGGGACACCAGATTCAGGGTACTGCTATTTTGTCAATTGAATTTCACCTCAGAACAAAATATATGTTTTGGCGGACACTATTATAATTTGCCAGCCAGTGCTGGGACACCAGATTCAGGGTACTGCTATTTTGGCAATTGAATTTCACCCCAGAACAAAATATATGTTTTGGCGGACACTATTATACTTTGCCAGCCACTGCTGGGACACCAGATTCAGGGTATTGCTATTTTGGCAATCGAATTTAACCCCAGAACAAAATATACCTTGTTACATACAGATTTAAACTAGGCCTGCAACTGCTGGGACAGCAGATTCAGGGTATTGCTATTTTGGCAATTGAATTTTACCCCAGAACATTATACACCCTGTTACGTACAAATTTAAACAAAGTCTGCAACTGCTGAAACACCAGATTAAGGGTATTGCTATTTTGGCAATTAAATTTCACCCCAGAACAAAATATATGTTTTGGAGGACACTATCATGCTTTGCCAGCCAGTGCTGGGACACCAGATTCAGGGTATTGCTATTTTGGCAATTGAATTTCACCCCAGAACAAAATATACCCTGTTACAGACAGATTTAAACTAGGCCTGCAACTGCTGGGACACCAGATTCAGGGTATTGCTTTTTGGCACTTGAATTTCGACCCAGAACAAAATATACCCTGTTACGTACAAATTTAAACTAGGCCTGCAACTGCAGGAACACCAGGGTATACTTTGCCAGCCAGTGCTGGGACACCAGATTCAGGGTACTGCTATTTTGGCAATTGAATTTCACCTCAGAACAAAATATATGTTTTGGCGGACACTATTATAATTTGCCAGCCAGTGCTGGGACACCAGATTCAGGGTACTGCTATTTTGGCAATTGAATTTCACCCCAGAACAAAATATATGTTTTGGCGGACACTATTATACTTTGCCAGCCACTGCTGGGACACCAGATTCAGGGTATTGCTATTTTGGCAATCGAATTTAACCCCAGAACAAAATATACCTTGTTACATACAGATTTAAACTAGGCCTGCAACTGCTGGGACAGCAGATTCAGGGTATTGCTATTTTGGCAATTGAATTTTACCCCAGAAGATTATACACCCTGTTACGTACAAATTTAAACAAAGTCTGCAACTGCTGAAACACCAGATTAAGGGTATTGCTATTTTGGCAATTAAATTTCACCCCAGAACAAAATATATGTTTTGGAGGACACTATCATGCTTTGCCAGCCAGTGCTGGGACACCAGATTCAGGGTATTGCTATTTTGGCAATTGAATTTCACCCCAGAACAAAATATATGTTTTGGCGGACACTAATATTCTTTGCCAGCCACTGCTGGGACACCAGATTCAGGGTATTGATTTTTTGGCAATTTTATTTCACCCCAGAACAAAATATATGTTTTGGCGGACATCATTATACTTTGCCAGCCAGTGCTGGGACACCAGATTTAGGGTATTGCTATTTTTGCAATTGAATTTCACCCCAGAACAAAATAAATGTTTTGACGGACACTATTATACTTTGCCAGCCAGTGCTGGGACACCAGATTCAGGGTATCGCTTTTTGGCAAGTGAATTTTACCCCATCACGAAATATATGTTTTGGCGAACACCATTATACTTTGCCAGCCACTGCTGGGACACCACATTCAGTGTATTGCTATTTTGGCAATTGAATTTCACCCCTGAACAAAATATACCCTGTTACTGACAGATTTAAACTAGGCCTGCAACTGCTGGAACACCAGATTCAGGTTATTGCAATTTTGGAAATTGAATTTCACTCCCAGAACAAAGTATATGTCTGGGCAGACACTATTATACTTTGCCAGTCAGTGCTGGGACACCAGATTCAGAGTATTGCTATTTTGGCAAGTGAATTTTTCCCCAAAACAAAAATATGTTTTAGCTGACACTATTATACTTTGCCAGCCACAGCTGGGACACCAGATTCAGGGTATTGCTATTTTGGCAATTGAATTTCACCCCAGAACAAAATATATGTTTTGGCGGACACTATTATACTTTGCCAGCCAGTGCTGGGACACCAGATTCAGGGTATTGCTATTTTGGCAAGTGAATTTAACCCCAGAACAAAATATATCCTGTTACGTACAAATTTAAACTAGGCCTGCAACTGCTGGAACACCAGATTCAGGGTATTGCTATTTTGGCAATGGAATTTCACCCCAGAACAAAATATATGTTTTGGCGGACACTATTATACTTTGCCAGCCAGTGCTGGGACACCAGATTCAGGGTACTGCTATTTTGTCAATTGAATTTCACCCCAGAACAAAATATATGTTTTGGCGGACACTATTATAATTTGCCAGCCAGTGCTGGGACACCAGATTCAGGGTACTGCTATTTTGGCAATTGAATTTCACCCCAGAACAAAATATATGTTTTGGCGGACACTATTATACTTTGCCAGCCACTGCTGGGACACCAGATTCAGGGTATTGGTATTTTGGCAATGGAATTATACGCCAGAACAAAATATATGTTTTCGCGGACACCATTATACTTTGCCAGCCAGTGCTGGGACACCATATTCAGGGTATTCTTAATTTTGCTATGGAATTTCACCCCAGAACAAAATATATGTCTTGGCGGACACTATTATACTTTGCCAGCCACTGCTGGCACACCAGATTCAGGGTATTGCTATTTTGGCAATTGAATTTCACCCCAGAACAAAATATATGTTTTGGCGGACACTATTATACTTTGCCAGCCAGTGCTGGGACACCAGATTCAGGGTATTGCTATTTTGGCAATTGAATTTCACCCCAGAACAAAATATATGTTTTGGCGGACACTATTATACTTTGCCAGCCAGTGCTGGGACACCAGATTCAGGGTATTGCTATTTTGGCAATCGAATTTAACCCCAGAACAAAATATACCTTGTTACATACAGATTTAAACTAGGCCTGCAACTGCTGGGACAGCAGATTCAGGGTATTGCTATTTTGGCAATTGAATTTTACCCCAGAACAAAATACACCCTGTTACGTACAAATTTAAACAAAGTCTGCAACTGCTGAAACACCAGATTAAGGTTATTGCTATTTTGGCAATTAAATTTCACCCCAGAACAAAATATATGTTTTGGAGGACACTATCATACTTTGCCAGCCAGTGCTGGGACACCAGATTCAGGGTATTGCTATTTTGGCAATTGAATTTCACCCCAGAACAAAATATATGTTTTGGCGGACACTAATATACTTTGCCAGCCACTGCTGGGACACCAGATTCAGGGTATTGATTTTTGGCAATTTTATTTCACCCCAGAACAAAATATATGTTTTGGCGGACATCATTATACTTTGCCAGCCAGTGCTGGGACACCAGATTCAGGGTATTGCTATTTTGGCAATTGAATTTCACCCCAGAACAAAATATATGTTTTGACGTACATTATTATACTTTGCCAGCCACTGCTGGGACAGCAGATTCAGGGTATTGCTATTTTGGCAATTGAATTTCACCCCAGAACAAAATATACCCTGTTACGTACAAATTTAAACTAGGCCTGCAACTGCTGGAACACCAGATTCAGGGTATTGCTATTTTGGCAATTGAATTTCACCCCAGAACAAAATATATGTTTTGGCGGACACTATCATACTTTGCCAGCCAGTGCTGGGACACCAGATTCAGGGTATTGCTATTTTGGCAATTGAATTTCACCCCAGAACAAAATATATGTTTTGGCGGACACTAATATACTTTGCCAGCCACTGCTGGGACACCAGATTCAGGGTATTGCTATTTTTGGCAATTGTATTTCACCCCAGAACAAAATATATGTTTTGGCGGACATCTATTATACTTTGCCAGCCAGTGCTGGGACACCAGATTTAGGGTATTGCTATTTTGGCAATTGAATTTCACCCCAGAACAAAATAAATGTTTTGACGGACACTATTATACTTTGCCAGCCAGTGCTGGGACACCAGATTCAGGGTATTGCTATTTTGGCAATTGAATTTCACCCCAGAACAAAATATACCCTGTTACTGACAGATTTAAACTAGGCCTGCAACTGCTGGAACACCAGATTCAGGGTATTGCTATTTTGGCAATTGAATTTCACCCCAGAACAAAATATATGTTTGGGCGGACACTATTATACTTTGCCAGCCAGTGCTGGGACACCAGATTCAGGGTATTGCTATTTTGGCAATTGAATTTCACCCCAGAACAAAATATATGTTTTGGCGGACACTATTATACTTTGCCAGCCACTGCTGGGACACCAGATTCAGGGTATTGCTATTTTGGCAATTGAATTTCACCCCAGAACAAAATATATGTTATTGGCGGACACTATTATACTTTGCCAGCCACTGCTGGGACATCAGATTCAGGGTATTGCTATTTTGGCAATTGAATTTCACCCTAGAACAAAATATATGTTTTGTCGGACACTATTAGGCCTCTCTCACACGGGCGTCATGTTTGACGCCCGGATAAGAGGCTGGTGCGTTACGGGAATATGCGTGTTTTCTGCCGCGGGTGCAAACGCTTGTAACGCGTTTGCACGCGCGTGAGAAAAATCGCCATGTTTGATACCCAGACCAAGCCGGACTTCATCACTGAAGACCGGTTTCGGTCTTCTGGAGAATTGATTATTTTCCCTTATAACATGGTTATAAGGGGAAATAATAGCATTCTTAATAAAGAATGCATAGTAAAATGAAGTGGAAGGGGTTAAAAATAATAAAAGTTAACTTACCTTTAGCCACTTGATCGCCAGAGTTGCGATCTGTCCTCTCTTTCCCAGCATCAGCTAAGATCTAAAGGACCTGTGATGACGCCACATCACATGGTCCAATCACATGGTCCATCTTACCATGGTGATGGACCATGTGATTGGACCATGTGATGTGATGTCATCACCATGTTATAATGGAAAATAATAAGATCGGGTCCCATTGCTATAGCATCCATGCCGGAGAAAATCGCCACGCATCTGCACTTGCTTGCGGATGCTTGCGATTTTCACGCAGCCCCATTCACTTCTATGGGTCCTGCGTCGTGTGAAAACGCACAATATAGAGCATGCTGCGATTTTCACGCAATGCAGAAGTGATGTGTGAAAATCACCGCTCATGTGCACAGCCCCATAGAAATGAATGGGTCCGGATTCAGTGCGGGTGCAATGCTACCTTCTCACGCATTGCACCCGCTGAAAACTCGCCCGTGTGAAAGGGGCCTTATACTTTGCCAGCCACTGCTGGGACACCAGATTTAGGGTATTGCTATTTTGGCAATTGAATTTCACCCCAGAACAAAATATATGTTTTGGCGGACACTATTATACTCTTGCCAGACACTGCTGGGACACCAGATTTAGGGATTGCTATTTTGGCAATTGAATTTCACCACAGAAAATAATCTATCCATTGCCACACAGCAGACAGTATTACACTTGGCTAGCCAAAGCTGGAACACCAGATTTAGGGTTTGGTATTTTGGCAATTGTATTTAACCCTTGTATTTAAAATATAGAAATTGCTATCCTGAGTTTCTAGGGGCAATACACAGCCCCTGATGTAGGATATAGCAAAAAAAAAAACTAGTATTGATGGATTGATGGACTGGCAGCTTGTTCTGGTGCACCACAAGTCACAAAATGGCCGCTGATCATCCCTGAAAAAAGTGACAGAAAAACGCCTGTGCAGCCTAAAAACCAGTGAGCAATTAACTATCAGAAGTTGAATCATTCACAGCTGTAGATCAATCAGTTTATTAGGTGCTGTTGCTGACTTTTTCCTGCCTAATCTCGCCTCACAGAAGCTGCGCTCCTCTCCCTACACTAATCAGAGCAGTGTGACGTGCAGGCGCCACGCGACTCCAGCTTAAATAGAGGCTGGGTCACATGCTGCATCTTGGTCAATCACAGCCATGCCATTAGTTAGCATGGCTGTGATGGCTTCTTAGGGCAAGAAGTAAAACGCTAGCTGATTGGCTGCTGTGCAGCTCCTTCAGAAAGCGGGAAGAATCGCTGAACATCGGACCCGAACCCGAACTTTTTTGAAAATGTTCGGTCCGGGTCCATGTCCCGAACACCCCAAATTCGATACGAACCCAAACTATGCTCAAACTGTTCAGCTCAGCACTAACTATATTAGCTTTATCAATTACATATTCCTTCAGAGAACAACTAGCCTTCTGCATCTCTTCCTTATTATTTTCAGTAGGTTGATCAATAAATCGTTCTGTTGTGAAAGCCAGAATATCAGTCAAGTCCTCCTCCCTCTTCTTGAATGATCTCCTCGTAGCAGTGATATCACTAATAAGGACCCCCTCAGATATGCTTTCAGAGCATCCCAGACCACATTAATGTTAGCAGAGGGAGATTCACCTCCCAGAAGGAAGATACATGTATTTTAATGGACTGATAATTATCAATAATAGTAAGCCAATACGGGTTCAGCTTAAACCCAAATCCCCTATTGTCTTTATTCTCCCCAGTGCGAACCTCAATTAAGACCGGTGAATGGTCCGAAACTGTTCTTACTCCATACCGTATCTTTTTGATATTGTTCAAATTGTTCTCGTTAGTAAGCGCCAAATCAATCCTAGACATTGCTCTACCTCCTCTGCTTACACAGGAGTATACTCTCTTTCCTCTGCCAACATGTCCCCATATATCCACCAATCCAGCCTCCAAGCAGAATTGAGGCAATGGGAATTACCCATATTCCTTCCCCGATCTGCGTCTAAAGTCAGTCTGTCCTTTTGGGATCCATAACAGTGTTAAAGTCTCCCATCAGAACAAGCCGGCATTCTGTTTTTTTTCCAAGAAGCGCAGTAGTTGGATGAGTGGACACATAGAGAATGGCGGAGGTATATAGAAAAAGGCAAAAATATAACTATATCCATGTAACCTCCCATACAAAAAAATAAATCTGCCTTGGCTATCTATGTTAGATTCTATTAAGGAAAAATCTATGGAGTTATGGATCAGAACCGATACACCCCTAGAGGCACTGCTAAAAGTAGAATGGTAGGATTGGGAATGCCATCCCGTCATCAAACGGGACACGGTCTCTTCAGTGAGGTGAGTTTCAACTATACAAATAATTGCAGGAAGATATCTTTTCACTGCATCCATAATAGCTTGTCTCTTGACCCTCTCCCCAAGCCCTCTAACATTCCAAGAAACGATTCTAACAGACATTAATTAAGGAGGGTAAGGAAAAAAAAAAAAAAACACCTTCCCTGCAGGTTGAATTCCCTCCCTCCTTCCCTCTCCCCCTTTGGTCCGCCTGATCTAGTCAGCAAACCTCTACCTTCCGGTCATTCTCCCCCTCTAGTCCCCTCCTCCCTCCAAGAAAGGAAAAGTATGAAAAATATATCAAATGCCCATTTGCTCCATCCAATCCAGCACATGTTACGGTTTCTCAAAAAGTGAGTAGTCCCGTTGTAGATTACTCTTAGTTTCGCTGGATACTGTAGGGAGTATTTAATATCTTTTAACGCTAAGCGTTTCTTTATCTCACTAAAGCTTCTTCTTTTTCCTGGGTCTGTCGAGCAAAGTCAGGGAAGAATAACAATCTGGTGCCTTGATAATCAATGGGTGAGCATTCTCTTGCCCTTCTCAATATCATATCTCTATCCATAGATAGTAATAGTTTCATTAGAATTACTCGCGCGACCTCCCTGGGGCGAGTTTCCCCCTGGGATCCGATGGGCTCTTTCTATTCGAACATGGAGGAAAAATGTTCACTACCCATATTTTTCAAGATTACGTCCTTAAGTTGTTCAACTAGCTGCCAACCCTCAGCTCCCTCTGGAATCCAACTAGGCGGATATTATACCGCCTTGATCTGTTTTCCAGATCCTCCAGTTTATTTTGTAGGAGGTGGTTTTCCGAAGAAAGAGACAGATTTTTAGATTTAATCATATCCATATCGGATTGAAGGGAGTCAACCGTCTTCTCCATATTACATACTCGATCCCGGATTTTAGTCAGATCTTCTCTTATTAGGGATATGTCGCTCTGCATTGACCCAAGTTGAATAGACATCCCTTGTACTAGCATGCCATTATTTTCCACAGCGCACAGGATTTTTTCCAGAGCTGAAGGGTCATGCTCAATTTCTGTTCGCGCTGGGAGACTTTCCTCCCCTCCTTCCTGATCTAATGACCCATCCTCAGATAGTTCTTCAGCTTGAGGGATTTTAACGATTTTCTTGGAGTTAGTACTCATTTTCCCTTTGGTTGACCCCTTTTCATTAAGGGAGGGAGATTTCAGAAACTTATCAATTTTACCCTCTGGTATCTTAGTCCCCAGCTTTATTCCAGAGGAGTCCACCGACCGCCGCTTTGGAGCCATTAAACATCAAAAATCCCTTTCAATATATATATATATTATTATAAAGCAAATCATAGGTTACTTTTTAAGGGACAGAAGTATTTTTCAGAATCTGACGCCTGTAAGCTTTTAGCTAAAATAATCTTACAACAGGACAAAAAAGAAAGCTATTACCTTAGTTCGTAATTTAGATGGGGTAATAATATCAGACCCAGAGGGAATTAGAGACACTTTTTGCAATACTTTTCCCAAATATATAGAGCTTCTCCTGGTTTGCCACCTGACCTGGCGAGGCAGTTCCTGGAGAGAATTCCTCTTCCGATGCTAACAGAAGCTCAAAAGAATCTCTGAAGGAGAGCTGTCTCTTGTGGAGATTCAAGAGGCTTTGAGGTCTATCTCTGGGAACTCATCGCCAGGGTCAGATGGTTTTCCATATGAATTTTATCGTAAGTATAGTGATGTCATCCTCCCTCATCTACTGGAAGTATTTACTCAAGCATTGCAGGAAGGGGCTCTACCACAGTCTATGATGGAAGCCGTGATAGTTTTTAATTCCTAAAAAGATAAAGATCTGTCGGACTTGGAGCTCATATAGACCACATTTCCCTATTAAATACGGACGTTGTTGTTATCAAAGGTTCTGGCTAAGAGGCTTTCAGGTTATGTCCCTTCTGATTCATCCAGATCAAAACGGCTTTATGTCATAAAAGGGGCACCCATCATAACCTGCATAGGTTTTTCACGACCTTCAGTCCCCAGTGAGGGTGTCCAGCTCGGTCCTGTCACTGGATGCTACTAAAGCCGTCCGACAGGGTCGGAGTGGACGCTCCTCTGGGAGGTGATGAAAAGAATGGGCTTTTGGCCCTAAATTTATGGGGATGGTTCAGTTGTTATATAAATGTCCAGTGGCCAGAATTAGGTTAATGATATGCTGACAGAGAGTTTTGGACTGGAAAGAGGCACCCGTCAAGGATGTCCTGTAGGTTATATATATATAGCTGCAGATAGTTAGTGGGAGATAGTCAGTGTAGGTTATATATATAATACAGATAGTTAGTGGGAGATAGTCAGTGTAGGTAGATAGTGATATAGTGTAGCTGATAGGTTCCGTGCAGGGTGTTAGGTAGTGTGGACAGGTTCTGCTGTCCATACATACATGCCATACATAGTGCTGTGATGCTCGCAAGTTCACAACAATACTTAGTGCACCAATCACTAATATGTAGTTGCACGTGATATGAAAAATACGCACATCATTAGTTGCATATTTACGCAATCGCGAATATATCTCGAACACTCTATCTGCATATAAAGCTATTGTAATGTTCCTGCCGTGCCAACCATCTTTCTCCAGTCTCAGGAAACTTCCAGCAGCTTGAAAATGTAGCTATAGTGACCCACGCCTGTATTGCGGTGCATTACGTGCGGTATATTATAGTGCTGAGTTTTTTTCAATCAAGTAAGACCACCGCACTCGTGAATAAATGACTAATATGCCTCTACCAAATATTCGAGAATTATCACGAATTTGAATTTTTCCCCGCCGCTCATCACTATCTAACTATAGAAACACGTGTGCTGCATGGAAACTTTCCAGGAAATGCCTATAAAGGGCAAGACTCCATACAAAGCACTGTATATCAATAATGACAACAAAGTACCCCTTAGGCTTCATCTATGGTATTTCATCCAGCTAACCAGTACCTTTCTGGATACTGATGAGTTGCAAGGCAACCCCAAAACAGATGCCCACAGATAAGTGTCTTTGGTTTGTTGGGCATGATCTATTTTGCATGATATTGATACTATTAAAAGGGTATTCCAGACTTAAGACTGATGACCTATCCTCAGGGATAGGTCATTAGAATTGCAGACCAGCGGGGGTCCGACTCCCGGTACCCTCGACACAATCAGCTGTTTGAAGAGGAAGCCTTGCTGGGCCGCCTTTATAGAATGATAAGCACAATCGCGGTAGATTTTTTCCCAGATGTGCTGGTACTGCAGCCCAGTGCGACATCACTAGTGGATAGACGTGACATCATAGGCTTCCAAACAGCTGACTCGGCATGAATATTTATAGACCCGGAAAACCCCTAAAAGCCATGGACACTTAAGGAGGAATTCTTTTGGAATCAATTTAGCAACAAATCAGCACAGAGAGAGAGAGGACCCTGCCCATGTGAGTCCTTGCTAAACCTACAAGGAAGAGGGAAAGGAGTGGTGAAGGTGCTCCTCGGGCTGTGTGGGTGGCAGCATGCTCATTTTGCAGGTGGTAGGCCTTCCTGAAGAAGTGGCTTTGTCAGGCCGGGATCTGAAAGTTTGGGGGCAGAGCGCCTGATGCTGCTGGGTAGTGAGTCCCAAAAAGCATGGGGAAGCATGAGAGAAATCTTGTAGGTGAGGAACAAGACAAGAGAACGGGGGTGTATGAGGTCCTATGAGAATCTGAGATTACATGAGGAATGTATCTGCTAAGCAGGCCAGAGATGTAAGGAGGGGACCGTTGTACAAAACTTATATTTAGTTGTTAGTATTTTGAACTGAATTTCCAGGACTGTTAAGAGCTAGTGAATGGATTATCAGGAGGGTGGAAGCAGAGGAGAAAATGAGAAGACAGGTAGGTTAAACTTCAAGCACCGAATAAATACAGGAACGACCAAAAGTGACCGTAGACAAGCCAAAACTAAGTGTACCAATATGTATTATGGCTGTGGGTAAGGCAAAATGTAACCCGAGTGCCAGCCTCACAAATGAAGTACAACCAAATCAAAAATGGAGCTCACAAAGTACCAATGTAATTATATTTTCTTAGGTTAACCAAGTAGCAGAGTTGAGACAATCAGAGGGAAAAAGGAGGAAAGTAGATGGGGGCCAAGGAGGAGATGTTGCAGTAGTCCAAGCAGGAGATGATGAGGCTATGCATTAGCATTTTATTTTACTTAGCGGTGGGGAAGGAACAAACATGAGAGATGCTCTCTAAGTTGAAAGAAGCTGGTGGAGGTAGGTGGTTTGGAAGGAGGCAGAATCAGATGTCCCTAGTTAGCAGACCTGTGAGACTACAGAGAGGTCAGGTAGGGGGCAGAGGACATGGAGGAAATATGGGCTGAATTATTTTTTCCATGATGAGTTTTAGAAGTGAAAGTTGAAGAATGAAGATATAGCCGATAGACACGTGACATCTGGGCCAGAGAGTGATCTGAGTCTCATCGGCATAGAGATAGTATTAAAGCCATGGGACTCTATGAGCTTTCCAGGCCTAGAGTAAAATGGAAGAAAAGTATGAACCCAGGATGTAATGGGCATGATGAGGAGGTGGTGTATGGGAGAAGCTGAATGTTTGGTTGTTGAGGCACATGAGATTCAGAAGAGAGCCAGTCTCTGATGAGATGGATGAGGATAAGAGGGCTTGCAACAGGTAAACAGTTTCTGAAACAGAGGATAGATCAAGAAGGAGCACAGAGTAATGATCAGTAGCTTTGGCAGCTAGCAGGTTGTTGCCACAGATCATTGGTTAGAGCCGGTTTGTAGGAGGATTGGAGCGGATCAAAAAGTGAGTGGGATGAGAGGTGGAAAGACAAGTGTAGGTTATATATATAATACAGATAGTTAGTGGGAGATAGTCAGTGTAGGTTATATATATATACAGATAGTTAGTGGGGGATAGTCAGTGTAGGTTATATATATATATAATACAGATAGTTAGTGGGAGATAGTCAGTGTAGGTTATATATATATAATACAGATAGTTAGTGGGAGATAGTCAGTGTAGGTTATATATATAATACAGATAGTTAGTGGGAGATAGTCAGTGTAGGTTATATATATATAATACAGATAGTTAGTGGGAGATAGTCAGTGCAGGTTATATATATAATACAGATAGTTAGTGGGAGATAGTCAGTGTAGGTTATATATATAATACAGATAGTTAGTGGGAGATAGTCAGTGTAGGTTTATATATATATAACACAGATAGTTAGTGGGAGATAGTCAGTGTAGGTTATATATATATAATACAGATAGTTAGTGGGAGATAGTCAGTGTAGGTTATATATATATAATACAGATAGTTAGTGGGAGATAGTCAGTGTAGGTTATATATATATAATACAGATAGTTAGTAGGAGATAGTCAGTGTAGGTTATATATATAATACAGATAGTTAGTGGGAGATAGTCAGTGTAGGTTATATATATAATACAGATAGTTAGTGGGAGATAGTCAGTGTAGGTTATATATATAATACAGATAGTTAGTGGGAGATAGTCAGTGTAGAGTTATATATATAATACAGATAGTTAGTGGGGATAGTCAGTGTAGGTTATATATATAATACAGATAGTTAGTGGGAGATAGTCAGTGTAGGTTATATATATATAATACAGATAGTTAGTGGGAGATAGTCAGTGTAGGTTATATATATATATACAGATAGTTAGTGGGAGATAGTCAGTGTAGGTTATATATATAATACAGATAGTTAGTGGGAGATAGTCAGTGTAGGTTATATATATATAATACAGATAGTTAGTGGGAGATAGTCAGTGTAGGTTATATATATATAATACAGATAGTTAGTGGGAGATAGTCAGTGTAGGTTATATATATAATACAGATAGTTAGTGGGAGATAGTCAGTGTAGGTTATATATATATAATACAGATAGTTAGTGGGAGATAGTCAGTGTAGGTTATATATATATAATACAGATAGTTAGTGGGAGATAGTCAGTGTAGGTTATATATATATAATACAGATAGTTAGTGGGAGATAGTCAGTGTAGGTTATATATATAATACAGATAGTTAGTGGGAGATAGTCAGTGTAGGTTATATATATATAATACAGATAGTTAGTGGGAGATAGTCAGTGTAGGTTATATATATAATACAGATAGTTAGTGGGGAGATAGTCAGTGTAGGTTATATATATATAATACAGATAGTTAGTGGGAGATAGTCAGTGTAGGTTATATATATATAATACAGATAGTTAGTGGGAGATAGTCAGTGTAGGTTATATATATAATACAGATAGTTAGTGGGAGATAGTCAGTGTAGGTTATATATATATAATACAGATAGTTAGTGGGAGATAGTCAGTGTAGGTTATATATATAATACAGATAGTTAGTGGGAGATAGTCAGTGTAGGTTATATATATATAATACAGATAGTTAGTGGGAGATAGTCAGTGTAGGTTATATATATAATACAGATAGTTAGTGGGAGATAGTCAGTGTAGGTTATATATATATAATACAGATAGTTAGTGGGAGATAGTCAGTGTAGGTTATATATATATAATACAGATAGTTAGTGGGAGATAGTCAGTGTAGGTTATATATATAATACAGATAGTTAGTGGGAGATAGTCAGTGTAGGTTATATATATAATACAGATAGTTAGTGGGAGATAGTCAGTGTAGGTTATATATATAATACAGATAGTTAGTGGGAGATAGTCAGTGTAGGTTATATATATATAATACAGATAGTTAGTGGGAGATAGTCAGTGTAGGTTATATATATAATACAGATAGTTAGTGGGAGATAGTCAGTGTAGGTTATATATATAATACAGATAGTTAGTGGGGAGATAGTCAGTGTAGGTTATATATATAATACAGATAGTTAGTGGGAGATAGTCAGTGTAGGTTATATATATAATACAGATAGTTAGTGGGAGATAGTCAGTGTAGGTTATATATATATAATACAGATAGTTAGTAGGAGATAGTCAGTGTAGGTTATATATATAATACAGATAGTTAGTGGGAGATAGTCAGTGTAGGTTATATATATATAATACAGATAGTTAGTGGGAGATAGTCAGTGTAGGTTATATATATAATACAGATAGTTAGTGGGAGATAGTCAGTGTAGGTTATATATATAATACAGATAGTTAGTGGGAGATAGTCAGTGTAGGTTATATATATAATACAGATAGTTAGTGGGAGATAGTCAGTGTAGGTTATATATATATAATACAGATAGTTAGTGGGAGATAGTCAGTGTAGGTTATATATATATAATACAGATAGTTAGTGGGAGATAGTCAGTGTAGGTTATATATATAATACAGATAGTTAGTGGGAGATAGTCAGTGTAGGTTATATATATATAATACAGATAGTTAGTGGGAGATAGTCAGTGTAGGTTATATATATAATACAGATAGTTAGTGGGAGATAGTCAGTGTAGGTTATATATATATAATACAGATAGTTAGTGGGAGATAGTCAGTGTAGGTTATATATATAATACAGATAGTTAGTGGAGATAGTCAGTGTAGGTTATATATATATAATACAGATAGTTAGTGGGAGATAGTCAGTGTAGGTTATATATATATAATACAGATAGTTAGTGGGGATAGTCAGTGTAGGTTATATATATAATACAGATAGTTAGTGGGAGATAGTCAGTGTAGGTTATATATATAATACAGATAGTTAGTGGGAGATAGTCAGTGTAGGTTATATATATATAATACAGATAGTTAGTGGGAGATAGTCAGTGTAGGTTATATATATAATACAGATAGTTAGTGGGAGATAGTCAGTGTAGGTTATATATATAATACAGATAGTTAGTGGGAGATAGTCAGTGTAGGTTATATAT
Source organism: Bufotes viridis (assembly GCA_033119425.1). NCBI lineage: Eukaryota > Metazoa > Chordata > Amphibia > Anura > Bufonidae > Bufotes > Bufotes viridis. The sequence goes on along the minus strand of CM065589.1, from coordinate 598,224,987 downwards.
ATATATACAGATAGTTAGTGGGAGATAGTCAGTGTAGGTTATATATATAATACAGATAGTTAGTGGGAGATAGTCAGTGTAGGTTATATATATAATACAGATAGTTAGTGGGAGATAGTCAGTGTAGGTTATATATATAATACAGATAGTTAGTGGGAGATAGTCAGTGTAGATTATATATATAATACAGATAGTTAGTGGGAGATAGTCAGTGTAGGTTATATATATATAATACAGATAGTTAGTGGGAGATAGTCAGTGTAGGTTATATATATAATACAGATAGTTAGTGGGAGATATTCAGTGTAGGTTATATATATATAATACAGATAGTTAGTGGGAGATAGTCAGTGTAGGTTATATATATAATACAGATAGTTAGTGGGAGATAGTCAGTGTAGGTTATATATATATAATACAGATAGTTAGTGGGAGATAGTCAGTGTAGGTTATATATATAATACAGATAGTTAGTGAGAGATAGTCAGTGTAGGTTATATATATAATACAGATAGTTAGTGGGGGATAGTCAGTGTAGGTTATATATATATAATACAGAGAGTTAGTGGGGGATAGTCAGTGTAGGTTATATATATATATAATACAGATAGTTAGTGGGAGATAGTCAGTGTAGGATATATATATAATACAGATAGTTAGTGGGAGATAGTCAGTGTAGGTTATATATATATAATACAGATAGTTAGTGGGAGATAGTCAGTGTAGGTTATATATATAATACAGATAGTTAGTGGGGGATAGTCAGTGTAGGAAATATATATAATACAGATAGTTAGAGGGAGATAGTCAGTGTAGGTTATATATATATAATACAGATAGTTAGTGGGAGATAGTCAGTGTAGGTTATATATATAATACAGATAGTTAGTGGGAGATAGTCAGTGTAGGTGAGATAGTGATATAGTGTAGCTGATAGGTTCCAGTGCAGGGTGTTAGGTAGTGTGACAGGTTCTGCTGTCCATACATACATGCTACATACATAGTGCTGTGATGTCACAAGTTCACAACAATACTTAGTGCACCAATCACTAATATGTAGTTGCACGTATTGCGCAAAAATATGCACATCATTAGTTGCATATTTACGCAATCGCGAATATATCTGAACACTCTATCTGCATATAAAGCTATTGTAATGTTCTGCCGTGCCAACCATTTTCTCCAGTCTCAGGAAACTTCCAGCAGCTTGAAAAATGTAGCTATAGTGACCCACGCCTGTATTGCGCGTGCATTACGTGCATATTATAGTGCTGAGTTTTTTTCAATCAAGTAAATAACCCCGAATTCGTGAATAAATGACGAATATTCTACCAAATATTCGAGAATTATCACGAATTTGAATTTTTCCCCCGCCGCTCATCACTATCTAATTATAGAAACACGGTGCTGTATGGAAACTTTCCAGGAAATGCCTATAAAGGGCAAGACTCCATACAGCACTGTATATCATTAATGACAACAGTACCCCCTTAGGCTTCATCTATGGTATTTCATCCAGTTAACCAGTACCTTTCTGGATACTGATGAGTTGCAGGCACCCCAAAACAGATGTCTACAGATAAGTGTCTTTGGTTTGTTGGGTATGATCTATTTTGCATGATATTGATACTATTAAAAGGGTATTCCAGGACTTAAAAATTGATGACCTATCCTCAGGATAGGTCATTAGAATCAGATCAGTGGGGGTCCGACCCCCGGTACCCTCGACAATCAGCTGTTTGAAGAGGAAGCCTTGCTTGGCCGCCTTATAGAATGATAAGCACACCGTGGTAGATTTTTTTCCCAGATGTGTTGGTACTGCAGCTCAGTGACATCACAGTGATAGACGTGACATCATAGGCTTCCAACAGCTGATCGGCATGAATATTTATGTCCTGGAAAACCCCTTTAAAAGCTATGGACATTTAAGAGGGAATTTTTTTGAATCAATTTAGCAACAAATCAGTACAGAGAGAGAGAGGACCCTGCCCATGAGTCCTTACAATCTACAAGGAAGAGGGAAAGGAGTAGGTGAAGGTGCTCCTCTGGCTGTGTGGTGGCAGCATGCTCATTGCAGGTGGTAGGCCTTCCTGAAGAAGTGGGTTTTCAGGTTGGATTTGAAAGTTTGGGGCAGAGTCTGATGTGCTTGGGTAGTGAGTTCCAAAGTATGGGGGAAGCATGAGAGAAATCTTGTAGGTGAGGAACAAGACAAGAGAACAAAAAAGGAGGTCCTATGAGAATCTGAGATTACATGTGAGGATGTATCTGGTAAGCAGGTCAGAGATGTAAGGAGGGGACCGGTTGTAAAAAAACTTATATTTAGTTGTTAGTATTTTGAACTGAATTTCCAGGACTGTTAAGAGCTAGTGAATGGATTATCAGAGGGTGGAAGCAGAGGAGAAATGAGAAGACAGGTAGGTTAACCAAGTACGAATAAATACAGGAACGACCAAAAGTGACCGTATTGCCAAAAACTAAGTGTACCAATATGTATTATGGCTAGGTAAGGCAAATAACCCGGTACAAGCTCTCACAAATGAAGTACAACCAAATCAAAAATGGAGCTCACAAAGTACCAATGTAATTATATTTTCTTAGGTTAACCAAGTAGCAGAGTTGAGGATAAATCAGAGGGTGCGATGGTGCTAGATGGGGGGCCACAGAGGAGGATGTTGCAGTAGTCCAAGCAGGAGATGATGAGGCTATGCATTAGCATTTTATTTTACTTAGCGGTGGGGAAGGAACAAATACGAGAGATGCTCTTAAGTTGAAAGAAGCCGGTGGAGGTAGGTGGTTTGAAGGATAAGGCAGAATCAGATGTCCCCAGGCAGCAGACCTGTGAGACTACAGAGAGGTCAGGTAGGGGGGCAGAGTGACATGGAGGAAATATGGGTTGAATTATTTTTTCTCCATGATGAGTTTTAAGAAGTGAAAGTTGAAGAATGAAGATATAGCCGACAGACACGTGACATCTGGGCCAGAGAGTGAGATCTGAGTCTCATCGGCATAGAGATAGTATTGGAAGCCATGGGACTCTATGAGCTTTCCCAGGCCTAGAGTAAAAATGGAAGAAAGTAAGGAACCCAGGATGTAATGGGCATGATGAGGAGGTGGTGTATGGGAGAAGCTGAATGTTTGGTTGTTGAGGTACAAGGAGATTCAGAAGAGAGCCAGGTCTCTGATGAGATGGATGAGGGATAAGAGGGCTTGCAACAGGTAAACAGTTTCAAAGTCAGAGGATAGATCAAGAAGAAGGAGCACAGAGTAATGATCAGTAGCTTTGGCAGCTAGCAGGTTGTTGCCACAGATCATTGGTTAGAGTCGGTTTCAGTGGAGTGATTGGAGCGGATCAAAAAGTGAGTGGGATGAGAGGTGGAAAGACAGTTAAAGATGGACATGTTGTTCAAGGAATTCAAGTATGGGTGTGATGGTGGCATGTTTGAAAGAGGAAGAGAAGACACCAGTGGTGATAAGTTGAAGGGTTGGGAAAGGGCAGGGATAAGGTGCGATGGGATTGGGTGAAGTACACAGGTGATGATGTATGATCTGAAGATTATTTTGAATAACTTTACTTCAGTGATGGTGGTAAACTGGGTTATGTTAGAAGAACACTGCATAGTTGAGTAGGGGGTTGAGGGGAATGTTGGTTTCTCTGATTTTGTAAATTTTTTGTCTGAAATATGAGTCACAATCTTTGGTTGACATCAGAGGTGAAGAAGGGAGGCACTGGGTAATAGTGTTAATCACGAATTTTCGAATTGCGAATTTTAATCGCGAATATCGGCACTTCGAAAATTTGCGAATATTTAGAATATCGCGAAATATATTTGCAATCGCGAATACTCATTTTTTTAAATTACCAGTTTATGCAAATTTTTGTGCGCATTTTTACGCACATTTTTATATGCAAATTTTTATATGCAAATTTCTATATGCAAATTTTCGCAATCAAGAAAATAATGAGTCAATATTTTCTAGATTGTGAAAATTTGAATATACAAATTTGCCTAAAAAATTGCATAAAAATTTGCATAAACTGGTATTTAAACAATACATCATTATTAATTAAGTATCTTTTAAATACCAGTTTATGAGAATTTTTAAATGCGAATTTTCGCAATCAAGAAAGTAATGACTGGAGATTACGAATTCGCAAATTCTCGAATATATGGCGAATATTCGCCCAAATATTCACGAAATATCGCGAATTCGAATATTGCCCCTGCTGCTCATCACTACTGGGTAACAGAGCAGAGTTGTTTAAGGTATGAAACAATTCTTTGGGCTTGTGAAGTAGTCCTGTCCAGAAGAGATGGGGGCAGAAATAAATTGGAGAGCAGCTTGTTTGTATGTGATTAAGTCTTCCTTGGAGTGAGCTTTCTTCCAGCGCTTGCTTTAGTTTTTTGTCATTTGTGTGTGTCATGGTTGTCGATGGAGCTCATGGGTTCTGGTGTGTGTGAGAGGGGAGACCGAGTAGAGAGCTACAGTAATTGAGGTGTTGTAGGGAAGATATGAAAGACAGCAATGAAAGAGTCAGAGAGCATGTGGATAGAAGAATTTTTGATGTTCCTTCGAGGGTGTACCAGTTTATGGGCTGGAGGGGGCGTTGAGAGAATGGTTGAGAATGCAAGAAGATTGTGGTCATAGAGGGAAGAGGAGAGTTTGAGAAATTAGGGAGCAGAGGTGGGTGAAAGCAAGGTCAAGTGTGTCCGTTTCTGTGGGTGGCTGTGGAGGACCATTGTCTGAGGCCAAAGGATGAAGTAAGAGTTTGGCAGTTTTGTGGAATGTGTCAATAGGGATGTTGAAATCTCCCATGATGATGGATGTTTTATATTTTGGCAGTGAGGACCATACTACAATGTAGGAACGTAGGACACAGACATAACAACCACTGAAGACAGTTGTCTCCAATGGTCTCCAGGTTTGGGTTTCTTGAAATATGGCACAAGATAGGGCAAGCTCTGAGTTTCTTGGACCCCCAGTATTTCTTGAAAAACTATGGTGTGAGTAGCACCACTTGCATCAATGGGTCTATGTGCTATCCATGCGCAATTAGTTTCACGGATAGTACGTGGACAAAAGATGTTGTTGCAAGCCCTTTAAAAAATGTTGAAAAGAAAAAAAAGAACACTTGACTAAATTCTAACTCTACCTCTCGGCTTTCCGGTAATACAGACATAACTAAAGGAGACCTTACACTCATACACTTTGCATATCATATGACTGGGTCCACTTACTAAATATTCCAACAGCTGAAATTAATGAAAGAAACAGCAACATCTAGTGGTCATTAGAGTAACTGCACAGTTAAAAATGTAAAAAGACATCCTCATAGGCCTGGCAAATGACTGGAGATTCGAAGACTAATATTAGTAGCACAAATAATCAATCATTAACTTTAACAGAGGGAACAGCTCTACAGTAACCAGCTCCGTCCATTAAACAAGTTCTGACGCCACCTTCAGGCACTGGAGCTACTGACTGGGGGGATCAGCCATCAATAGGAAAATCCTGGAGAACCGCATTAAGGACAGTTCACTTTTTTTCATGGGACTGTGGGGGGCTCTGTTATAGCGGTACTGTGGAGGGTAGTGTTATAAGGGCACTCTGGAGGGCTCTGTTTTAGTGGTACTGTGGAGGGCTGTTATAGTGGATCTGTGGAGGGCTCGGCTGATGTGCCACTGTAGAGGGCTCTGTCATAGGAGTACTGTGGATGGCTCTGATACAGTGACACTGTGGAGGGAGCTGTTATTGTGGCACTGTGGGGGGCTCTGTTATATGGAGACTGTAGCTGGCTCTGTTATAGCGGTACTGTGGAGGGTAGTGTTATAAGGGCACTCTGGAGAGCTATGTTTTAGTGGTACTGTGGAGGGCTGGTATGGTGGATCTGTAGAGGGCTCTGTTATAGTGGTACTGTGGAGGGCTCTGTTATATGGAGACTGTGGATGGCTCTGTTACAGTGGCACTGTGGAGGGAACTGTTATAGTGGCAATGTAGGGGGCTCAGTTATATGGAAACTAGATGGCTCTGTTATGATGGTACTGTGGAAGGTTTTGTTATAGTGGAACTGTAAAGGGCTCTGTTATAGTGGTATTGTGGAGGGCTCTGTTATAGTGGTATTGTGGAGGGCTCTGTTATAGTGGTATTGTGGAGGGCTCTGTTATAGTGGTATTGTGGGGGACTCTATTTTAGTGGTATTGTGCAGGGCTCTGTTATAGTGATGTTGTGCGGGGCTCTGTTATAGTGGTACTGTTGGGGGCTCTGTTATAGTGGTACTGAGCAGGGCTCTGTTATAGCGGTACTGAGCAGGGCTTTGTTATAGTGATAGTGCAGAGTTCTGTTATAGTGGTACTGGGGGGGATCTGTTATAGTGATATTGTGCGGAACTCTGTTATAGTGGCACTGTAGATGACTCTGTTTTAGTGGTTAGGTGTGGGGATCTGTTATAGTGGTACTGTGGGGGGGCTCTGTTGTAGTGGTACTGTGGGGGGCTCTGTTGTAGTGGTACTGTGGGGGGCTCTGTTATAGTAGTATTGTGCAGGGATCTGTTATAGTGATACTGTGGGGGGGCTCTGTTGTAGTGGTACTGTGGGGGGCTCTGTTATAGTAATATTGTGCAGGGATCTGTTATAGTGATACTGTGGTGGGCTCTGTTCTAGTGGTATTGTGCAGGGCTCTGTTGTAGTGGTATTGTGGGGGGCTCTGTTCTATTGGTAGTGTGCCGGGCTCTGGTATAGTGATATTGTGCAGAACTCTGTTATAGTGGCACTGTAGATGACTCTGTTTTAGTGGTTTGGTGTGGGGATCTGTTATAGTGGTACTGTGGGGGGGGGGCTCTGTTGTAGTGGTACTGTGGGGGGCTCTGTTATAGTAGTATTGTGCAGGGATCTGTTATAGTGATACTGTGGGGGGGCTCTGTTGTAGTGGCACTGTGGGGGAGCTCTGTTGTAGTGGCACTGTGGGGGGGCTCTGTTGTAGTGGCACTGTGGGGGGGCTCTGTTGTAGTGGTACTGTGGAGGGCTCTGTTGTAGTAGTACTGTGGAGGGCTCTGTTATAGTGGTATTGTGGAGGGCTCTGTTATAGTGGTACTGTGAAGGGCTCTGTTATAGTGGCACTGTAGATGACTCTGTTTTAGTGGTACTGTGGAGGGCTCTGTTATAGTGGTATTGTGGAAGGCTCTGTTATAGTGGTACTGTGGAGGGCTCTGTTATAGTGGTACTGTGGAGGGCTCTGTTATAGTGGTATTGTGGAGGGCTCTGTTATAGTGGTACTGTGGAGGGCTCTGTTATAGTGGTATTGTGGAGGGCTCTGTTATAGTGGTACTGTGAAGGGCTCTGTTATAGTGGCACTGTAGATGACTCTGTTTTAGTGGTACTGTGGGGGGCTCTGTTATAGTGATATTGTGTGGGGCTCTGATATAGAGGCACTGTTGAGGGCTCTGTTTTAGTGGTATTGTGCGGGGTTCTGTTATAGTGGTATTGTGAAGGGCTCTGTTTTAGTAGTATTATGGGGGGTTCTGTTTTAGTGGTACTGTGGGGGGCTCTGTTATATTGGTAGTGTGCAGGGCTCTGTTATAGTGATATTATGCAGAGCTCTGTTATAGTGGCACTGTAGATGACTCTGTTTTAGTGGTACTGTGTGGGGTTCTGTTATAGTGGTACTGTGGGGAGATCTGTTATAGTAGTATTGTGCAGGGCTCTGTTGTAGTCGTATTGTGCAGGGCTCTGTTGTTGTAGTATTGTGCAGAGCTCTGTTGTAGTAGTATTGTGCAGGGCTCTGTTGTAGTAGTATTGTGCAGGGCTCTGTTGTAGTAGTGTTGTGCAGGGCTCTGTTGTAGTAGTATTGTGCAGGGCTCTGTTGTAGTAGTATTGTGCAGGGCTCTGTTGTAGTAGTATTGAGCAGGGCTCTGTTATAGTAGTATTGTGCAGGGCTCTGTTGTAGTAGTATTGTGCAGGGATCTGTTGTAGTCGTATTGTGCAGGGCTCTGTTGTTGTAGTATTGTGCAGAGCTCTGTTGTAGTAGTATTGTGCAGGGCTCTGTTGTAGTAGTATTGTGCAGGGCTCTGTTGTAGTAGTGTTGTGCAGGGCTCTGTTGTAGTAGTATTGTGCAGGGCTCTGTTGTAGTAGTATTGTGCAGGGCTCTGTTGTAGTAGTGTTGTGCAGGGCTCTGTTGTAGTAGTATTGTGCAGGGCTCTGTTGTAGTAGTATTGTGCAGGGCTCTGTTGTAGTAGTATTGAGCAGGGCTCTGTTATAGTAGTATTGTGCAGGGCTCTGTTGTAGTAGTATTGTGCAGGGATCTGTTGTAGTAGTATGGTGCAGGGCTCTGTTGTAGTAGTATGGTGCAGGGCTCTGTTGAAGTAGTATGGTGCAGGGCTCTGTTGTAGTAGTATGGTGCAGGGCTCTGTTGAAGTAGTATTGTGCAGGGCTCTGTTGTAGTCGTATTGTGCAGGGCTCTGTTGTAGTAGTATTGTACAGGGCTCTGTTGTAGTGTTTTGTGCAGGGCTCTGTTGTAGTAGTATTGTGCAGGGCTCTGTTGTAGTCGTATTGTGCAGGGCTCTGTTGTAGTAGTATTGAGCAGGGCTCTGTTATAGTAGTATTGTGCAGGGCTCTGTTGTAGCTATGTTTGTCATGAAGTTATCCCTCCCCTCATGCACATAAATAAATTTGGTCGTCCATATAACAAGGGTGACTGATTCTGTGTAGGACACTGCATTCTCTGAGAAGTCTGCTTATTCTCCTGACTGGTGCCTTTCATTTAGTCAGGGTGAACACTGTGCTGGGGGGCTCTGGGATGGGGGGACTTTGTTCTGGGGGTCACATATGAAATCGCCTTGGACATATTGGTCAGGGTTGAAGAAATCCTTGAAGATACATGAACTATATGAAACCAATGAGCCCCATCTGTAACCTCGTTCCTCCATGTGTTCCTGCGGTCTCTGAGCCTGTTTTTTCTGGCTGTACTCTCTCGCAGGGTTAAATTTAAGTGCTCTGAGCACGTCTTAATCCATGAATTATTCACCCCTAGTATGATCCTAAAACTCTCAACTGGGAATCCATTTAGGTCACTTCAGCCTGAAGCTCGGAGGCTGTGGAGGAGACTGTTACTCTCCTGCTGAGCACCTTGTCTGTAAGAGAAGAAATGACAGAGATCTGTAGATGGAAAACTCCAACTCAGAAGGTTCTAAAGTCCAAGGTGCACATCGCATGAGAAGATAGGGATCCTGCCCCCGACCTCCCACCCTGCTCTCAGGAATGATATGTGCCCATAAATGTCTGCCTCCTGTTCACAAGTGTCAAACTGGATTAAGTGTGTATCCTATCCACGTCGCCCCGGTCATCATACACCACAGATGTGTCCCCCACAGTGTGCACCCCCAAAAAACACAGTGCTGACCCCTGACTACTCTACTGTCTGTATGAGCAGCCCCCCAGTCTTATAGGCAGTGGAAGAGACTCACCAAAAATAATGCCAGCTCCTCTATTCACACGTATAGTCTATAATCACAGGGACCCCAAGTGTTATTACCCTGTACCCCAAGTGTCATTATCCTGTACCCCAAGTGTCAGTGTCATTATCCTGTACCCCAAGTGTCAGTTTCATTATCCTGTACCCCAAGTGTCAGTGTCATTATCCTGTACCCCAAGTGTCAGTGTCATTATCCTGTACCCCAAGTGTCAGTGTCATTATCCTGTACCCCAAGTGTCAGTGTCATTATCCTGTACCCCGAGTGTCAGTGTCATTATCCTGTACCCCAAGTGTCAGTGTCATTATCCTGTACCCCAAGTGTCAGTATCATTATCCTGTACCCCAAGTGTCAGTGTCATTATCCTGTACCCCAAGTGTCAGTGTCATTATCCTGTACCCCAAGTGTCAGTGTCATTATCCTGTACCCCAAGTGTCAGTGTCATTATCCTGTACTCCAAGTGTCATTATCCTGTACCCCAAGTGTCAGTGTCATTATCCTGTACCCCAAGTGTCAGTGTCATTATCCTGTACCCCAAGTGTCAGTGTCATTATCCTGTACCCCAAGTGTCAGTGTCATTATCCTGTACCCCAAGTGTCAGTGTCATTATCCTGTACCCCAGGTGTCAGTGTCATTATCCTGTACTCCAAGTGTCATTATCCTGTACCCCAAGTGTTATTATCCTGTACCCCAAGTGTTAGTGTCATTATCCTGTACCCCAAGTGTCAGTGTCATTATCCTGTACCCCAAGTGTCAGTGTCATTATCCTGTACCCCGAGTGTCAGTGTCATTATCCTGTACTCCAAGTGTCATTATCCTGTACCCCGAGTGTTAGTGTCATTATCCTGTACCCCAAGTGTCAGTGTCATTATCCTGTACCCCAAGTGTCAGTGTGATTATCCTGTACCCCAAGTGTCAGTGTCATTATCCTGTACCCCAAGTGTCAGTGTCATTATCCTGTACTCCAAGTGTCATTATCCTGTACCCCAAGTGTCAGTGTCATTATCCTGTACCCCAAGTGTCAGTGTCATTATCCTGTACCCCAAGTGTCAGTGTCATTATCCTGTACCCCAAGTGTCAGTGTCATTATCCTGTACCCCAAGTGTCAGCGTCATTATCCTGTACCCCAAGTGTCAGTGTCATTATCCTGTACCCCAAGTGTCAGTGTCATTATCCTGTACCCCAAGTGTCAGTGTCATTATCCTGTACCCCAAGTGTCAGTGTCATTATCCTGTACCCCAAGTGTCAGTGTCATTATCCTGTACCCCAAGTGTCAGTGTCATTATCCTGTACCCCAAGTATCAGCATCATTATCCGGTACCCCAAGTGTCAGTGTCATTATCCTGTACCCCAAGTGTCAGTGTCATTATCCTGTACCCCAAGTGTCATTATCCTGTACCCCAAGTGTCAGTGTCATTATCCTGTACCCCGAGTGTCAGTGTCATTATCCTGTACCCCAAGTGTCAGTGTCATTATCCTGTACCCCAAGTGTCAGTGTCATCATCCTGTACCCCAAGTGTCAGCATCATTATCCTGTACCCCAAGTGTCAGTGAGTGATTAACCTGTACCCCGAGTGTCAGTGTCATTATCCTGTACCCCAAGTGTCAGTGTCATTATCCTGTACCCCAAGTGTCATTATCCTGTACCCCAAGTGTCAGTGTCATTATCCTGTACCCCAAGTGTCAGTGTCATTATCCTGTACCCCAAGTGTCAGTGTCATTATCCTGTACCCCAAGTGTCAGTGGGTCATTATCCTGTACCCCAAGTGTCAGTGTCATTATCCTGTACCCCCAAGTGCCAGTGGCAATATCCGGTACCCCAAGTGTCAGTGTCATTATCCTGTGCCCCAAGTGTCAGCGTCATTATCCTGTACCCCAAGTGTCAGTGAGTCATTATCCTGTACCCCAAGTGTCAGTGTCATTGTCCTGTATCCCAAGTGTCAGTGTCATTATCCTGTTCCCCGAGTGTCAGTGTCATTATCCTGTACCCCAAGTGTCAGCTTCATAATCCTGTACCCCAAGTGTCGGTGTCATTATCCTGTACCCAAAGTGTCAGTGTCATTATCCTGTACCCAAGCTAGATTAGAACCACTGTAATAGACTACAGAATACTAAATCTATCAAGATAAATCCCACTCCAATTCCTAAACAGTGCAATGACAAGGCAGATTTGCAGGGCCTTGGGAAAGTTGGGTTACAACCATATGGAACTGTAACAGAGTGCAGCAGGTGCGTACATACAGGGGTCGCAGCATTTGCAGTGGACCCCTGCAATAGTGCTGTACCCAAGGCAGCTGGGGCCCGCAGCCCCACCGCAAATGATTTTAAAATGTTTAATAATATACGGCCGGTCAGGCCCCGGCCTCTGTGCCTGGCCGGCGGTGCAGCACTGGGCACTCACAGTTAGTAACTTACGTGGCGGCCCCTCCCCCAGTTCCACCCATCTATGGCTGCTGCCAGTGCCTTGCTCCAGACCAGACCCGTGACCTCGCACAGGATCACGTGGGTTGACGGGATGATAAAGGCCCGTGACACTGCCGACGAACGCCAGAAGTCAAGACGGCGGGAGCAGAGCAGGTTTAGAGTAGGTACGTTTTTTTTGTTTTTTTGTTTTTTTTGTATGTGCCGGCTTCATAACACAGGGAGCATCTGGCAGTGCGGCACAGTGGCACCACTGCACTGGCATCGCAGCAAATCCTTTATAGGGGCTTGACGCCGGGGCCAATTATGATTAAATATTTGGCAAAACGCAAAAAATTACAAAAAATTAAATATGTACAGAGGGGGCAAAAAATGGAATATATACACAAGGGACAGATGAAATATATACAGAGGGGGCAAAATGTATATATATATATATATATATATATATATATATATATATGTGTATATCCATTTTGTCCCCTCTGTATATATTCCATTTTTTGCCTCTGCTGTATATATCTTCCATTTTGCCCTCTGTAACTGTGAGGGGGACACATATCTGGCCATAACTACCTCGAAGGGGACAACTATCTGGCTGTAACTACAGTGAGGGGGCACATATCTGGCTATAACTACTGTGAGGGGGCACATATCTGGCTATAACTACTGTGAGGGGGCACATATCTGGCCATAACTACTGTAAGGGGGACACATATCTGGCCATAACTACTATGAGGGGGCACATATATGGCAATAACTACTGTGAGGGGAACACATATCTGGCCATAACTACTGTGAGAGGGACACATATCTGGGCATAACTACTGTGAGAGAGACACATATATAGGCATAACTACTGTGAGAGGGGCACATATCTGGCCATAACTACTGTGAGGGGACACATATCTGGGCAGAACTACTGTGAGAGGGGCACATATCTGGCCATAACTACTGTGAGGAGAACACATATCTGGCCATAACTACTGTGAGAGGGACACATATCTGGGCATAACTACTGTGAGAGAGACACATATATAGGCATAACTACTGTGAGAGGGGCACATATCTGGCCATAACTACTGTGAGGGGACACATATCTGGGCAGAACTACTGTGAGAGGGGCACATATCTGGCCATAACTACTGTGAGGAGAACACATATCTGGCCATAACTACTGTTAGGGGGGCACATATCTGGCCATAACTACTGTGCTCATATCACGTTTTTTTCCTACATTTAACGTATACCCATGATTTATACATTAAATAGCTGCCTCAGACAGATGTCATACAGTCATACAGTCTGTTTCCATTGCAAATATAATCAATGTATAGGTTAGCATATATTTGACACTGAAGAAAGGAAAAACATAGCATACTACACTTTTGCATCGTTATTGTTTAACCAACATATGTTAAACCTGAGACAAAAACATTGTGATGTGAACAACCCCTAACAAGTATCTCTATATAAAGAGCTCTTTAGATCTAGCATGGACAGCAGGACAATGCAACATGGAGACTTTCCTGATGTCTGTGTGTTTAGTGCGACGGATCCGACAGTGTCATCCAGACGCTGGTGAATATCTGGGTAGTGGTGTCAATAAAACTTTCTAATTTGGCGCAGAGGGGATTAGATGGTGCGTGATCGTCTTTTCACTACTTATCTGGAAAAATGACCCCCGTATGTGACAATCAGAGCAAGCATGCTCTGGCTGATGGGGGGGACTGATTACATGCACAGGAGTCCATGTTAGGTTTCTCCCACATATGTAATGGAGGATCCAGCCCGAGCTTCCATTATAGTTTCCATAAAAAATATAGGATATAAAAGTGCAGCATGCAGTATCTTTTTGTCTGGTAAAATGCCAGGTTTTCTAATAGAAATCAGATCCCACTATAGTCAACGGATGATTTTGTGATTATTGAAATTTATTTTGGGCCATCAAACTTTTTGCAATTACTAAAAAAATATATAAAATTACACTTCTTCTTTCATGCTCTTAACAAAAACACCTAGTGCATTGCACATGGTGTAGGGGGAAGAGACGTGAGGTTTAATGCTGACAAAATAGAGTCAGATGCCCGTGAAGGAAAGTTCCAGAATTTTTCTGGCTGACCAGTCTAGAATCTTCCAGTTAATCATTCCAGTAAACTAAAAGGAAGATTCTAGGGACTTCTGTTTGTTGAATGACCAGTATGATAAGGATGGGTGTGAGTGGGTCGTAAATCACAGCCGTTGTCCAAGCAGACGGCTGGGGTTGTAGTAGTGTTATGTAACGCCTTTGTGTATATACACTGTGACTTGCAGTGAGACTGTTTGTAACAGTACTGACCACCGTGCTGTACCCTGTGCCTGAACTGGGAACAGTAATAAAGATCTACGCCATATATTCTAAAACTAACAGCGAACATTAGGAATATAATAATTATGATATAATCCCTAGAGGACAATGCTGTGGGACACTTGATGCAGCGAGTGGGGGAGTGTATTGAGGATCCAGATGAACGTCCATGCAAGCCCCATGACTCCCCCACTCGCACCCTCTTCTCCCTATCCCGACACATAGGAATACATTACACATGGGAAGCATACTTTAGGTTTAGTCTGAGCATGGAGGATACCCCAATGCTCATATATGGAGTCAGCCAGAGAGCAGAGCAGGAACTCCTAAACTCTATATGGAGCCAGAGCAGGAACTCCTAAACTATATATGGAGCCAGAGCAGGAACTCCTAAACTATATATGGAGCCAGAATATGGACTCCTAAACTATATATGGAGCCAGAGCAGGAACTCCTAAACTGTATATGGAGCCAGAGCAGGAACTCCTAAACTATATATGGAGCAAGAGCAGAGACTCCTAAACTGTATATGGAGCCAGAGCAGGAACTCCTAAACTGTATATGGAGCCAGAGCAGGAACTCCTAAACTATATATGGAGCCAGAGCAGGAACTCCTAAACTGTATATTGAGTCAGAGCAGGAATTCCTAAACTATATATGGAGCCAGAGCAGGAACTCCTAAACTATATATGGAGCCAGAATATGGACTCCTAAACTATATATGGAGCCAGAGCAGGAACTCCTAAACTGTATATGGAGCCAGAGCAGGAACTCCTAAACTATATATGGAGCAAGAGCAGAGAACTCCTAAACTATATATGGAGCCAGAGCAGGAACTCCTAAACTGTATATTGAGTCAGAGCAGGAATTCCTAAACTATATATGGAGCCGGAGCAGGAACTCCTAAACTGTATATTGAGCCGGAGCAGGAATTCCTAAACTATATATGGAGCCAGAGCAGGAACTCCTAAACTGTATATGGAGCCAGAGCAGGAACTCCTAAACTATATATGGAGCAAGAGCAGGAACTCCTAAACTATATATGGAGCCAGAGCAGGAATTCCTAAACTATATATTGAGCCAGAGCAGGAACTCCTAAACTATATATGGAGCCAGAGCAGGAACTCCTAAACTGTATATGGAGCCAGAGCAGGAACTCCTAAACTGTATATGGAGCCAGAGCAGGAATTCCTAAACTATATATTGAGTCAGAGCAGGAATTCCTAAACTATATATGGAGCCGGAGCAGGAATTCCTAAACTATATATTGAGTCAGAGCAGGAATTCCTAAACTATATATGGAGCAAGAGCAGAGACTCCTGAACACTATAATGTGTCAAAGCAGGGACTCCTGAACTATATATGGAGCCAGAATAAGGACTCCTAAACTCTGTATTGAGTCAGAGCAGAAACTCCTAAACTCTATATTGAGTGAGAGCAGGGACTCCTAAACTATATATTGAGTCACAGCAAGAACACCTAAACTATATGTTGAGTCAGATCAGGGACCCTTACCTTTAACTCTATATTGAGTCGGAGCACAAACTTCTAAACTATATTGACTCAGATCAGGGACTGTATTGAGTCAGAATATGGACTCCTAAACTCTGTATTGAGTCAGATCAGTAACTCCAAAACTCTGTATTGAGTCAGAGCTGGGACCCCTAAACTGTATATGGAGCCAGAGCAGGGACTCCTAAACTCTATATTGAGTAAGAGCAGGGACTCCTAATCTGTGTATTGAGTTTGAGCAGTAAATCCTAAACTCTGTATTGAGTCAGAATATGGACTTCTAAACTCGGTATTTAGTCAGATCAGGGAATACAAAATAGTTTATTGAGTCAGAGCAGGGACTCCTAAACTCTATATTGAGTCAGAGCAGGAACTTCGAAACTATATTGAGTCAAATTAGGGACTCCAAAACTCTTTTTTGAGTCAGAGAAGAGATTCCTAAACTCTATATTGAGCTAGAGCAGGGACCCCTAAACTGCATATGGAGCCAGAGCAGGGACTCCTAAACTCTGTATTGAGTAAGAGCAGGAACTCCTAAACTGGAGGACTGGAGGAAGGCGAAAGCTCCGCAAGATCTCTCCTAAATTGCTTATTATAGAAATTTGGGGAGCACCTTGTAGGCACAGCTATGTGTGCACTGTGGATTAAGTGTATTTGTGTAATTTATGCCTTTTCGGGGTTTAATAGCCCTTTAAGTCAAGCTGCAAAGTACGACAACTTACATTTACATGTAAAAATCTCTCTCATCATAGATTGCAAATCAGTATCCAGAAGCCTCTTTTCCCTTCGGACAGTCATGCTGAGGTCCTTGCAGCCGTGTCACCTGCAGCAGGTGAGGGGCGCAAAGATGGACCAACACAATCTTGGAAACCAAGTCAGCAATGTACATCATAGATGAAAAATACTGGCAGGGGCCTCTTGTTGACTCTATATTTTATCCTGTTGCAACTTTGACTTTTTAGGGGCTTCAGATACAGAAACATTTTCACATGGCTGTACTGCAGTATGCAGACAATGGGCGATTGAAGTCTTCATAAGAATGAGCAAGATGCCACAAAAATAATAATATATGTGGAGGAAGGCGTGAATGAATGGGAGCCTGACAAAAAAATAAAGTGGACCTCCACATATTTTTTTAACTTTTGGATTACCCTGCACTGGAATACGCTGCACTGAATTACCCTGCACTGGATTACCCTGTACTGGATTACCATGCACTGGATTACCCTGTACTGGATTACCATGCACTGAATTACCCTGTACTGGATTACCATACACTGAATTAACCTTTACAGGATTATCATGCACTGAATTACCCTGTACTGGATTACCATGCACTGAATTAGCCTGTACTGGATTACCATGCACTGAATTACCCTGTACTGGATTACCATGCACTGAATTACCCTGTACTGGATTACCATGCACTGAATTAGCCTGCATTGGATTGCCCTGCACTGGATTACCCTGCACTGATTACACTGCACTGGATTACCCTGCACTGGATTACCCTGTGCTGGATTACCATGCACTAAATTACCCTGCACTGGATTACTCTGCACTGGATTACACTGCACTGAATTAACCTGTACAGGATTACCATGCACTGAATTACCCTGTACTGGATTACCCTTCACTAGATTACCCTGCACTGGATTATCCTGCACTGGATTACCCTGCACTGGATTACCCTGCACTGGATTACCCTGCGCTGATTACTCTACACTGAGTTACCCTGCACTGGATTACCCTGCACTGGATTAACCTGCACTGGATTATCTTTCATTGGATTACTTTGCACTGGATTTTTCTACCAAGGGCACTGTTGTGTCCATTCTTCCATATAGCACATGATAGTGGTGAAGTATAAACTGGGGGATTCCAAGATACCAAGACCCAAAAAGTATTTGGCAATGATGTCACAAGATGTCACTGTGATGTCACTGGTGACATGATGAAACACACTTTGATGAACCATAATTTTACTAATCAAGTGAGGTGGTATTTGGGCTGTAAGGATGGCTTCACATTATGCTCTAGTCCCCCCTGGGCTTTCCATTCTGGAAATATGTTTCAATACCCAAAAACAGTTTTTAATTTCATACTGCGTTAGGTGCATTTATTTCAAAGTCCAAAGGATCTTTAGACTCCGTTTGCCCTTCTTGGAGTCTCCATCTTTTTTTCTCCTAGATAGAATAGCGGCATCTACCACGCTGTGCTAAAAAGCCTGAAATTACCCCCCCCCCCCAAAAAAAAAAACAGGTCAAATGGATGAATCCTTTGGACTCCATTAGTCTCATTGAGGTGTTTGTACTCATCATGGGACACGTCTGAATCTGAACATCGCTCAGACGTGTACTTCGAAGCGGGGCTAAAATGTTAATTTGTATTGAATATTGGAATCAGAGACAGAAAGACTGGACTCGCTGTTTCATTCACCCCTGACTTTCTTGTAATAGACCTTCATTATTTATTCCGTTGATTTCACTTATTTTTCAGGTTGTCTTTTACTGTATGTAGTGGAGAAAAGCCTCGTGGTTGCAAGAAGTATCATTATTATTTGTATATTTGTATTATTTGTATATTTTTAGTACTTTAGTACTTGGGGCACTCATTGAATCATGCATATCCATATACCTTAGTCTTATGTGTCCTTACTTACCTTTTCTCTCCGCTGGAGATATCCCGAGATGAGTGGCGTAAAACTTTTTGCATTATTCACGATGCCCGACAGAGTAATGAAAAAAGTTTTTTGTGTTTTGCTAAGTGGGCACATTACTACGGTGATACTAGGTCAGTCAGACCAACTCATTCACAGCAGGACAATTGTACACTCCAAGCACTGACCTCCTGGGATTGTATGGAGAGAGCACAGGAGCCGAGCCCCTGCCATACATGTGTTATACAGCTTACACCCACCTGCAACGTCCGGGCCATCCCAGCCATTTAGCCTCTGAGATGGAGAGAGGAGGCTTAATAGGATGACACCATAGGCACAAAGCACTGTAATATAGAAGTATTGTGTTATATAAGATACCAAATGACAGCAAGTTCAAGTCCCGTATTGGAACCAAGAAAAATAAAAGAGTAACAAATATATAAAAACAAATAATAAAAATGAAAAAAAAGTTGTATGTAAACAATAAAGATGAACATTATTGGTACTGCCATGTCGAAAATATTATCTCATTATTCCTCCTATATAGCGAATGCCAAAAAAGTGCACTATGCCAAAATTCATGGGGGCTTTTTGTCACCTCTCCTCCCCAAAAAAATAAAAAAAGTTGTATGTACCCCAAAATAGTACTAATAAAAATCACACCTTGCCCGGTAAATAGAAGCCCTCACAGAGCGCGGTCGATGGAAATATTCTAAGAATTATTGGTGTCAAAATATGGTGACACAAAGCAATTAAAGAAAAAAAATTTAAGTAGCAAACCATGAAAAACTACATTAATCTGGTATCTCCATTATCATCATTTTTACAGCCCAGTGAAGGGAAATGAATCCCAAAAAAAATTTGCAGAACTGTGATTTTTTTTAAATTCCACAATACAAATATACAGTATATATATATATATATATATATATATTATTTTATTATTATTTTATGGAACATTGAAAAAGTAATAAAACAAATTGCCCTTATAAACTATATTGGAAAAATTCATTAGTCACAGCTTTTGGAAGGCGGGGAGAAAAAAAAACAAAAGCAGTTAGCCTATTTTGATAGAGCCCAGGTAGCAATCCACACTACAATCCGAGTAGTAATAAATAACCCCAAATATGCAAAAAAAAAAACAACAATCAAATAAACTAAATTTTGCATTTTTGGACTAAATAGCCAATGTCTACCCAGGGATTCTCATAAAGTCAACCTTTTAAAGTGACCGGATACCTCAGAGCGGTTTCATGTGGCTCTCCCGTGAAGACATATACTGTATACATCTAGACATATCTTCCTAGACCTCCACATGACCTTTTTTATTTAACATATTACACAGTTCTTTGACATGGTGGAAATGTCAATATGACTGTGTCAGAATTGTTCCAGTCACCCATAAAGATGACCCCTATGGTAGCAGGTTTCTGTCTGCCCTTGAGGTCTGTAGGGATAATTCAGTAATGTCAGTGCCTCTGAAGTGTGAATGGCTTTGTCATCTCTCTACTGGAGACGTACTTGGAGCCATGTTTGCAAGATTTCCACCAGGCCAGAAGGCATTTCAAATCCAGATTCGTGAGGAAATGAATGCGTAGGTCACATTTACTAAGCTCCTGGGAATGGTTCAGATCTTTCCACAAGGTTTGGATGGACAGTGGGGGCAAGTAAAGGATAAGGACTTGAGTCAGGAGAATAGAGTGAGGAGGGAAGCCCCATAGAAGAATGAAATATTGGTGTGGGACCTCACCTTTACACAAAAATATTGCCCACCCAAAGCATCTAATGTTTCCACATGGACTCTGTTGATGCCTACAGTAACCTACACTACCCCCAAAATCTTTTACTTTTGCCTTGAATTTTGGAAGAACTGGCCCCACTAGATGTTATTGCACACTTAAAGTGCCCATACACATTACACTAGAACTGGGCAAGGCCCCTACAGATGTCAACCTTCTAATGATAGGTGGGGTGACACCTTCACATATGTATGCGAGGGACGGGAAGAATAGCTATCTAACTTGTTTGGCCAACTCTAGGACATTTACAGAATGACCCTGTTGCCCCTTTTCCGCAATTTTTGGCTCCAACGGTCCAGGCCTTGATTTCCTATAAACATACTCCCACCCTTGGAGTTCTCCAGTCCCTTTCAGTCAACTCATCAATAGGGAGTCTGAGATTTGGACCCCCAGCAAATTGATAGTGATGTCCTATCCTAAGAATATCTCATTAATATCAAATTCCCAGAATACCGTTTTAAGCCACCAGTCAGTGACCCTAGATATGGATGGTGCAGAAAATGGCTACCATGGTCCTACATGTAGGACAGGATATCCCTGCTGTTCAACATCTGAAGAGCAGAATCCATCCATGGCAGATCCAGGAATAGTGATATTTCGTGAATATTCGTTAGAATATTCGTCATATATTCGTGAATATTCGTATTTGAGATTATTCTATTGATTTTGAAAAATCGGCAATGTAATATTCGCGTAATGCGAATATTCTAAAACACGAATATATAGCACTATTATTTTCCAATTTAATGTGAACAGTCATTGGCCCAAAAGTAACTTAAGCAGGGAGGAATCATGACTTTAGATTTTAAAAAAAGACAAATATTCTAAAAAAGGAATATATAGCACTATATTTTTTAGTATACAAACAAAAATTTTTAACAGCACTCTGCAACCAGAACTCTGCCCTGCCTCTATGACAGAAGCTGTAAGAGGTAGTTAGTGTACATTTTGATCAAAAGGTAATAAGCCACTCGCCACGCCAAGGCCCCCTCGTGAGTGGTCCTAACGCTAAATCCTACCTGCTATGGGCCATGACAGCCACATAAAATCCAGGGAGTGCGGGCCCAGCATGCATGCTGGGATCAACCATACTTATTAACCCTTTCTGGTGCTATAACAGCCTCCATTAGATCCAGGGACGCAGGTACCAACATGCATGCTGAGCCCACTGTGTACTCCTCCTGGAACCGGATGGTTACTAGCAGGCACTATTCCTAACGCTAAATCCTACCTGTTATGGGCCATGGCAGCCACATAAAATCCAGGGACTGGATTTTATGTGGCTGTCATGGCCCATAGCAGGTAGGATTTAGCGTTAGGACCACTCACGAGGGGGCCTTGGCGTGGCTTGCAGAGTGCTGTTAAAATTTTTTGTTTGTATATATATGTGCCACAGTAACGTGCACCTGCAGACAGGGAGGTGCTGACTGACCCCCCATTTGTGTTACTATATTTTTTAGTGCTATATATTCGTGTTTTAGAATATTCGTATTACGCGAAAATTCCATTGCCGATTTTTCGCATAAGAGAAAATAAATTATATAATGAAGAATATTGTAATTCACTACAGACTACAATATTGCAGCCTTCTTACATTGGCCCAGCAGGTAGGTATACTAGGTAATGGGTTCAGATGAAGAAAAAAAAGAAGATGAATATTTGTTTTTGCTAATAATTATCACTATATTCGAAATATTCGCGAATTCTCGAAGGCCGATATTCGCAATAAAAATTCGCAATTCGAATATTCGCGCCCAACACTATCCAGGAGATTGAACTCATCTTCTGGAAGCAAACACCCGAAACTGGCCTTTACCTAAAGACTTTAAGAAAGTAATTGTCCACCTCCAGTCCTGAACAGCGGCAATGCTTTCTTTATAGCCCCAGCCATAATTCCAAAATAAAAGATGGCAGGTGTGGGAATGACAGGGATATCAGATCCTTTTCCCAAAGTCCCCCCTCCCCCCTTACTCCCCATCTGAAATCTTTTCCTTGTAATTATGGTATGTCGCTCAGTATATTATCTCAACAACTGATTTCCCTCGTTCATTTCTTGTTGCTTGAAGGAAGGAGCAAGTAAGACTCCCCTCCCCGCTGTGTCCTGTTTTCCCCTCTGTCGCCCCCTCCTTCTCCAGTCCCTCAACAATTGGAGAGATCTCAGCAGTTCACGCGGGCTGGTCCCAAGCTGCAGTGCATTCACAGTTCATGAGCACATCAACGCTAAGAGGAGCTGACAGCAAAACCTTTACTGGAACTAACGGGAATATAGTATCAGGAAAAGCTGACCGAACCATGAACCGTAGCCAAACACAGACCAAATTATCATCAACTAAAATAGCAGGCAGTTCAGATCACTTATGTGTGAGGTACCAAATGCAACTTGCATGTCAGGTTGCGTTAGATAGAGGATGAATACCAAATTACAGGCAGTCTCCAGGCTGAACATTTTCACCGCCGTCACTGCTGTCTTCGGAAAAGTTCTCCAGACTTCTGATAAGTTCAGACCAATACACGTGATGTCAATGTGTTTTTACTTAGCCGAATTTTATTTACAGTCTTGCCCCAAGTCATGGTACGAGACACATCCTTATCTGTGTTTTATAGTCCACATTATTAAGAGGCTCATGCACACAACGTATCCATTTTGGGGTCAGCAAAACACGGATCTCTAAAACACGGATGATGTCCGTTGGGTCCGTGGCCTGCATTTTGCGGCTAAGAATAGGACATGCTCTATTTTTTTGCGGAACGGACACACAGACGTGGACAGCTCACAGATGACATCCGTAGGTGGTCCGTTTTTTTTCTTGCAGATTCATAGAAATGAATGGACCCATGTGCAATCCGTAAAAAATGCGGATCGGACACTGATACAAAATGCAGGTTGTGTGCATGAGACCTTAAAGGGTTTTAAATATTATTGACTTATTGATGACTTATCCTCAAGATAGGTCATCAATATCAGATCACCGGGGGTCCGACACCCAGCACCTGCTCCGATCAGCTGTATGAAGGGAAGACGCACATGTGCACATGCCATTTCCCTTCTCTCTTCCTGATCACCATAGACGTAGCAGCAGCGAGGAGGAAAAGAGAAGGGAGACAGCACACATGCACTGCGCGCACCTTCCCTTCATACAGCTAATCGGCGGGGGGATGGCAGGTGTCGGACCCCCACCAATCTGATATTGATGAGCTACCCTGAGGATAGGTCATCATTATTAAAAGCCTAGACGTCGCTTCGAGGTTCCTTCATTCAACAGCCAGATGATCCAGGTGAAGCTCAACTCTTTTATTTGTACTCTAATCCAACGACATATCTCAGGGGATGGCCTCAGCACATCTCCCTGATCAGGCAATCCTTAGATATGGTCCCGGGATCTGGCCTCAACTCAGATCCTGACCCTTCCAGTACAATATGCCTCAGCACATCTCACTGATCAGGAAATCCTTAGTTATGGTCCCGGGATCTGGCCTCAACTCAGATCCTGACCCTTCTAGTACAATATAGCAACTCAAATAGCCTCTACCATGCCCAACTTCTTTACTTTGTCTTCTCATTACTCCCCCCACCAAATTCCAAGGTGATCTGTCTCTGGACAGTCTATAAAATGTTTATTCAATGAAGCCCCCAGCAAAACAGAAATGGTTTACGGGCTCTCCCCCCCCCCCCCCCCCATGACTCTAATAGGGTCTGTAGGTCCATGGCTGATAAGAGGAGGATGGAGGTTATGCATTGTAACCAGCACATTATGATGAGAAATAAGCTGGACCTGCCCTGTCACACTGGAGAACCCCTTTAACTGGAACAGTCCTTCCTGGCCATGGCATATATGTGGGCAATAAGAATCCTTAGTCCATCCTCAGCCCTTTCTGACCATAGCATATATATGGGTAATAGGAATCCTTCAATCTGGCCTCCAAACGGCAGTCAGATGATGGTCTGACCAACAAGTACCGGCCTAACCAGCAGTAAGTCTACGCTAGAGGTATGTGTTGGAGGTATACAGTATTGTAGGAGTACTTTCTGATGTATACCTCTGACTGAAGCCTCAGACATATTCCAAGGTACAATCATTCAGTGCCACATGTTGACCATTGTCTCCAATAGTAAAAGAAAAAAAAACAAGCAAAAAAGGTATAGCGGGTGGTGGTAGACTACTCTTTCCTACACAGTGAAAAAAGCTGAATCCCTAGCATATGACAAAAATGCTCTTTACGCTGGGTGCATAGGGTGCCTATGAACATGCTGCACATGCAAGCCAGGAGCTCTTCCAGCACAAGTGCATGGACTGGGCCTAACCTACAGATCTCCGCTCGTGTCCCTGTGGCTGTGTCTGGTATTGCAGAGATGAAGCAACGGTACTGGGTCATTGGAGCGGCACCAAAGATGCATTCTTCTTAAAGAGGGCACCATGCCTCTACCATACAGTATACCATAGCACCAGGCCCTGGTTGCACCAGTTATGGAGATGAATCCACCATGGTCCATCGTGGCAGTCCATGCAGAATGCTGGTATTGTCTCACACCTCAGGGTTATATCTACAGACAACAAGGTGCAACAGCACTCTGTAACCAGACCTCTGCCCAAGATGAAAGCTACAGAGGACATAAATGATATCATATGCAAACAGTGGAGACATTGGTTTACATTTTGATCAAAAGGTAGTAAGCCCACTCACCCCGACACGGTTGTCTCCTAGAGCGGGTACTAACACTAAATCTGACCTGTTATGGGCCATAATAGCCGCATAACATCCTCCTAACGCTAAATCTTACCTGTTATGGGCCACAACAGCCACACAAGATCCCCGCTCTAGGAGACAACCGTGTCGGGGTGAGTGGGCTTACTACCTTTTGATCAAAATGTAAACCAATGTCTCCACTGTTTGCATATGATATCATTTATGTCCTCTGTAGCTTTCATCTTGGGCAGAGGTCTGGTTACAGAGTGCTGTTGCACCTTGTTGTCTGTATGTATAATCGCCATAGCAACGTGCACCTGTATTCAGGTAGTGCTGACTGAACACCCCCCTTTGCGTTTTTCAGGGTTATATCTAGAGACGAGCGAATTTATGAAAAGTTTTATTCGGCTGATTTGCCAAATTTTACAAAAAAAATTGCTTTGTGACGCCCCCCGTCATCGTACCCCTTAGATTCCCCGTTTATACATGATCGCGGCATCTGAGTGTAAAAACAGTGTAAAATTAACATTAAAAAATAATTAAATCAAACCTTACCAACTCCATTTGCTTGCGAAAAGGCGGCCACCACCATCTTGCTTGAAGATCTGGAGCGAAATCTCGCACAGCGCAAGATTACATCATCATCACGCCAGCCGGCCGGTGTGGTGACGTCATACGTCACCACTCACAGGATTTTGGCCGAGCTCTTCAATCAAGATGGCTACTGGCGGCCCATTGCGAGCAAATGGAGGCGGTAAGTAAGATATTTTTTTTGTTTTTTACACTTATTCAGGTTTAATCGATTGGCTGACATGAAGCACATGGAAATTCGGCTTCAATCCTGAAATTCGGATTGATTCGCTCATCTCTAGTTATATCCAACAGTCCTTTAACAGTGTACCTTGTACATGCTAGCTAATGACCACTTAGGGGTCTTCAGAGGTGCTCTCTCTCGCTCTCTCTCTCTCTCGCTGTGTGGTGTGAACTCATGGTTCTCTCAGACACCACTCTTCTAAACAAGGGTGGGTTAACATCAGCGTTATGGCTTTCCGTTTTAGCATGGTTATGGTTTTGATCCGTCATAATAGAAGTCTATGGGAATCATAATGGATCTGTCTGGTTCCCGTTATGCAAGATGGAAAACAAAGTCCTGTCGACAGGACTTTTTTTTCCGTTCTGCATAACGGGAACGGGACGGATCCGTTATGATCTCCATAGACTTCTATTATGATGGAAAGCAAAACGGAATGCTTTTAATGGCTTCCGTTTTGCATTCTGTCATAATACAAGTCTATGGGCAGTAGTACGGATCCGCCCTGGTTTCCATTATGCAGGAGTCCAATCCTGCATAAAGGAAACGGGATGTGAACCCACCCTAACAAGTATGTCCAAAACAGCCTGTGTGAGCAATTTCACTTCATTAGAGACCTGTTCTGCTTTCAATCCATGGCGCTGCCACTAGATGTCCTCAGTGAGCACAGCACAGTTCCTTCTGTATGGGAGAAAACACAAAAACTGCAGAGTTAACCTTGTGACATAAGGCAGACCTCAACGTTAAACTTTAAGGTCGGTGCTGCCAAGCCCTTACACACTAATCTATGTATGGTGCCACACTACACTATTTGCTTACACTTACATACTCAAACAAAATAGTGCACCAATTGTAAAGACGGTGATTGCTACACCTGTATATGATGTAACTGCTGCTGAGCTGCAGTGCCACACACAGCCATACATAGGCGCTCTGTCAAATACTCCAGTGTCTGAGTGTCACTCTGAGACCATGGGGTAAGACTTCCATAAAGTGCACTCTGATGATAGCCTATCCTGAGGACCATAAATTGTGCTTTTCAAAAAAGGCTTTTATGCATAGAAGACGTTTTTTTCATCTGCTCGCGAAGATGTTGAGCGAAAGGGAGAGGGCTAGAAAGGAGATGTTTTTAATATTTTCGCTCACTTAAAACATAATGACAATCTGTTGTGCTGCTGAGCTGCTGTTCTGCTGAGCTGCTTTTCTGCTGTGCTGCTGTTCTGCTGTAATTCTGTTCTGAGGTTCTGCTGAGCTGCTGTGTTGCTGTTCTTCTGAGCTGCTGTATTTCTGAGCTGCTGTTCTACTGAGCTGCTTTTATGGTGTGCTGCTGTTCTGGTGTGCTGCTGTTCTGCTGAGCTGCTGTGCTGCTGTTCTGTTGAGCTGCTGTGCTGCTGTTCTGCTGTTCTACTGAGCTGCTGTTCGACTGAGGTGCTGTTCTGCTGTGCTGCTGATCTGCTGGTCTGCTGAGCTGCTGTTCTGCTGTGCTGCTCCTGCTGTGCTGCTGTTCTGCTGTGCTGCTGAGCTGCTGTTCTGATGAGCTGCTGTTCTGCTGAGCTGCTCTTGCTGAGCTGCTGTTCTGCTGAGCTGCTCCTGCTGTGCTGCTATTCTGCTGTGCTGCTGAGATGCTGTTCTGATGAGCTGCTGTGCTGCTGAGCTGCTCCTGCCGTGCTGCTGTTCTGCTGAGCTGCTGTTCTGCTGTGCTGCTGTTCTGCTGAGCTGCTGTTCTGCTGAGCTGCTGTTCTGTTGTGCTGCTGAGCTGCTCCTGCTGTGCTGCTGTTCTGCTGTTTTGCTGTACTGCTGAGCTGCTGTTCTGCTGAGCTGCTGTTCTGTTGAGCTGCTCCTGCTGTGCTGCTATTCTGCTGTTCCTTAAATCTTCCACCAGCTCCATCCCACTATTGTTGTCAATCTTACCTATTTTTCTTATATATTCAGCATTTTCTTCTAATTTCCATTAAGGGGTGTTCCAAGATTCAAATATATCCCCTTTACAAACTGTACCAGACAGTGAAAGTGGACCTGCTGCGCCAACTAACCAGTCTGACATTAAACCTAATGGCGTTTTCCTGGCAGTTCCCTGGTAATCACCCTTTAACCCCTGTAAAAGGATGTGGACTCCACTGCAGGGAACCAACCAGGCTGCTACCTTCTGGAGAGGTCCTGGTGTAGTTGGAAGCTGATCCATGGTGGTCAGAGTGAGAAGCAGCAAGGGATCAGGTAAAAGGTGTAGTCTAAATTCAGTCCAAGGTCAGGGCAGGCTGAGTATGTGCGTGTTCCAGATTACAGTTCCCAGGACGGTCAGGCTGGATATGTGCTTAATCCGGAAATCAATTCAAGATCGAGGCAGGCGCAAAGAGAGGAATCAGAAGTCAAGCAAGGTAAGGTACACAGGTGGTCAGACAAGAAATGACACCTTCTCTGATTACTAGAAACTAGAAAACGTCAAAGCTCAGACGAGGAGGTGAGACCACAGACCATCTAAACAGGAAGACAGTCAGCAGCTGGACAGAGAGCAAGAAGGAAGGATTAACCCTAGCAGTGCTTAAAGGAAGTTCACTGAACACTAGTCCCAAAACACACTTGGAAAGCAGGACAGCTCCAGACATGAGCCACCAACCTACCAATAAGGAGTAAGTGTCTGATTGGTGGGGGTCTGAACACAGGGACCCTCACGATTATGAGAATGGGGATCCTTTGTCCAAAAACATAAATGGAGTGGTAGTAGAGCATGCATGCGGGCGCTCCATTCCTTCCGTATGATACTGCTAGAGATAGCTGAGTACATCATATTTCTGGCAGTATGATAAAAATGAATGGATTCATGCACAACAGGACCACCATTCTCATAAATGTCGGGGGTCCCAGCATCAGACTCCTACCAATTATACTCTTGTCCCCTGTCCTGTGTTTAAATCTTGGAGCAACCAGTTTAAAACCCTTACCCTCAGTTCACACTTGCGCGTTTTACAGCTCGTTCGAACGCGCTGTAAAGCGCTCAACAGGAGAAAACTCATGTTTCCCTATGGGCATGGTTCTCACCTGAGCGTTTTACAGCACATTTGAACGCGCTGTAAAACGCCCTACGCTCAAAGAAGTTCTTGAGCTTCTTTGGGGCGTTTTGTCGCGCGTTTGCACCCATAGACTTCAATGGGAACGCGCGTAAAAGTGTAGATATGCCTTTTTCAATTGGTCTCCAGAGTCACGAACGCGCGTAAGACGCGCGTTTCCTATTTACAAAAATGCGCTGTAACACGCGCGACAAAAACGCACGTAAAACGCGCGTCTCAGAAACGCTCAGGTGTGAACCCAGGGTTAAAGAGGACCTTTCATCAGGGTAAAAAATGTGTACTAAGTATGCTGACATGTAGAGCGGCGCCCAGGGATCTCCCTGCACTTACTATTATTCCTGGGCGCCGCTCCGTTCGGCCCGGTATATGCTTCGATATCTTCTGGTATCTTCTGGGACTTGGTTATACTAGGAGGAGGTTATAGTAGGCGTATCCCAGGCTGTAGCGCTGGCCAATCGCAGCGCACAGCTCATATCCTGGGAGGTTTTTTTTCTCCCAGGCTGTGAGCTGAGCTCTCCGATTGGCCAGCGCTACAGCCTGGGATACGCCTACTATGACCAAGTGATACTAGGCTCCACCTAGTATAACCAAGTCCCAGAAGTTACCGAAGCCTATACCGGGCGAACGGAGCGGCGCCCAGGGATAATAGTAAGTGCAGGGAGATCCCTGGGCGCTGCTCTACATGTGAGCATCCTTAGTACACATTTTTTACCCTGATGATAGGTCCTCTTTAAGTACCAGACCTATTTTCGTAGCATTTTTCATTTTTCCTCCCCCTGTGTTCCAATAGCCATAGCTTATTTTTTTTGCGGGATAAGTTGTATTTTTTAATGGCAGCATTTTTAATTTACCATGTCTTGTACTGGAAAACAGGAATTGGAAAAAAATCCTTTGTGAGGTTAAACAGAAAAAAAAAACACATTCTGCCAAGATTTTTGGGGATTTGAAATCCTAGAGTTCACTGTGCACTAAAGATTACATGACGTCTTTATTCTGTGGCTCAATACAGCAATACCATACTTGTACAGTTTTTTAAAATTAATTTTACAAAAATAAAAACCTTTAAAAAAAATCACCATTTTCTGACAGCCATAAAATGTTTTATATTTCCATCCACCAAGCTGTATAAGGGCTTGTGTTTTACAGAACAAACTCGTTTTTATTGGTACCATTTTTGTGGCATGTACGACTTTTTGTTCACTGTTATTTAATTTTTTGGAGGGCTAAGGTGACAAAAAATGGCAAATTGTGTGTTTTTCTTTTTTTTTCTTTTACGGAAATTACCGTACATTAATTCTTTTATATTTTAAAGAGTTGAGACATTTTTGGAAGCAGCGACTCCAGATATGTTTATTTTTTTATTGTTTATATATTTTTTATGCGTAAAATTTGGAAAGGGGGTTATTTAAACTTTTAATATCCTCCTTATTGGCTAGAACCTGGGCTCGTTCACATGGAAGTTTTTTACTTTCCGTATACTGGCTTTTTTTGCGTTCTGTATACGGTCCGTATACGGAACGATTCATTTCAATAGGTCCGCAAAAAAAACGGAATGTACTCCGTATGCATTCTGTTTCCATATTTCCGTTTTTCCGTTCCGCAACATTTTGAGCCAGGTCCTATTATTGTCCGCAAATCACGTTCAAGGGCTCCATACAAGTCAATGGGTCCGTATAAAAAACGGAATGCATACGGAACAGATGTCCGCATGTCATCTGTTTTTTGCGGATCCATGGTGTAGAAATGCTATGCCCAGCCCATTTTGCACATGTGTTTGGTGTTTGCAGTGATTACAAAGTTCCTGTTTTTGTGAAAAAACAGAACGGAAAAGGAATGGAAATGGATTCAAAAAACGGAACAACGGATCCGTGAAAAATGGACCGCAAAACCATACGGTCGTGTAAACAAGCCCTAAAAGAGATTATTAGGGTGAATAACATTATACCATGCTCCCTGCTGGGGTGTGCCTGGTGCACAGCTTAGCAGGAAGCTTACCATGACAATCCTGGGAAGCTTCAGCAGGCCCCAGGCTGTCATGGTAACCGATCGGACCCCTGTGATTTCACTGCAAGGACTTTGATCGGAAGGCAGAAGGAGCTGCATCCCTCTGCCTTACCTCACAGACGCCACGATCGCTGTTGAACACAGTATCTGAGTGTTTAAGTGACGGGGTTCGGTGTGATCGCCATTCCCCATCATTGCAACCAGGTGCCGGCTGTATATACACACACAGTGAGGTTTCTTGATGCTCCTTTGGAAGTCAATATAGCAAGAACAAATTACAAGACAGGTGCACACTGCGGTCTTACTAAGCCCTCAAACTGATGTTAAAATTGAGAGATTAGTCAACATGTCCTGCTGTGGAGGACATGTCTAAGCCCGAGCACCGCGCCAAGGTTTCTCAAGTAGCTCGGGCCTAACACTCACCTACCTGTGCTGTATGGGCAATACCAGGGGCCAGTGGGCTAAATTATCGGAATGTATTAGGCCGACTCGCAATGCACCATGCCAGCAATGGGAGGGGGGAGAAGGCTGTGAGCCCCACCCAAGACTGGCTGATATGGCCCAGGCCACAGGTGGAAGTCAAAATCAGGATCATAAGAGGAAAGTATTAAACTTATTTTATTTTTTAAATACACTCCTGGTTTTGGCTTCCAAAAATGAGCAATTCTGAATGTGTTGCCATAGCCTTATATGAAAGTATTAAAATGGGTTGGACCACTGGGGCATGGACAATAATGTTTCTGAATGGATTCCTGGACAAGGTATACAACAATAAATAAAGCACTTACCAAAAGCACCCCCCACACGGTGGAATTCACTCTGCTTGATGGAGATTTACCTGTCCAAGCAATCCCACTTTTAGATTAATACACAAAATGAAAACAAATTGTGACGACATCCAAAACTCCAGAAAAGTCTTCGTTATTAAAACATGCACTACACGACAGAGGTGGAATGTTCTGACCAAGTGAGACCTTTGCTTGACAAGGACGGGTCAAAATGTTGCATCTCTGCCATGTAGGACATGTTTTAGTACAAAAGGCTCCTCTGCAGAAATTTTGGATACTGTCACCATTTGTTTCCATTAAGGTCTAAGACAAGATGTACACATCATCCATGGATGACCTGTTGGATTACATTCAGACCAGTATACATACGTGACCATAGTTTTTTGAAATCTACTTAAGCTTTAACAAACTTTACCTAAATTTTTTGTTATGTCTTATATTGCTTCTTCAGACCGCCATATGAATAGTCCAATAATAACATGGCTTATCTCAGAACAAGTGAGCAGTCAGTTCTCACAACCTACAGAACTTAAAAGGACTAGTGCTAGATAACACAGGAAACCTTCAAGAGTCCATGCCTTGACCAGCTTGAGCAGTTTTGGCAGCCCAAGGGAAATGTACCCAATGTTAGACTGGTGGTTTTAATTCTGTGACTGATTCTTGTACTGCATTAAAGCCAGGGCTTAAGGACAAGGGGTTGGCTCCACCAAAAGACCAACCAGAGTGTCCAGTGTGCTTGTGACCTACCATGACTGTTAATAGCCAGGACAGGCCGAGGCCTAAGCCAAGCACAACTATTAACAAGGGAGTTGAGATTCTGTTGAGAGTCACCTAGGCCGGAAGACTACCCATAGCATGGTCCCAGTTGTGCACCAAGGATTTTGAAGACTGCACCATTAGTGAGAATAAGCTGTCATTGTAAGTAACGAGTGTTCCAGTAATTGGCCTGCACGTGTTATGCCTCTGGAGTGCTTCTTAGAATTAGAATCTGTTATTACCAGTGGTTTAATGAGGAACCATTGAGATGAAGCTAAACCAGAAGGTGGTTCAACCCTGGGTGTATGTAAGCTGGCTGGAAGAGAACACATCCAACAATGGTGGCCGTCTATACCTACCTGGCTCTGGCTGCTGCTCTGCAGATTCTGGCACTGTTTTTTTCCTAGGCCCCCATTACCAAGGATATGCTATTGAGGCCATGCACTGTTAAAGTGGAATCATTCTCAGCTGGGAGTTAACCATAGATCTGATCCGGTCCAATCAGAGTGTACAGTGTCAGAGCTCTGATTCACTCCACATTCAGAGTCACACTCATTTGACATGTCCACGGCTGCTTCTAATTGTTAGCTTCTAATATAAATGCTTTACTGCCCTTTCATTCCTTGCCTGAGCTTAGGTTTCTCTTTTACTAGTATACCTGCAGGGGCGTAACTATAGGGGAAGCAGGGGAAGCGGCTGCTTTGGGGCCCTGACCCAGAAGGGGTCCATACAAGAGGAGGAGGAGAAGTACTAAAAGATTTTGTCAGGGCCCCTCAACAGTATTACACAATGAAATTCTATACAGTGGCAGTATAGACAGTGTAGAAAACGGATGGAACCGCTGCCGGGCCTGGTCTGAGAGAGCCATCTTTACTAGCCACAGGAAAGGGGGCAGCATGAAAGGAAGGGGTTGTAAAAAAAATTACTGGAGGAGGGGGCCCCATTCAAAAATTTGCTGTGGGGCCCAGTCATTTCTAGTTACGCCACTGTATACCAGTGAAGGTGTGCGATTGCCTGCCTTTGTACCGAACTTCTGCCTGCTAAAGGGATTGTCTGGGTTCCCCTACTATGTATGAGAGGGGCATTGGAGCATTTACTTGCTCCGATGCTCCCCTTTGTCTCACTGTATAGCGCAGCGGGAGCCACTGTTTGTTGTGAGGCGGTGACGTACCAGGTTTCACTACACTATGCTAGGTGGAGACTTCCGCCTAGCAGTAAGCCCAGTGACTGGCACAGATGCGCAGTGTATAGTGCTGCCCTAGGCTGTTTTGGAGGCAGCAACTATGCAAAGTAGCTGTGCAATGCAGCAAAGCAAAGAGGAGCATCAGAGCAAGGAAATGCTCCAATGCTCCGCTAATACATAGTAAAGGAATACAGAAGAGGTGATATCCCAGAAACCCCTTTAACCAACTCTGATTGTCCGCTGCCTGCCTGACCTTGGCTTGTCCACTGTCTTCAAACATTCTGTTATAACCCCACTACTAAAAAAAACAACTCTTGACCTGAGCTGTGCTGCTAACTACCGACCTATTTCTTACCTCCTCTTCCTCTCTAAACTCCTTGAACATCTCGTCTACTCTCATTTAATAAGCTATATCTCTGCAACCTTTCTTACTAGCCCCTTACAATTTGTCTTTCGCCCTCTCGACTCTGCCCTTACTTAAATGTATAATGACCGTCTGACAGCAAAAAGGAATGGCAATTATTCTTTACTGATTCTTCTTGATCTCTCTGCAGTGTTTGATACAGTAGACCACAAACTCCTCTTCCCTATGCTCCACTCAGTTGGACTAAAGGGCACTGTTCTCTTCTGGTTCTCTTCCTATCTCTTTTGCAGCTCATTTAGTGTATCATTCCCTTGGTCTACTTCTTCTCCTCTTCCTCTTGATGTTGGGGTTCCTCTGGGTTTAGTCCTAGGTCCTCTACTCTTCTCCCCTACAAAGCCCCCATCTGACAGACTATCAGTAGATCTGGCTTTCAGAACCATCTCTATGCTGTGTAAATCGATACCCAGCTATACACGTCATCCCCTGACATCACCCCTGCTTTACTCCAAAACATCAGTAATTGTCTGGCAGCTGTCTCTGAACCTCTCAAAAACTGAACTTTTTGTCTTCCCCCATCTAGTAACTTGATATTTCAATTTCAGTCTGTGGCATTATCATAACTCCTGGGCGAAATGCCCACTGTCTTGGGGCCATATTTGACTTGTATCTTAGCTTTTTTCACCATATGCAATCACTTTCTCTCTCTTGTCGTCTGCACCTCAAGAATATTTTCAGAATCCGCACTTTTCCCATGGTGGAAATGGCAAAAACTCTTGTTGCTTTGATTCATTCTCGTCTTGAGTACTGCAACTCATTACTAATCGGTCTTCTTCTCACTAAACTGTCCCCCATTCAGTCTGTCCTAAATCCTGCAGCCAGGCTTATCCATCTATCCACCCGCTATACTGATGCTGCTAGCCTGTGCCAGTCACTTCACTGGTCGCCCATCCACCACAGAATACACCTCAAACTTCTCACCCACAAAGTTCTCTGAAGAGCTGCACCTCCATACATCTCATCCCTCATCTCCATCTACCACCCTACTCCTGCTCTCCACAGTGCTGCACCTCCATACATCTCCTCCCTCATCTCCATCTACCACCCTGCTCCTGCTCTCCACAGTGCTGCACCTCCATACATCTCCTCCCTCATTTCCATCTACCACCCTGCTCCTGCTCTCCACAGTGCTGCACCTCCATACATCTCCTCCCTCATCTCCATCTACCACCCTGCTCCTGCTCTCCACAGTGCTGCACCTCCATACATCTCCTCCCTCATCTCCATCTACCACCCTACTCCTGCTCTCCACAGTGCTGCACCTCCATACATCTCCTCCTCATCTCCATCTACCACCCTACTCCTGCTCTCCACAGTGCTGTACCTCCATACATCTCCTCCTCATCTCCATCTACCCCCCTACTCCTGCTCTCCACAGTTCTACACTTCCATACATCTCCTCCCTCATCTCCATCTACCACCCTACTCCTGCTCTCCACAGTGCTGCACCTCCATACATCTCCTCCTCATCTCCATCTACCACCCTACTCCTGCTCTCCACAGTGCTGCATCTCCATACATCTAATCCCTCATCTCCATCTACCACCCTACTCCTGCTCTCCACAGTGCTGCACCTCCATACATCTCCTCCTAATCTCCATCTACCACCCTACTCCTGCTCTCGAAAGTGCTGCACCTCCATACATCTCCTCCTCATCTCCATCTACCACCCTACTCCTGCTCTCCACAGTGCTGCACCTCCATACATCTCCTCCCTCATTTCCATCTACCACCCTACTCCTGCTCTCCACAGTGCTGCACCTCCATACATTTCCTCCCTCATTTCCATCTACCACCCTACTCCTGCTCTCCACAGTGCTGCACCTCCATACATCTCCTCCTCATCTCCATCTACCACCCTACTCCTGCTCTCCACAGTGCTGCACCTCCATACATCTCCTCCTCATCTCCATCTACCACCCTACTCCTGCTCTCCACAGTGCTGTACCTCCATACATCTCCTCCCTCATTTCCATCTACCACCCTACTCCTGCTCTCCACAGTGCTGCACCTCCATACATTTCCTCCCTCATTTCCATCTACCACCCTACTCCTGCTCTCCACAGTGCTGCACCTCCATACATCTCCTCCCTCATTTCCATCTACCACCCTACTCCTGCTCTCCACAGTGCTGCACCTCCATACATCTCCTCCTCATCTCCATCTACCACCATGCTCAATCTCTCCATTCTGTTAGTGATCTAAGATTAATATCCTCCATAATTCGTACTTCTCACTTCTGTCTTCAAGACTTTAATCGAGCTGCATCTACTGTCTGGAACACTCTACCTTCAAACGTGCCTTAAAACCACATCTTTTCAGACAGGCTTATCAAGGTTCCTAAAATCACTACTATTCCTGCAATAAAACTAAATGGCGCTCCTTCCCTTCTGAGTCCTGCAATGTGCCCATACAGAAGTTTACGATCACATATGGGGTGTTGCTGTATTCAGGAAAAAATAGGCAGCAAATTGTGAGATGATATTCTCCAGTTACCCCTTAAAAATGAAAAGAATGGGCCTAAAGTAACATTTTCTTGTAAAAAATTTCATTTTTGGTTTTCACAGCCAAGTGTTCCTAAATTCTATGAAACACCTATTGGGTCAAAGTGCTTACTACACTCCTTGAAATATTTCTTGGGGAGTATTTTCCAACATGTGGCACCCCAAAACCATTCCAGCAAAATCTGGCCTCTAAAAACCATGGAGCTCCTTCCCTTCTGAGCCCTGCAGTGTGCCCATAGAGCAGTTTTTGAAAAAATATGGGGTGTTTCTGTAAAATGCTGAATTGGCATAGTTAAAAAAATGATTAATTTGGAAAAATCTGAAAAAAAATTAAATTTTTAACTTTCACCTCTACTTTGCTTTAATTCCTGTGGAAAAGCTAAAGGGTTAACAATGTTTAAAGTGAATATTTTCT
The DNA here is from genome assembly GCA_033119425.1 of Bufotes viridis. Lineage (NCBI taxonomy): Eukaryota > Metazoa > Chordata > Amphibia > Anura > Bufonidae > Bufotes > Bufotes viridis. Next base: position 598,188,153 of record CM065589.1, on the reverse strand, counting down.
AAAATGGGAATTTTTTTATGGTTTTCTATTTTATATAAGCCTTTGAAAGTCACTTCAAAACTGAGTTGGTCCTTTAAAAAGTCAGTTTTAAAAATTAACTAAAAATTTTGAAAAATTGATTCTAAAATTCTAAGTCTTCTAACATCCTAAAAAAAATGAAATCACATTTACAAAATTATGCCAACATTAAGTCATATGAGGAATATTAATCAATAACTATAAGTTATCACTCTTTGTCTTTAAAGCACAGAAGTTTTCATTTCGAAAATAGTATGCTAAACTAAAATTACCAGTAACATAAAGTATGGTGTGTCACAAGAACAGAATGGTTAAGTGAAAGCATTGAGAAGTTATTACCACAAATTGATACAATGTTTTAATAGAATTGGCCTTGTCAGGAAGGTGAAAAATACTGTAGCTGTGTCTTTAAGGGCATAACAGTACTATTAGTGATATTTAAAATATACAGAAGAAACCCGTCCTACAGTAGTGTTACTTAGGCGAATTGTATCGCCACTGGATTATCAGCAATTGCATTGAATAAATGCTGCATGTATTAGCTATTTGCAGAAGCCTGGTGTCTCTTGCTGCAGCCTCCAGAGACTGAGAAGGGGTTAATACTTTGCCCGCTGATGTGATATACATGGTTTAATGAAGGGTGATGGCTTTGTATTTGTCAGGATTTAACTTACTATGAGCAAATTAGTGTTTTTACAAATCCAGCTGGCATTCTATGTGACTGCGTACCCTGGGGTGAAAGAACCTCACTCCAATCATATCATGAAGGATCGCCTCTCCCTGCATGGAGCAGCCACAGCTCAGGAGAACTTGTAGGAGGAAAAGTTTTAAGGCCTTACACGCACTTACAATGCACTCCAGTACTATAACCTTGCACATAAAACGCAGTATTATAGTAGTTATATTCTTGCACATAGGAGCAGTATTATAGTATTTATATTCTTGTACATAGTAGGCAGTATTGTAGTTATATTCTTGTACATAGGAGCAGTATTAAAGTAGTTATATTCTTGTACATAGGAGGCAGTATTATAGTAGTTATATTCTTGTACATAGGAGGCAGTATTATAATAGTTATATTTTAGTACATAGGGGGCAGTATTAATGTAGTTATATTGTTGTACATAGGAGGCAGTATTATAGTAGTTATATTCTTGTACATAGGAGGCAGTATTATAGTAGTTATATTTTAGTACATAGGGGGCAGTATTAATGTAGTTATATTCTTGTACATAGGAGCAGTATTATCGTTGTTATATTCTTGTACATAGGAGGCAGTATTATAGTAGTTATATTGTTGTACATAGGAGCAGTATTATAGTAGTTATATTTTTGTACATAGGAGGCAGTATTATAGTAGTTATATTCTTGTAAATAGGAGCAGTATTATCGTTGTTATATTCTTGTACATAGGAGCAGTATTATAGTAGTTATATTCTTGTACATAGGAGGCAGTATTATAGTAGTTATATTCTTGTACATAGGAGGCAGTAATATAGTAGTTATATTCTTGTACATAGGAGCAGTATTATAGTAGTTATATTCCTGTACATAGGAGGCAGTATTATAGTAGTTATATTCTTGTACACAGTAGCAGCATTATGATACTCATAGTCCTTGCATAAAAGAGGCAGTATTATATTAATGATATTCTTGTATATAGAAGCAGTATTATAGTACTTATATTCTTGTACATAAGAGCAGTATTATAGTAGTTATATTCTTGTACGTAGAAGCAGTATTATAGTGGTTATATTCTTGTATATAGAAGCAGTATTATAGTAGTTATATTCTTGCACATAGGAGCAGTATTATAGTACTTATATTCTTGTACATAGGAACAGTATTATAGTAGTTATATTCTTGTACATAGGAGCAGTATTATAGTAGTTATATACTTGTATATAGGAGCAGTATTATAGTACTTATATTCTTGTACATAGGAGCAGTATTATATTAGTTACATTCTTGTATATAGGAGGCAATATTATAGTAGTTATATTCTTGTACATAGGAGCAGTATTATAGTAGTTATTTTCTTGTACATAGGAGGCAGTATTATAGTAGTTATATTCTTGTACATAGGAGGCAGTATTATAGTAGTTATATTACTGTACATAGAAGCAGTATAATAGTAGTTAGATTCTTGTACATAGGAGCACTATTATAGTAGTTATATTCTTGTACATAGTTGACGAAGTGGAATTCGATCCGAAGTTCAGGAAAAATTGTTGAATAGTTGAATCCGAATTTTCTCACGCTTTGTGCTAACGAATCTCATTTTTTTTAAATGGCTGCTGCATGTGTTAGGACATGGAGCAAAGAACTCTGGGAACGAGGGATCATCCACAATGCCATGCATGCAGCCAATCAACAGCCAGCCCTGTGATGTCACAGCCCTATAAATAGCTTCAGCCATCTTGGATTCTGCCATTTTCCAGTGTACTAAGTGCAGGGAGAGACGTCAGCAGGTGCTAGGGACAGTGCTAGGAAAGACTTCATGGTGCTAAAAAAACGATTTACAAGTTTAGGGAAAAATTATTCAAGGTATAGGGAAAGGATAAGGATTAATCATTCCACAGCATTTATGTAGGTTAAAAGATGGCTGCACAATACATCATAAACTGATAGCAAAAAATAGGAAAAGGGGCTCATTCCCCCCAAAAAAAAATGGAATGAAGGAAGCTCTTAGCGCACATTTTTGATCAAAAGTATGTCAGGCCCAAGTACCATGTCACGGTGGCTTCCGCACAAGGGTCCCTAACATTACAGATACTGCCTCTCATGGACTTACCGGTCTCGTTTTATTCAGGGCATTGCAGGAACCAGCTAAATTGCTTTTGTGCTGAGAAGTCCCAGGTACTTGGGCGTAGCTCAGTCCAAAAGAGGCGCCACCCTCAATATATACTATAAAACAGAGTTCAGACTAAGCAAATATGTATCTACACTCACAAGTGCATAGCCATAAGGCAAACAAGGTTGGTTAAAAATTGGCTGCACAATACATCATAAACTGATAGCAAAAAATAGGAAAAGGGGCTAATAGAGCCAGTCCATAAGAGGCAGTATCTGTAATGTTAGGGACCCTTGTGCGGAAGCCACCGTGACGTGGTACTTGGGCCCAACATACTTTTGATTAAAAATGTGCGCTAAGAGCTTCCTTCATTCTATTTTTTTTTTTTTTTTTTTGGAACGAGCCCCTTTTTCTATTTTTTGCTATCAGTTTATGATGTATTGTGCAGCCATCTTTTAACCAACCTTGTTTGCCTTATGGCTATGCACTTGTGAGTGTAGATACATATCTGCTTAGTCCGAACTCTGTCTTACAGCATTTATGTAGAACAGGGTTCAGTAGGGGAGGTTACAGCCTGGTAATAGGAACAATCCTATTACACCTTGCTGCACTGACTGCGGATCTGTAATTCCAGCAAACCATTCTCTTTACTGGAGTGCAAGTGTTGTGTGATACAGCCATTAACAGGGTATATTACTAGAAAATACTTTTATGGCTTATTAGCCCTTGTCCTTGTGCAGTGCAGTTATATGTTCTAAAGCTCTTTTTGGTGTGTATTTGTGGCAAAAAAAAGTATTTGCCGTTGTTTGGGGAAGTGACAAAAGCCTTTTTGGGGTGTAATAATTTCCTTTTTATTTACTTATTTGATTCAACAGTGTGTCAGACAGAGAAGTGCCAGGCCCTGCACAGGGGAGTGGCAGAGGCGTAAATGTTTCTGGTGTAGGCACAGGTCGCAGCAGAGTAAGGGGGCGTGGCAGCAGGGGTCACTACGAGAGGCCTGAGCTCCCAGTGTCATCTAACGGTCGTGTCTTGACCAGCAAGCTAGCGGGTTCTTGAATGGTTGACTCGGTAATCCACTTCGTCCCAAGTGACATAAGGCACCCCCAGCCAAGAGTCAGTGGGTTAGTCAGAGACAACCCTTAGTTGGCATGGCCCAGGAGCAGGCCCTGTGCCCTGACCTGTCCTCAACCTGCCTCTGTCCTTTTCTGTTCCCTCAGCCAGAGAAGGATTATTTATATGCTGTGCGCTCAGCTCCACTATACAGCGAGGACGAGCTACTAGAGGACAGTCAGCAGCTACTGCCCAGCCAAGATCTAGAGTAGACATCTGCCACTTCCTCCAGTAAGCGGGCAAGTAGTGATGAGGAGAGTGGCGTGGGAGCTGGTGTTGCGAGCGGTCAAGCTTCTGGCTCAGAGCCCGTTGAGGAGGACATCAGTGACGTGTAGACAGTACTCAATGATGAAGTAGTCGATCGCAATTGGGAGCTGGGTGACAAAGGGGCTTCATCATCATTGGGAGAAGAGGGTGGCAGCTTGCGCTTGAGGCAGTGGCGGAGCCAGCAAGTCGGTAGCGTTGCTTGGAGTCAGCAGGGTAGCAGCAGTGGGAGGTCGAGAGAATACCTGCCTGGAAAGTAGTGGTGCAGGGTTTCACGGAGGAAGCGGCAGTAGCAGTCAATTAGTGCGGAGTGTTGGGAGTAAAATCACCTACTCGGCGGAGTGGCAGTTTTTTGTTAAGCCGCCGGAGGAGGGGACCATGGCCATTTGCTGAATCTGTGGGCAAAAGGTGAAGTATTGCCAGGGTGCCAATGTTGGCACCACGGCCCTGCGTCAACATATGCAGAGTCACCATAAAGTGGCCTGGAAGAACCGCCACCTCCAGACTATGTCACATTGCCACTCTGTGGCCTCCTCATGCTGCTGCTAACTCAACACTATGTCACTGGGACACTCTGTGGCCTCTTCATGATGCTTCTGCTGCTGTTGTCACCTCCACACTATGTCACCTTGCCAGTCTGTGGCCTCCTCATGCTGCTGCTTCCACCTCCACACTAGCGGTCTCCTCATGCTGCTGCCAACTCACAACTCTGTCTCTGGGCAACTATGTGGTCTCCTCATGCTGCTGCCTCCTCCACAATCTGTCATTGTGCCATTCTGTGGCCTCCTTATGCTGCTGCTGCCTCCTCCACACTATGTCCCCTTGCAACTCTGTGGCTCCCTTATGCTGCTTTTGTTGTCACCTCCACACTATGTCACCTTGCCAGTCTGTGGCCTCCTCATGCTGCTGCTAACTTAACACTATGTCACTGGGCAACTCTGTGGCTTCCTCATGCTGCTGCCACCTCAACACTATGTAAGTTGGCCACTCTGTGGTCTCCTCATGCTGCTGCTCCTCATTTCTAACGTTCTGTTTTCACTTTCTAATGATGGGAGATTGAGTACAGATTGATGAGGAAAACATTTTTTTTTTTAGCACAAGGCTGCAACATAACAAAATGTGAAAAAGGTGAAAGGGTCTAAAGACTTTCCGAATAGACTGTAGACCAAACCGCCAGAGGCTACAAATGGTGATGATGCAGTAACTGAAGCCTTAGATGATGGTACCAGCAGTTTCCAGGAAGGCAAAAATGATGAGTTGTGAAGAAGGTTCTGGACACCGCTGTAATTGGTCCGCTCCTTGTGCACTTCAGGCAGACCCAGCTTGGGTTGACCATGGAGTTCCATGGCCTTAGCAAACTACAACGGCAGTGGGTGTGGTACCTATGCATCAAACAACAGTTTTGGATTTGGGCTGTTATTCTGACAGTCTTCTCGTATTCAGCCTTTAACCCTTTTACAGGGATCTGGACAATAGAGGAACCACTAGTCCACTGACTCCTGAATAGTGATGAGCGGCAGGTGCCATATTCGATTTCGACGAAATTCGCGAATATTCGAATGAATATTCGTTTCATATTCGTCGAAATCGAATATTCGTCATTTTTCTAGTTATCGCGATTAATATGCGATTTAAATAATCGCGTATTGCGATTTTAACTTAAGGCTACTTTCCTATTGGTTTCATATCTAGAATTAGCGAGGATGACGAATATGACGAATGTATTCGTCATATTCCTCAAAACGAAGATAACGAAGTATTCTCCATCTTCGTTTTAGCTACCTATTCGTCAACTTCGCTAATTCTAGCAATCAAATAGGAAGGTTGACTATAGAGACAGCTGTGTTAAATTCGCTATGCGATTTTTTTTTTATTTTTTTTTTTAATAAATAGAATACTTATAATAATTTTATCAAGTAATATAATTATTCTATTAAAAAAAAAAAAAAATCGCATAGCGAATTTAACACAGCTGTCTGGTAAGTCAACCTTCCTATTTGATTGCTAGAATTAGCGAAGTTGACGAATATAGAGCTAAAACGAAGATGTAGAATACTTCGTTATCTTCGTTTTGAGGAATATGACGAATACATTCGTCATATTCGCTATTCGCTAATTCTACCAAGCCAACCATAACTTCTGTGCTCATGGAGCGTCCCGATCACCATGGGAACGTCTCCATATACGAAGTTAATGAATATGGAATATAGCAGCAGTGCTAAGTTGAAATCGCAATGCGATTAATTTAAATTAAAGTATTCGCATTGCGATTTCAACTTAGCACTGCTAGTGCATAGCTAATCTATATTCCATATTCGTTAATTCTAGCCTATGTAAGATAGCAGTGCTAAGTTGTAATCGCAATGCGATTAATATAACTTGAATTAATCGCATTGCGATTTCAACGTAATTCCTCAAATCCGACAGTACATTTTAGTATATGGAGACGTTCCCATGAGCACGGAAGTCGGCAGAAGCGGCAACGGGAACTGACTAGAGCAGCCAGGAAGCCTGGAATCCTCAGGACAGGTAAGAACTACTTTTGGGAAGTGGGAAAGAAAACAATATAACAAAAAAAAAACAAAAAAAAAACGAATATTCGAAATAGCGAATTTATAGCGCTATATTCGAAATATTCGCGAATTAGCGAAGTGCCGATATTCGCTAAAAAAATTCACTTTTCGAATATTCGCGCTCAACACTACTCCTGAATCAGTCTCTGCGTGGTTGACAGCTGAGCCATGGGGGTCAGAGACACTGATGCAGAGCACTAAATGGTCAGACAAAATTAAAGTCAGGGAAAGATCAGGCAAGGCAGCATACAAGAAATCCAGTCACAGTTAAGGACAGGCAGAAAAGGGTCAATAAAGAGGTTAGGCACAGATGAAAGCAGGCAGTAGAGAGTCAGAATCCAGGAATCGGGCAGAAGTAGGTACACAGGCAGAAAAACAGATACAGCACATTTTTGCAGGAACTAGCAAACTAGCGAAGCTATGACTCGGGCTTAAGAAGGTGCCTGAAGCAGTGGCGTACATACAGGGGTTGCAGGGGTCGACGCGGAAGCGTTCATCTCCATAGTGATCTGTATCGCCGTCCTCAGGACAGCGATACAGATGGCAGTGCTGTGGCCGGGCAGGGGAGGGAGGCGTCTCCCTTCCCTTTGCCTGTGATAGGCTGCTGGCCTGTGATATTGGCACATGGAGGGGTTGGCACTTAATACTGGCACATGGGGGGTTGGCACTTGATACTGGCACATGGGGGTGTTTGGCACTTGATACTGGTACATGGGGGGAGAGAGGCACTTGATACTGGCACATTATTGGGAAGCACAGCGGCACAGTATTGGGGGTAGTAGGATGTTTTGTCCGGAAGATGGGAGGATGATGGAAAAGTAGTAAACTAAGATTTTTTTTTTCTCAAAATGCAGAGACGGAAAATGGTGACAAAATGGTGTCTGGTCTGAAAGGAGAAGGCGAGGACAGAGAATATCTACATCTAAGGAGATGTCACTACTGGATGTAAGAGGTACGGGCGCGATTTATGGGTGGGGCTGTGTGTGGGTGTGGTTTGAGGGTGGGCGGGGACACAGGGGCCCTGTAATCTATTGCCTGGGGAAATGCCCCTCCCGAGACCGTGAGGGAGGGGGCCCTTGGATCAGTTTCGCACCAGGGCCCCATGGATTGTGTGTACGCCACTGGCCTGAAGTATCCTAGGGTGACCATCCATTGGCTGGTGAAAAGTAGTAGTAGTAGTAGTAGTTATAATACATAGGAGTCAGTATTAAAGTAGTTATGTTCTTATACATAGGAGCAGTATTATAGTGTTTATATTCTTGTACATATGAGCAGTATTATAGTAGTTACATTCTTGTACATATGAGCAGTATTATAGTAATTATATTCTTATACATAGGAGGCAGTATTATAGTAGTTATATTCTTATACATAGGAGCAGTATTATAGTGTTTATATTCTTGTACATAGGAGCAGTATTATATTAGTTATATTCTTGTACACAGGAGCAGTGTTATAGTAGTTATATTCTTGTACATAGGAGGCAGTATTATAGTAGTTATATTCTTGTACATAGGAGGCAGTATTATAGTAGTTATATTCTTGTACATAGGAGCAGTATTATAGTAGTTATATTCTTGTACATAGGAGCAGTATTATAGTAGTTATATTCTTGTATATAGGAGCAGTATTATAGTAGTTATAGTCTTGTATATAGGGGGCAGTATTATAGTAGTTATATTTCTGTACATGGGAGCAGTATCATAGTAGTTATATTCTTGTACATAGGAGCAGTATCATAGTAGTTATATTCTTGTACACAGGAGCATCATTATAGTAGTTATATTCTTGTACATAGGAGGCAGTATTAAAGTAGTTATATTCTTGTACATAGGGGGCAGTATTACAGTAGTTATATTCTTGTACATAAGAGCAGCATTATAGTAGTTATATTCTTGTACATAGGAGGCAGTATTATAGTAGTTATATTCTTGTATATAGGAGCAGTATTATAGTAGTTATAGTCTTGTACATAGGGGGCAGTATTATAGTAGTTATATTTCTGTACATGGGAGCAGTATTATAGTAGTTATATTCTTGTACATAGGAGCAGTATTATAGTAGTTATATTCTTGTCCATAGGAGCAGTATTATAGTAGTTATATTCTTGTACATAGGAGCAGTATTATCAGGGGTCAAGTCCTGGGAAAAAAAGTGTGGGAACTCACCCAAGATCCAGTGCATCCGCGTGACGTCACTGCGTGCTTCGTACGCAAAGGGCAGGGGAGGTCGGGAGGAGGAGCAAGCACCGTATTTTTCGCCCTATAACATGCGCCGGCCCATAAGACGCACCTAGGTTTTAGAGGGGGACAATAAGAAAAAAATATTTTTTATCTGCATCCTCCTGCTGTCGGCTGTGCTGTGAAGGCTGCGCACAGTGTGACGTCACAGAGTGCCTCAGCCCTCATGCCTGTGCGTAGCCCTGCACAGCCGACAGCAGGAAGCGGTGAGTACAAAGCCTAGTTCACTTCTTCCTGGTCCTTTTGCCTGGCGTTAAAGACGTTCCCACACATTCCTGCAGGACTCGAGCCCTGTTATATCTCTCATTATAACTTTCCCCCCAATAGCACATTTCTATAGTACATCTCTCATTATAACCCCCACCCCCCAATAGCACATTCTATAGTACATCTTTCATTATAACCCCCACCCCCCAATAGCACATTTCTCCAGTACATTTCTCATTATAACCCCCCCCCAATAGCACATTTCTCATTATAACCCCCCCCCCAATAGCACATTTCTCTAGTACATTTCTCATTATAACCCCCCCCCCCCAATAGCACATTTCTCTAGTACATTTCTCATTATAACCCCCCAATAGCACATTTCTCTAGTACATTTCTCATTATAACCCCCCAATAGCACATTTCTCTAGTACAGCTCTCATTATAACCCCCCCCCAATAGCACATTTCTCTAGTACATCTCTCATTATAACCCTCTCCCCCAATAGCACATTTCTCCAGTACATCCATGATCTCTCATTATAAGTTATAATGAGAAATGTACTGGAGAAATGTGCTATTGGGGGGGAGGGGGTTATAATGAGAAATGTACTGGAGAAATGTGCTATTGGGGGTGGGGGTTATAACCTTCCACCCCCCAATAGCACATTTTTCCAGTACATCTCTCATTATAAGTTTTATAAAACAACCCCCCCTTCCTCCTTCCCTCCTTAATAGCACATTTCTCCAGCACTGTCCTATAAACGCCTCCCGGGCAGGGCTTGGGAAGTACTGTGTGTGGTGGGCACTGGGCACCCGCTGCAAAACTTACTGTAACTGTCAGACAGAGAACCACTGCTGCCTGGTTGGCGTTTGGCTCCCTCCTTCTTCTTCTCTGGCTGGGGGCGGAGCTCGCTGGCGATGTCACATGCTAAGACTTGCCTGTGCGGCGGCACGCTCCCCAGCACAGCCACTCAGCCTCTTTCTTAGTCTGGCCGGCGGCCGCTTATCCCTGCTAGCCAGAGGCCTGCCCGCCCAACACCACTGCATAAGGGGACCAGGAAGCGGTAAGTACAAAGCCTAGTTCACCGCTTCCTGGTCCTTTTGCCAGCGTTAAAGACGGGCGGCCCTGAAAGGGAACGGCGTTCCTGCTATGAAAAAAGTGCAGGAACGCCGTTCCCACACGTTCCTGCAGGACTCGAGCCCTGAGTATTATAGTAGTTATATTCTTGTACATAGGAGGCAGTATTATAGTAGTTATATTCTTGTACATAGGAGCAGTATTATAGTAGTTATAGTCTTGTACATAGGAGCAGTATTATAGTAGTTATATTCTTGTGTATAGGAGGCAGTATTATAGTGGTTATATTCTTGTACATTGGAGGCAGTATTATAGTAGTTATATTCTTGTACATAGGAGCAGTATTATAGTAGTTATATTCTTGTATATAGGAGGCAGTATTATAGTAGTTATATTCTTGTATATAGGAGGCAGTATTAAAGTAGTTATATTCTTGTACATAGGGGCAGTATTATAGTAGTTATATTCTTGTACATAGGAGCAGGATTATAGTAGTTATAGTCTTGTACATAGGAGCAGTATTATAGTAGTTATATTCTTGTACATTGGAGCAGTATTATAGTAATTATATTCTCGTACATAGGAGCAGTATTTTAGTAGCTATATTGTACATTGGTGGAAGTAGTACAGTAGTTTTATTCCTGCACATAGGAGGCAGTATTATAATAGCTATATTCTTGTACATAGGAGGCAGTATTCCGCATATTCCTATTTAAAGGGGAAGAGGTTGTCCCATGCAAAAATATTTGACAGTTTTCAAAACATCACCTAGATCTGAGTGCTTCTGCAATTGCATGTAATTGAAATTTTGTATAGCCAGTGAGTGATTCAATAAAATGTATATGTATAGTGGCACCTGCTGTTTATTCTTTTTCTTATTGCTTTTTTCATTAATCAAGGGATATCCATTTTAAAAGGGTTTCCAGGATTTTTATACTGATGACTTCATCAGTATCTTATCGGTGGGGTCTGATATCCAGGACCACTGCGAATCAGCTGTTTGATAAGGCATCAATGCTTCTGTGAGCACTGCTGCCTTCTCGCAGCTTACCAAGCATAGCGCCATACATTGTATAGTGGCTATACTAGGTATTGCACTCACTTGAATCAGGCTGAGCTGAGAGAGAAGGCTTGGACATTCACAGGAGTGCCACTGCCTTCTCAAACAGCTGATCACAGGGGTGTCAGGTGTCAGACCCCACAGATCAGATACAGATGACCTATCCAGAGAATAGGTCATCAGTATAAAAATCTTAGAAAACCCCTTTAACACCAATAGTGACCATAGCGATCACCCATGTAAAATTGACACTGTATTGGTCGTAAAATGCTTGTAGAATAGTGAAAAACTTTGAGGAAAGAGTTTCTGACCTTCTGTAGATATACTTTGAGTAGAATGTTTCCTATGATAAAACATTTTCCTCCATTGATAGGGAGTATTAATTATTTCTTACCTCCTTTCCTATCTCTATTAGTTTTGGGTCCGATTCTAAAGAATTAGTACAGAAAATTTGACTTGGGTTCGAATCAATTCTCCCTAAGTGCTCCATGATGATGCCTTTATGGCGGGTAGGTGCCCATATTCATACACACAAATGGTAGTGTCAGAAGAAACAGTGGCTAGTTCTGAACAAGCAGTCCAAAAGATATGTCTTTAGACGGGCAGATGTCTTCCTGTGTTTATATGTGCACACACTAGTATTAAAGGAAACAGTGTCTTGTTATGAACAAGAGTCCAAAAATTTTCCTCTTTTTTGGGAGCAGCAGCAGTACAGTGTGGAAGTGGAACCTCACCAATAGTGCAGAAGATGTGCGGTTGTGTAGGGTTAATAGTAGCAGCAATAGTCATTTCATCAGTAGCAACACAGCATGGAACCTAAGAAACAAGGCAGTAGATGTGTGGTTGTGTAAGAGTAGTAATAGTAGTAGCAGCAAGGCAAGAGACGTGCTGCTGTGTAGAGGTAATGGTAGTGGCAGTAGGAGGAGTCTGCAGCTGCAGCAGCAGTGGCAGCAGCAGCCATAGAGTATAGAACAAGATGGCAGGCAGACAGCGGCTTCGGCATGAATGGCCGAACTATTCATATACCTGAGCCAGAGTTGTGTGAAAATCCCCATTGATACATGCCTCGTTCATTTTCACAAATGTAATGTTTTTAACACTTGCTAAGGACATTCTTGTCCGTTTGGGTGTGACAACACCACCTGCCGAGCTGCATACCCTTTGTGAAATGACACCGGAGGCCGATCAAGAGCAAACCGTGCCAGTGTCTGCCACTGTTCTAATCTGCCTGCCCAGAAATCCATGGAACGGGGTATGTGCCGTAGAAAGGGCGCAGTCCGGGTGTGACTGAACCATGTATCCATTTGCTGATTTGGGTCAGACTGACGTGGTGAATGGTTGCTGCTGGTGCGTTTGCAGCATCTGCAACTTGTAGTAGCCCAGACAGAGAGAGGTCTAGGACTCAGCAGGGGGCCGAGAGGGGCCTCTTGGTCAGGAACGTGAGCTGCATCCGTCTGCTTGCCTAAAGCTGTGTACACTGTGTTTCCTAGTAATACAAAAATTTTGCCTCCCTTTCGCCGACAGAAAAACATGATAGCGAGGGTCTAAAAGCATGACATCCATTAGTGATCAATTTGCTCGGTGCTAACTATTTTCCTATCAGTATGTACGCAAGCATACAGCTTGCCATGCTCATCGGTATGCCTGAGGAACTAGTTCTTTTGGGCTCCCCCACCCCCGTGCCCCCCACTGTGATGAGTGGTCATCATGGCCTTTGTCATCGTCAACATTATTATCAGGCTAGCAATCCTGCACCGCCAAATCCATCTCCTTCCTATCTCAGTCGTAGCTCCTCATCTTCCACTTGCTCTTCCATGAGACTTCATCCCCAACAGCTACAGGGTGGCCATCAAGATGTGGAGGCTGTTCTTCTTCCACCATCCCTTGCTGCATCCGTGTGAGCGTCTGCACTAATATAAATATCAGAGCGGTGACATCATTGATGCTGCTGTTTTCACTACTCACTAATCTGGTGGTCTCTTATAAGGGTCTGAGTGTGCAAATTGTCTCTCTGATAAGCTGCCACTGCCTGAGCCCAAAATAGCACATGCCCCTTGCTTTGGTGGTGTCATGCATCAGCATGTGCTATTTCCCCCAAAGGCAGCCATGATGTAACCGCCATTGGACCTCCTTGCAAATTGTAGATGTAGGGGAGGCATCCAGTAGGAAATTGTTTGCTTGATTCAATGTAGCAACTGATCTGCTATGTAGCTTCTTTCGCCCAGGCTCATCAGTTCGAAGATGGCATGGCAACGCTTCGGTATACACATATTCAAGGAGGGAGCAGGAGAGGAAGCATTGGTCTGTCCTGTTTCGGTTGGGGACAGGAAGAAGAAGACCATTGAGATGGATGTGGAAGGAATATGTGGCCAAGACCCTGGTGAGGAGACCAAACTGGCACAAACATGGAGATGGTAATAGAACCGCTGCTACGGTACTGCATCGCTGCTGCCATGCAGCAGAGCCTAGAAGACAAGTATTGTCTGTCGCCATAACAGAGAAATATTGGAAGAAAAGACCCAATAGGCCCAATTGCTCAGCATATGCAGAGAAATATATGCTGCTGGTGGTGCTGGGAATATGCCTATAAAACACTTGGGAAAATATGCTTGTTCATGCACAGAAAAGAAAAAAAAAGTAACGTGTTGTTAAATGATCTTTATGTAGGATCTTTGTGCTCCAGCAGCTGCCCAGTAAGACACCCAGTCCCAGTACATTAACTGCCCCATGCTCTCCCTACTGGTAAAACCCGACTTTATACCTGGTAATTCAATCTGCCTAACTACGTAAATATACTCCTGCACTATCTCTGCAAGATACTAATATGCCTGGATTGTGTGTCTAACTGGTGCCTGCTAGAGACATGGCGGACACATTCTGTCACACCAGTGGTTGAGCTCCCAGTGGCTTCGTCCTTGAGTCTTAATGGGAAAGTGATGGGGACATTGGAAATGTTATGGTGCCTTCCCTCTCCATTGGCCCCTACGGAGCCGCAGTGATATGCATGCCCTTCGCTTCCACTAGCCCGGGCGGCATTTGCTTCTAATCTTTGATGTTGTATGCCATCTGCAGATGTTGATTGGACATGACTTGTCGTCACGTAACACCTCCACCAACAATAGGAGAACGTTACTGGAGAGCAGGTCAACTTTCCGTCCACAGAATCATTTTACTGAAAATAATTATACATAACAGCACAATTAGGACTTAAGTCCAGTCTTGGAAAAGAAAAAAGAAAAAAGGAAAAATGAGGTCTTGGCGCTTTCCTGCTGCCATGCAGAGATTGGAGAGCCTGATCCTCCCTGAGCAAATCCCTGACCCATAACATTAAATCCTCTCCATGTCTTCTATCTCATTAACCCACATGACCGAGCAGCAGTATCTAATGATCTGCCCTACTTCCAGGAGGCTCTGCGCCTGAGCTACATATGGTGCTTCTCTGTACTCATCTGGGCGGGGGTCATGGTAGTCACCAGACATCACAGCAGCGCAATCAGCATCCTGAGAAGGTGGGGGAAGAGTCAGATAAACAGTCACTGATCTATGGTCAACCAGAGGAGGGCTGAAATACACTGCCACCTAGTGGCTATACCGCCACAGAAGGATCTATCATCTATCTACTCTCTCATATCTATCTGTCTATCTATCTATCTATCTATCACATATCTATCTTCTATCTATCTAATATCTATCTATCTATCTATCCATATATCTCATATCTATCTATCTATCTATCTATCTATCTATCTATCTATCTATCTATCTATCTCATATCTATCTATCTATCTATCTATCTAACTCATATCTATCTATCTATCTATCTCATATCTATCTATCTATCTATCTATTTCATATCTATCTATCTATCTATCTCATATCTATCTATCTATCTATCTATCTCATATCTATCTATCTATCTATCTATCTATCTCATATCTATCTATCTATCTATCTATCTATCTCATATCTATCTATCTATCTATCTCATATCTATCTATCTATCTATCTATCTCATATCTATCTATCTATCTATCTATCTATCTATCTATCTATCTCATATCTATCTATCTATCTATCTATCTATCTCATTATCTATCTATCTATCTATCTATCTATATCTATCTATCTATCTATCTATCTATCTCATATCTATCTATCTATCTATCTCATATCTATCTATCTATCTATCTCTATCTATCTATCTCATATCTATCTATCTATCTCTATCTATCTATCTATCTATCTCATATCTATCTATCTATCTATCTATCTATCTATCTATCTATCTATCTCATATCTATCTATCTATCTATCTATCTATCTATCTATCTATCTATCTATCTATCTATCTATCTATCTATCTATCTCATCTATCTATCTATCTATCTATCTATCTATCTATCTATCTATCTCATCTATCTATCTATCTATCTATCTATCTCATATCTATCTATCTATCTATCTATCTATCTCATATCTATCTATCTATCTATCTATCTCATATCTATCTATCTATCTATCCATATCTATCTATCTCATATCTATCTCATATCTATCTATTTATCTTCTATCTATCTCATATCTATCTATCTATCTATCTATCTATCTCCTATCTATCTATCTATCTATCTATCTATCTATCTATCTCATATCTATCTATCTATTATCTATCTATCTATTATCTATCTATCTATCTATCTCATATCTATCTATCTATCTATCTATCTATCTATCTATCTATCCATCCATCTATCTATCTATCTATCTATCTATCTCATATCTATCTATCTATCTATCTCATATCTATCTATCTATCTCATATCTATCTCATATCTATCTATCTATCTATCTATCTATCTATCTATCTCATATCTATCTATCTATCTTCTATCTATCTCATATCTATCTATCTATCTATCTATCTATCCATCCATCTATCTATCTATCTATCTATCTCATATCTATCTATCTATTATCTATCTATCTATTATCTATCTATCTATCTATCTATCTATCTCATATCTATCTATCTATCTATCTATCTATCCATCCATCTATCTATCTATCTATCTCATATCTATCTATCTATTATCTATCTATCTATTATCTATCTATCTATCTATCTATCTATCTCATATCTATCTATCTATCTATCTATCTCATATCTATCTATCTATCTATCTATCTATCTATCTATCTTATATCTACCTATCTATCTATCTATCTATCATCTATCTATCTATCTATCTATCTATCTATCTATTATCCATCCATCTATCTATCTATCTATCTATCTCATATCTATCTATCTATCTCATATCTATCTATCTATCTATCTCATATCTATCTATCTATCTATCTCATATCTATCTATCTATCTATCTATCTATCTATCTATCTATCTATCTTCTATCTATCTATCTATCTATCTCATATCTATCTATCTATCTATCTATCTATCTATCTATCTCATATCTATCTCATATCTATCTCATATCTTCTATCTATCTTCTATCCATCCTCATATCCAGGGCCGGCGCCACCTGTAAGGCGACCTAGGCAATTGCCTAGGGCGCAATTTAGCAGGGGGCGCCGGAAGCCTGCGATAAAAAAAAAAAAAAAACTTATGTGGTAACGCTGCTGGGCGGCTGGCGCCCGCCCGCTATCATTTTGCACTGCCTGAGGGGGGCGGACTGCACCGGGTGACACCAGTCCCTGGAGTAACACCTGGTGCGGTCTCCCCGCCCCCAGGCACCAGAGCAGAGTCGCGGCAGCGGAGCGTGCAGGAGGAGGGCGGGCCAGAGGCGTGTCCCGTCCTCCCCTGTGCATCTGATAGGCTGCCGGCCTAGTGCTGGCAGGCAGCCTATCAGAGGCCGGTTCAGGAGGCGCGATGACGTCATCGCGCCGCCTGAGCCGTACAGCGCGGGACACAGGCCGGAAGAGGCCTGCATCGCATCGCTGCCATGGAGGTAAGTATGTGTTTTCTTTTTTTTTGTGTGTTTTTTTTTTTGGTTGGCTACTGGCACATATAAGGGCATGGCGGCGGCGCATAAGGGGACTGCTAGCACATTAGGGGGCTACTGGCTCATAAGGGGGTCACTGGCACATTAGGGGGTCACTGGCGCATAAGGGGTCTACTGGCACATTGGGGGCTACTGGCTCATAAGGGGGTCACTGGCGCATAAGGGGGCTACTGGCTCATAAGGGGCTACTGGCACATAAGGGGGCTACTGGCTCATAAGGGGTGCTACTGGCATATAAGGGACTACTGGCATATAAGGGGGGCTACTGGCACATAAGGGGGGAGCTACTGGCTCATAAGGGGGTCACTGGCGCATAAGGGGGGCTACTGGCTCATAAGGGGCTACTGGCACATAAGGGGGCTACTGGCTCATAAGGGGTGCTACTGGCATATAAGGGGCTACTGGCATATAAGGGACTACTGGCATATAAGGGGGCTACTGGCACATAAGGGGAGCTACTGGCTCATAGGGGGTCACTGGCACATAAGGGGGGCTACTGGCTCATAAGGGGCTACTGGCACATAAGGGGGGCTACTGGCTCATAAGGGGTGCTACTGGCATATAAGGGGCTACTGGCATATAAGGGACTACTGGCACATAAGGGGGGCTACTGGCACATAAGGGGGGAGCTACTGGCACATAAGGGGGCTACTGGCAAATAAGGGGGGACTACTGGCACATAAGGAGGGCTATTATTATTGTTATAAGGCCGCCTCTGTACTATTATTATTATAATGGCCCCCTCTGTATTATTCTTATGTTAATAGCCCCCACTGTATTAGTATTATTATTATTTATACAGAGGGGGCCGTTATTATAATAATAGCACAGAGAGGGCCTTTATATTAATAATAATACCGAGCTGTGTTACCATGTTGGAGGGGGAGAATTGGGATATACCCTATATACTGTGTATTATATTATGGGGGCACTAGGAGGAAGGCGGGAGAGGAGCACTATGAGGGCATTTACTAGGGGCACTATATAGGGGTATTTCATACTGGTACATTATGGGGACATTAGCTGAGCTGGGGCATTACAAGGGGGTATTTTTTGCACTGTATATTATAAGGAGAATTATTACTACAGGGGGGGGGGGGTTTATGGTGGGCTTTATTACTCCCCCATGTTATGACCCCCAGTAGCAGCACCAGCCTCTCCCTGCTCTGCTATCCCTTTGATCCTTCTCCAAATCCTTATTCTGATATCTTTCTCTTTAGGATAAAACATATCATCAGCTCCGCAGATCCCCACAGTATACAGTATACTACACCGATCCCCACAATATACAGTATACTACACCGATCCCCCGGCCAAAGTGTGAAGTGGTGTCCGAGATCCCCAAGGGCCAAGTAACTGTAAGTTTTCATGTGAAATATGTTTGTTATACACATATAGCATACACTGCGCACAGCGTCATTGGTTGCTATGACGCCGTGCGCTTCGTGCCGCCGCTACAGTACCGTAAGGGCAGATCATCTGATGGGGGGGGGGGCGTCAATTTTTATCTTGCCTAGGGCGTCAAAAATTCTTGCACCGGCCCTACTCATATCTATCTATCTATCTCATATCTATCTATCTATCTATCTATCTATCTATCTATCTATCTATCTATCTATCTATCTATCTATCTATCTCATATCTATCTTCTATCTATCTATCTATCTATCTATCTATCTATCTATCTATCTATCTAATATCTATCTATCTAACTATCTATCTATCTATCTATCTATCTATCTATCTATCTAGTGGTTCAAAAATAGCAAAGCAGCACTCCAGTCTTCAAAAGTTCAAGTGTTTATTCAGCCCAGTGTGTTCACTACAATCTTTCTCAAGCCATGGCTGGAGTGCTGCTTTGCTATTTTTGAACCACTATATTGAGGACCTGGTTGCTGGTCGTCGGCAGGCTTTGCACCCACTATTTTAAAGTGTGCTGCTTTCTCATTTTTTACTTTATCTATCTATCCATCTATCTAATATCTATCTATCTCATATCTATCTGTTTATCTATCTATCTATATTCTATCCTATATCTATCTGTTTATCTATCTATCTATCTAAATATCTATCTACCTACCTATCTATTTCATATCTATCTATCTATCTATCTCATATCTATCTATCTATCTATCTATCTATCTATCATCTATCTATCCCATATCTATCTATTATCTATCTATCTATCTATCTATCTATCTATCTCTCTATCATCTATCTCTCTATCATCTATCTATCTATTATTTATCTATCTATCTATCCCATATCTATCTATCTATCTCTCTATCATCTATCTATCTATCTATCTATCTCCTATCTATCTATCATCTATCCCATATCTATCTATTATCTATCTATCTATCTATCTATCTATCTATCTATCTATCTCATATCTATCTATCTATCTATCTATCTATCTATCTATCTATCTATCTCCTATCTATCTATCATCTATCTATCTATCTATCTATCTCCTATCTATCTATCATCTATCCCATATCTATCTATCAGATTGGCGGGGGTCTGAGACCGGGCACCCCCATCGATCATCTGTTTGAAGATAAACCAGCTCTTGTAGCAGCTCTGCCTTCTCTTCGCTGCTCGCCGTCACAACCGCCGCAGTGAGCAGTGTAATTACATCCACCGTGCCATTGACTTCTATGCTGCGGTTGTGACTGCGAGCAGGTAAACAGTCCAGAGAAGACAGAGCTCGTATGAGCCCTTCCTTCTCTTCAACCGGCTGATCGGAGGGGGGCCGGGTGTCGGACCTCGCCGATCTGATATTGATTACCTCTGGAGAGGTCATCAATATAAATAAAGCGGAGAACCCCTTTACATACATTAGCCTGTCTTCCTTCTACCTACAGGACTGCACCCCTTTTTACACAGAACTGAAGGGTTACATGACGCATTTAGCTCTGCTACATCTGCAGTTGGTCTTACATCTGCCCTCCTGACCCCGTCCAGGGTGTGGGTGCTATGCTGAGCGGTGTGGTCAGTGCTATCCAGGAGGAGGGGTATGCGGATGGCAGGTACTCCTCTCCATGCACTTCTCATCGCTCCCCCTTTTACAAAGTGCCCTGAGCGCTCCTGCAGGCGAGCGCTGCCCACAGAGCTGATGGGGGCTGCAGAGGCGGGGAGAGGATGCGCAGGCGCGAGCTGGGGGAGCAGGGGTTCAGCTCACGGTCACTGAGCAGAGCCGGGTCAGCCTGTGACTTTGAGTCACAGAATGTGCCACTACGCATTAGCAGTGCGTCGCTTCAGAGCATTGCATTGCCAAGGAGGATGTGTGCTGTGGCCGAGACATCAGCGCACTTACACAGACACAGCGTGCCTCCCTGGGCACCGATTCCTTTTAGGGTAGCTCATAAAAAAAACATCGCCGCCACTAGTTAACCCCGTATGTGCCCAGCGACTGCACCTGCAACCTCAAAAAAAAACATTCCCAGCTATTCCAGTCCGAGCCCCCTCCCCCATATAATATCAGCCTCTATATTCCGTCACCCACCCCCGAGCACAAGTCACAGGGCGGCTTTATATCTAATGACCTTCCAGCTGGTACTGAGCGATACAGATATAGCAGAGCTGAGTGTGCCACGTGGCTCTTTGTGGTTGCGTTTTGTAGCCACTGTGAAACGCGCTTGAGCTAAAATAAATACAGACTGTACATCAGACCCCCTCAATAAAGATATAGACGCCTGCTCAGACCCTTATACAGACCCCTGTGTAAACAGATTTGTTTATTGACAGAAAAACATACAAAATTAATGTCTATAAAACCTAATCTTCAACATTATTACAGAACTTCTCCCCCTCCCTCCTCCTTCCTTGCGATGCGTCAACCAAGACGGAGAAGGGATAGCGGTGGGGTGAAGGCAGGAAGACTCAAGGCTTCCCAATCCCTCCTACCTTATTCCATTTCTCCTCAATATTTCTTTGTTTATATAAGATTCTTTCATATTTCTTAATCTTATTGACCAAATTTAACCATATACACACCAGGAGCATTTCATGAAAACCAACCTCGCGGGATTAAAAGTCTTGCCAAGAGGAGTCTCTTAATGAAAAGGAATCTCTTATACTTATCGCAAATAATTTGGGAAAAATCACCCAGAATCCAACATTCCACTGTATATAGAATCGCTATTTTCAGTTTTTGGGTAATAAGTTTAGCGATTGCCTCCCAATATTCTGTTAGTTAGAGATGTCGCGAACATAAAATTTTCCGTTCACGTACGGCGAACGCGAATTTATGCAAATGTTTGTGAACGGGCGAACAGGTCGAACCGCCATAGACTTCAATAGACAGGCGAATTTTAAAACCCACGAGGACTCCTTCTGGCCACAATAGTGATGGAAAAGTTGTTTCGAGGGGACTAACACCTGGACTGTGGCATGCCGGAGGGGGATCTATGGCAAAACGCAGAGTGTGGTAAGTTGAATTCGCAATGTGATTAATATAACCTGCATTAATCACATTGCGATTACAACTTAGAGCCGAGTTCCTAATGGTTGTATTGCTAGAATTATATAACGAAGATATCGAATATAGCGCTATATTCTCAATCTTCGTTATATTCTAGCAATACAACCATTAGGAACCCGGCTCTAAGTTGTAATCGCAATGTGATTAATACAGGTTATATTAATCGCATTGCGATTACAACTACTAACACTGCAGCTTCAGAATGAATCTAATGTGGATGCTGTCCTTGCTTTTTGATAGGAGGTGGGAGGGTCTGGGAGGGAGGGCATTCTGATTGGCTGGAATGTGTCTGCTGACTGTGAGGTACAAAGTCAAAGTTTGCTCAATGATAAAGTATAGGGGCCAACGCAAACATTGCATATGTTCGCCCGCCGCGGCGGACGCGAACAAGCTATGTTCGTCGGGAACCGTTCGCCGGCAAATAGTTCGGGACATCACTACTGTTAGTTGTGTACAAGACCAAAACATGTGTAAATAGTCAGCCACAAGTGAATCACACCGTGGACAATTAGACGTACTTCTCAGCCCACGTTTATTAGGCCATACTGGTGTGACATATGGTCTGTGAATAATATTACATTTATGTGACACTAACCTTAAGTGAATCATTATTTTCCCCCAATCATCTGGTTGGATCCTTGAAACATATTCCCAAGTCTTTTGTCCGGGGGAACGTATACTATTGAATAGTGCTTCAAGAAGCCATTTATAAAGTTGAGACATTTTTAACTTCTGCCCCAAATTTCCCATCGAATCATTCAAAAGTGCAAGAGTATCTATCTGTAACAAAAATCTCCCCTTTACACTAGAAAGTGCCGAACGTAACTGTAGATAGCTAAACCAAGATAAATAATGATATGCGCTTTGTGTCAACTCCAAAAAAGGAAGTATATCTCCATTACTCACCACTTGTGCAACATACAGAATATAGTTTTTTGCCAGTATTTATCTTCAGCTAAATCATCCAACTCCTGTAAATAATAATTATGCCAGAGGGGCGTACAGTGGAAGGCGCAGCACTATGAAGGGCCTTATGCGCTGTGGCATTAGAAGAATTTTGATATCTCTAACTTTTTAGTCCAACCAGACTGTCTATTACTCTGCTCTAATTCTTCTAGCACCATTCTATGGAAACAGGAGGCTTAAAGAGCATACCAAATTCTTAAGATAACTTCTTTATTAACTTCAACTTTTCTTCATATATAACACTGCCGCCTCCGCAGCAGACAGTCCATGTACAAAAACACGTGTTGAATAAAGTATAACAAAATGGTGGTTCAACTGTTCAATCTTGTCATTCAACATAAAATGGTGGATATATTTCTCATTTCAGTATCTGTACACTCACTTTAAGTTATTTAAGCACTTTATGATCTCTCTGAGAGGGATATCGGAGGCTTAACCAATAGTTCTACTTGCTCTACTTGGTTTGCAGTTTGCTCTATACAATTGCTTTAAACAGTTTAAGTAAAAACAAAAAGGGGGGGTTTCAGTCAGCACTCCCTGTATGCAGGTGCACGTAGGTTATGGCAATTATACATACAAACACAAAAATATAACAGCACTCAGCAACTAGAGCTCTGCCCAAGATGGGAGCTGTAAGAGGACATCAGTGATATCGCATGCAAACAGTAGAGACATTGGTTTACATTTTGATCAAAAGGTAGTAAGCCCACTCACCCCGACACGGTTGTCTCCTAGAGTGGGTACTAACGCTAAATCTGACCTACTATAGGCCATGACAGCCACATAAAATCCTCCTAACGCTAAGTCCTACCTGTTATGGGCCACGACAGCCACATAAAATCCAGGGAGTGTGAGCCCAGCATGCACGCTGGGATAGACCTTACTTATTAACCCCTTCTGGTGCTGCAACAGCCTCCATTAGATCCAGGGATGCAGGTACCAACATGCATGCCGAGCCCACTGTGCACTCCTCCTGGAGCCAGATGGCTACTAGCAGGCAATGTGAGTACACATTCAGCTTTATACTCACTCTGATTGAAAACCAGCATCTAGGGCAGAAACACTAGTCAGGTGTGCACGACTGAGAAGGAGGTCGCCACACCTCCAACATATACTAAGTAAAAACAAAAAGGGGGGGTTTCAGTCAGCACTCCCTGTATGCAGGTGCACGTAGGTTATGGCAATTATAAATACAAACACAAAAATATAACAGCACTCAGCAACTAGAGCTCTGCCCAAGATGGGAGCTGTAAGAGGACATCAGTGATATCGCATGCAAACAGTGGAGACATTGGTTTACATTTTGATCAAAAGGTAGTAAGCCCACTCACCCCGACACGGTTGTCTCCTAGAGTGGGTACTAACGCTAAATCTGACCTACTATAGGCCATGACAGCCACATGGCTCCAGGAGGAGTGCACAGTGGGCTCGGCATGCATGTTGGTACCTGCATCCCTGGATCTAATGGAGGCTGTTGCAGCACCAGAAGGGGTTAATAAGTAAGGTCTATCCCAGCGTGCATGCTGGGCTCACACTCCCTGGATTTTATGTGGCTGTCGTGGCCCATAACAGGTAGGACTTAGCGTTAGGAGGATTTTATGTGGCTGTCATGGCCTATAGTAGGTCAGATTTAGCGTTAGTACCCACTCTAGGAGACAACCGTGTCGGGGTGAGTGGGCTTACTACCTTTTGATCAAAATGTAAACCAATGTCTCCACTGTTTGCATGCGATATCACTGATGTCCTCTTACAGCTCCCATCTTGGGCAGAGCTCTAGTTGCTGAGTGCTGTTATATTTTTGTGTTTGTATGCTTTAAACAGTTTGTTTGAACTATTCGCAGATTGTTTGCTTTTTATGGCTCAGTATGATCGGGTATGAGCAGTTAAGTGGAACTGTAAGTAAACATACATAACTGGCTCAGTATACAGTTATGATCATAATACTAACAATAAGAACATCATATACCTGTTCTAAATACCTATTTTGGCCTCTTTGCTTCCATAAAATTCAGCTCTTAGTGGAGTGAATGTCTGTTCAGCTCTTTTCCTCTGGTCTAATTATTCTAGCAGCTTCTTCTAGGGAGTTTTCCACACAGGCTGAGTGTAAGATTGGCTGTGATTGGCCAAGACTCCTGCTCAGTGTGAGGCTTGCAGTGATTGGTCAGGACTCCTGGGCAGTAACAACAGTTTAACTCTATGCTTTCTGTTGTTAATTCTGCTGTGTCATTGAGATTACCTTACATTCATATAATCTTATCTTTTCTGCTTCTGTGAACACAATATATATATATATAACTGTTATATGACAAAAATACATGGGTATATGGGTATATGTAAAAATACACCCCAAAACACATTGCCCTACTTTTCCTGAGTACGGCGATACCACATGTGTGCCACTTTTTTGCAGCCTGGGTGCGCAAAGGGGCCCTAATTCCTTTAGGATTTCACAGGGCATTTTTACGCATTTGGATTCTCACGCTTTAGGGCCCCTAAAATGCCAGGACAGTATAAATACCCCACATGTGACCCCATTTTGGAAAGAAGACACCCCAAGGTATTCGCTGAGGGGCATAGTGAGTTCACAGAAAAAAAAAAATTGGCACAAGTTAGCGGAAATTGATATATATTTTTTTATTTTTACAAAGTCTCATATTCCACTAACTTGTGACAAAAAATAAAATTTTGCATGAACTCACCATACCCCTCACGGAATACCTTGGGGTGTCTTCTTTCTAAAATGGGGTCACATGTGGGGTATTTATACTGTCCTGGCATTTGAGGGTCTCCGCAATCATTACACGTATGGCCAGCATTAGGAGTTTCTGCCATTCTCCTTATATTGAGCAGACGGGTAATGAGATTTTTTTCTTTTTTCCGTTCAGCCTCTGGGCTGTAAAAAAAAAAAATGAACGGCGCAGATTTTTTCATTCGCATCGATCAATGTGGATGAAAAAATCTCTGCCAAAATCAGTGACTGCGGTGCGGTGGGCTGGGCGCTAGCTACCTAACAAGTAGCTAACTAACTGGCGGTGATAAGGGACCCTTAGGCCCCATTCACACGTCCGTAATTCTGTTTGCGGAACGGAAATGCGGACCCATTCATTTCTATGGGGACAGACTTTGTCCCGCTCGGATCCGGAATTACGGATCCGCGCTTCCGGGTCTGCACTTCCGTTCCGCAAAAATATAGAACATGTCCTATTCTTGTCCGCAATTGCAGACAAGAAAAAGCATTTTCTATATAGTTCTGGCAATGTGTGGATCTGCAAAATGCGGAAAGCACATTGCCGGTGTCCGTGTTTTGAGGATCTGCGGATCCGCGGATCCGTGGATCAGATCTGCGGATCCGCGGATCCGTGGATCAGATCCGCGGATCCGTGAATCCACGGATCCGCGCAAAACACATTTGGACGTCTGAATGGAGCCTTACAAGGGGTGTGATCAATGACAGGGGGGTGATCAGTGACAGGGGGGTGATCAGGGAATCTAGATGGGGTGATCAAGGGGTTAACAAGGGGTTAATAAGTGAGGGGGGGGGTTAGTGTAGTGTTTGGTGCAACTTTACATAGCTACCTGGTCCTCTGGTGGTCGATCCCAGCAAATGGGACCAGAGGACCAGGTAGCAGGTATATCAGACGCTGTTAACAAAACAGCATCTGGTATACATCTTTGATGCTATTTATTTAGCATCTACAGCCTGCCAGCGATTGATCATCGCTGGCAGGCTGCAGTAGAACTCCTAAGACGCGCGGCACCGTGAACGCGCGCACACGCGAGCGTTTCACAAGAAGTCTCGCGTCTCGCAAGATGACGTGCCGATGCGTCAGAACAGAACTACAGGACCGCCCGCCGGATGCATCCGTGCGTTAGGCGGTCCTGTAGTGGTTAACGTGGGGAAAACGGAGAAGCTGCCTTGGGCCCCCAGGAACAACTCAGCCCCGCTGGCCACTCGTAAATTAGCACCGGAGGTCCAAAAGGACCAGGAAGCGGTGAAGGCTTTGTACTCACCACTTCCTGGTCCTCAGCTGTCGGCTGTGCAGGGCTGCGGATAGGCGTAAGGCGCTCTGTGACTTCACACTGTGCGCAGCCTTTACAGCCCAGCTGACAGCAGGAGGATGCAGATTGCATTGGAGGAGAGGAGCAGCGGCGTCCAGGAGCAGGAAAGGGTAAGTGTTTTTTTATTTTATATTTTTGAGGCTGATGGACACTTCTGGGGGCTGGTGAGGGCACTGGGGGCTGATGGAGAGGTTGCTGGCGGCTGATGGAGAGGCTGCTGGGGGCAGATAATAGGCACTGGGGGCTGATGAGAGGCACTGGGGGCTGATGAGAGGCTGCTGGGGGCTGAGAAGCTACTGGGGTCTGATGGAGAGGCTGCTTGGGGCTGATAGAGAGGCTGCTGGGGGCTAATGAGAGGCACTGGGGACTGATGGAGAGGCTGCTGGGGGCTGAGAAGCAACTGGGGACTGATATGAGGCTACTGGGAGATGATGAGATGCATGGGGCTCTTATCTGAGGTCTGATTGGGGGTCATTCATATTGGGGGTCTGATCTGAGGTCTTATTGGGGTCTTATTAACATTGGGGCTCTTAGCTGAGGTCTGATTAACATTTTTTTCTTTTTGTCCCCCTCTAAAACCTAGATGCGTCTTATGGGCAGGTGCATCTTATAGGGCAAAAAATACGGTACTTGCTTGCTTCTCCTCCCGATCTTCCCTGCCCTTTCTGTACGCCGCGCGCCGTGATGTCACATGTAGGCACTGCAACGCTAGAGTGAGCCGCAGTCTCCCTCCTGAACTGCACAGCGGTGCCCACTTCCTCATCCTGAGCCTGCTGGAGTCTTCAGAACTGTAAGTATTTACAGTAATTCACTGTAAGCTATAATATATATATATATCAGAAGTTGTGCTTTTTTAATGTTTATAATAATGATACAGCCATTTTATTTGATATTTTTGTGCTGATTCTTTATTTTTCTCTATTTTAAGGGACACTATGGTCACCAGAACCACAACAGCTAACTGTAGTAGTTCTGGTGTCTATAGCATGTCTCTGCAAGCCTTTTAATGTAAACACTGCCTTTTGAAAATATGACAATGAGTTACATAAAACCAGTAAACATTTACTAATGTAGTGATTTCCTAACTTTGGCCTCCTGGATCCCGCCTTCCCGCACCCTAGGATGGAATCAGGCCCTCCACCACAACGCAATGTGCAGTTTGTGAGTGTATTACAGATCACCTTATCAATACAATGCACAGGGATGTGCAGTGTGTGAGTATATCATAGCCAACCCACTGATTTCCTATAGGGAAGCATTGGGAGGCTATTGTGCAAAGCTTCATAGAGATGCTTTGAATCAATGCATTTCTATGAGGATTGTTTAGCGTGAATACCAGTGTTGCACGTTGTGCAACACTGGACTAGGAAGCCCCTCTAGTGGCCGTCTGATGAGTGGCCACTAGAGGTGTTCCTTGGCAGTAATGTAAAAACTGCTTTTTTTTCTGAAAAGGGCCTGATATTCTGGATGGGGAGATAATTCATTGGTGCAATGGGCCACTTGACTGAATTTGCCCCCCAGGACTAAGGCTGCCAGCCCTCCCCTGGCTGCAGAGCAGGAAGTGTGTGAGGTGAAGCTTCAGAGCTTCAGCCAATAGCTGCAGAGCATGAAGTGAGTGAGGTGAGGCACCAGCCAAAAACTACATAGCAGAAAGTGGGTGAGGTGAAGCTTTAGCCAATAGCTGCAGAGTAGGAAGTGTGTGAGGAGATGCTTCAGCCAATAAGTGTAGAACAGGAAGTGTGTGAGGAGATGCTTCAGCCAATAGCTGCAGAGCAGGAATTGTGTGAGGTGACATTTTAGCCAATAGCTGTAGAGCAGCAAGTATGTGAAGAGACACGTCAACCAATAGCTGCAGAGCAGGAAGTGTGTGAGGAGACGCCTCAGCCAATAGCTGCAGAGCAGGAAGTGTGTAAGGTGAAGCTTCAGCCAATAGGTGTAGAACAGGAAGTGTGTGAGGTAACGCTTCAACCAATAGTTGCAGAGCAGGAAGTGTGGGAGGAGACGTTTCAGCCAACAGGTGTAGAACAGGAAGTGTGTGAGGTGACGCTTCAGCCAATAGCCACAGAGCAGGAAGTGTGTGAGGTGACGCTTCAGCCAATAGCCACAGAGCAGGAAGTGTGTGAGGTGAAGCTTCAGCCAATAGCCACAGAGCAGGAAGTGTGTGAGGTGAAGCTTCAGCCAATAGCCACAGAGCAGGAAGTGTGTGAGGTGACGCTTCAGCCAATAGCCACAGAGCAGGAAGTGTGTGAGGTGACGCTTCAGCCAATAGCCACAGAGCAGGAAGTGTGTGAGGTGAAGCTTCAGCCAATAGCTACAGAGCAGGAAGCTCTAGCTTCCTTCATTCCTATTTTTGGAATGAGCCCCTTTTTTATTTTTCTGTTAGTTTGTGATGTATTGTGCAGCCATCTTTTAACCAACTTTATTTGCCTTATGGTCATGCACCTCTGAGTGTAGAAATATATTTGCTTAGTCTGAACTCTGTCTTATAGTATATATTGAGGGTGGCGCCTCTTTTGGACTGAGCCACGCCCAAGTACCTGGGACTTCTCAGCACAAAAGCAATTTAGCTGGTTCCTGCAATGCCCTGAAAATAAGGAGACTGGTAAGTCTATAAGAGGCAGTATCTGTAGTGTTAGGGACCCTTGTGTGGAAGTCGCCGTGAAGTGGCACTTGGGCCCGACATACTTTTGATCAAAAATGTGCGCTAAGAGCTTCCTTCATTCCTATTTTTGGAATGAGCCCCTTTTTTATTTTTCTGTTAGTTTGTGATGTATTGTGCAGCCATCTTTTAACCAGCTTTATTTGCCTTATGGTCATGCACCTCTGAGTGTAGAAATATATTTGCTTAGTCTGAACTCTGTCTTATAGTCACTATATGATGTCAGCTCTAGCAGATCGGGGTCCCTTCTGAGAGTATTATTATGTCCGAGCACCATATCTTCATACTGCAGGTCATATGCCATGCACGTGGCCCGTTTCACAAGTACAGTTCTGATTTGGATATTGATGGACTTGCCCTTTAATTCATTGTCCTCGTCAGGTGGTTGATTTTTTTTCTGTCTGTTCTTCTAGAATAAGGTTTAGTATTATAGTAGATTTATGATTATCACAGGTCATAACTTCCAGATTCGGACTTTGTAACCAAATTCTGATCTGAGACCTTGTGGCTCCTGGAGGCTGTCATGACTAGTAGACCTTACATGTAGTACCAACCGTGGCCAGTAGAGGGTGAACATGACTTTACAATATGGTTGTTATGCTTGATGCTACAGTCCTGGAGGTTATCTTCATCAATGGAAAAGGAATCACGGAGAAATGAGGAAATACTGAAATGTTTCCTGTAAGGTACTGGTCCCCATCTGTGGTGATGGTTGGACACAGTGGCCACCATGTTTATCACCCCACCCCCTTCCATCACACCCCCTATAGCTATGACATTGTTTCAATGCATGATATTAATTTTATAATTCTATTTTGAATGCAGCTTTGGATGTGATTGGAGTGGCAGTACGTGACGGAACACTTTATACATATGTTGACCTGCTCAAAAGTGTTGTCTACAGAAAGACCTCAGGTCATCTTCATCCTCCTGGAAGACATTGCCTTTTTGTGTTTTGCCAACAGGGGTGGCCCAGAGGCACCACCAGCTCTAGGCAATGCTGGGAACAGTTTCCAAAAGAGCATCTGACCCAACAAAGCTGCTGATTCCTCTAATGCAGAGATGCCCAACCTGCGGCCCTCCAGCTGTTGCAAAACTACAACTCCCAGCATGCCTGGACAGCCTACAGCTATCAGACTACAGCAGGGCATGGTGGGAGTTGTAGTTTTACAACAGCTGGAGGGCCGCAGGTTGGGCATTCCTGCTCTAATGGATCCCTCCATGAGGTCTATTGCAGTGGTTCATGTTCTTAATGCGGATCATCTGCAGCTCCGAGCACAAATTCACATTTACAATATTAGATATAAAGTGAAGAGGGAACAGCCAGAAGGTCAAGTCACTTTTCTCTGTAACTATGGGTATTAAAGGGGTGGTGGGCACAAAGTTATGGGTTCTCTTGTCCTAAGATGGTGGGGTGTGGTGAAGCAGCACCAAGAACTGATTATTACAATGAAGCCCCTTTTGCTGTATGGACACCTCCGTGTGCACCTACCATACAGGCAGGGTATACTACTGCTCAGGAGCCTGAGAGACCCTTCCTTAAACAGCTAAATAGACCCTTGGGCCAACAATAGCCTATCTCCAGGGGTCTGTGATCTGTAATTTTGTGGAAATGTAGGTGTATGGAATGTTAATTGAGGCTTGAACTCTTGGTTTTAGCATGTGTATAGGGGTGAGTAATGGTACTTGACAAGTTTTAAAAAATGACATTAGGGTAAAACTTGAGACCAGACCCCTCTTACTAAAACTAAACCCCCCAAAGAAATCAAGATTCTGAACCAGACCCCTTGTTACAAAATTCTGACAAGACCCATCTAAAATACAGACCACAGACCTAACTACCTTAATACAGACCTTAGTCCAGAACTCCCGAAGTTCTCATGCTGGGTTCCCTCCATATAGACATCGGACCAGACCCACGTTAATAGGGACCTCTGACCAGACCACCTTCATATAGACCTCAGAACAAACCCCCCAAAACAGACCACACACCAGACCTCCCTCAAAATAGTCCTCAGACCAAACCCACCTTTATGCAGACCTCAGACTAGACCACCTTACTACAAGACTTAGACCCGACCAACCTTACTACAGACCTCAAACTAAACCCACCTTTATACATACCTCAGACCAGAGATACCTTACTACAGACCTCAGACCAGAGATACCTTACTACAGACCTCAGACCAGAGATACCATACTACAGACCTCAGACCAGAGATACCTTACTACAGACCTCAGACCAGAGATACCTCTGACCACACCTTTTTACTAAAGATCTCAGACCAGACCACCTTACCACAATCCTTTGACCAGAACCCCTTATTACAGACCTCAGACCAGACTCCTTAATACAGACCTCTGACCAGATCCTCTTAATATAGATCTCAGACCAGACTCCCTTACTACAATCCTCAGACCTGACCCCCATATTACAGTCCTCATATCAAACCCATCTTTATACAGACCTCAGACCAGACTGACCTTATTATAGACCTCAGACCAGACCCTCTTAATACACATGCAGCGTGGCCCTGAAGGTCTAGTGTAGAGGATAGGAGTGGTAGTGGCCCTGATGAAGTGTTGTGTCACAGTGTACTCCCTCGGGCCATCACTGTCTGGGGCGGTGCAGTGAAGAGGTAGATTGAAGAATCAGACCAGAAGTAAATCTACTGCATAACAATCTCTCTTTACTTGATGCAAAATGTAACTTGTGACACATCCAGTGGAAATAAATACAAAGTGCCGGCTCCGGCAACAGATGAGGCGGTACGGTGGCTGGTTGGATGGCTACAATTCTGTACTTAGGTGATACTAGCCTAGGGGTTTATTTACAAAAAGGTCACATAGACCTACTAAATCCTTTTAGGGGTTACAACATAGATATTAGAACGTAACCTTTATTATATTTTTATAAAAGCTGATACATTTATTTATACACCCAGTCCCATTAAAATTATCAGGGAAGGAATCAGATATTCCACTCAATACTGGATGTGTGTAATCCTCTTTTACTCGGAGGTGCTGCTTATGGCTGCAGTTCACTTTGCTGTGTTATAATGTGTGCATCTGCCATAGGTTAATGCATATGTTTTTCTACATTCCTATCAGGAATCCACATTCGTTGCTCAACATTGTGCTTGATGGCAACCTACAACTTTGTTGCGACACTGCAATGTGTAGCCAATTGCTCACTCTTTGAAGCTTTTTCGCAGTCAGATTCTGATTGTACGTCAGTGTTGCAACAATGTGATTGTATAATAGAGCAGATTTGCTCCTACTGCACTTATATTATAGCGCTGGAACCACTTGACTAATTCCTATGTTTGTGCACACATGCTTTGTCACACTATGGCTCATAAGAGAGGAAATCGATTCCTACAAAATTACCAGGGAATGGTTTTCCTATTTTATCATAAAGGGGGCGCCCACTGCTCACCCCTCTTTACTATGAGCCATATCACACCAACTTTCTCAGCCACGCAGATACACGCTGTTTAGCGCTTACCAACCACACATTCATTCATACAATCAGGCTTGGACTGGCCCACAGGGGTACAGGGGAATCCCCCGGTGGGCCCCTGAGCAAGGTGGGCCCCTAGTCTCCCACCCCCTGCACAAGTGCCACATAAAACATTAGATTTACTGCAGGAATATCTGATTCCTTCCCTGATAATTTAATGGGACTGGGTGTATAAATAAATGTATCAACTTTTATAAAAATATAATAAAGGTTACGTTTTAATATCTATGTTGTAACCCCTAAACGGATTTAGTAGGTCTATGTGACCTTTTTGTAAATAAATGTGTAGTATCCTGAGGGTACAACGTGGGCATTGGTGTGGTTTGTTATGGCCTAGTGGTTGTTGCGTAGGTGATGGTGTCTTAGCTGTTGTCCCTCACCTTTCAGCAGTGTCTGCAAAGCAGTATCTTGCTGATCTCTGCTGTCTGGAGTATCAAGGCTTTACTAGAGTCTGTCTTTAGCTGTTATTCTTGCATGAGAAAGATATCTTGTTCCTGAACTTCCCTCACAGGGGAAAAACATACCGTTCATGGGAGTTGATGCTCTGCGAGCTGCTTCCTCATTCCCCCACCACCAGAACAGAACCTGTCTGTCCCCTCTCCTCCTAACTCTGACTCACTACTCTGGAACTGTCTCTCCTGGTAGACAGTCCGGCCAGCACACTCCTACCAGGATAGGAGGTTAACCCTGTTCCTGCCAACTATTGCCAACCATTACCTCCTCTGCTGGATTAAATGGCATAGCATAAAAAATATATTATATTACATATAAAATGAAGCAATTAAACATACAATAGAAGTACCCCCAGGTCTGAGGTACTACACAGACCTCAGACCAGAAACGCTTAAAGGGGTTGTCCCGTTACAACTTATACTCTATCCTCATTAGAGGATAAGTGTGTGATCAGCAGGGGTGGGACCGCAAGGGCACCTGCCAATCCCAAAAATGGGAGCCTGTGCCCCCCCCCCCCCATTTGAATGGTAAGATGGACACGCATACATGCTGTCTATCCATTCAACTCTATCGAGCTGCCAGAGATAACTGAGCAACTATGCATTCAGACTCTTTCAACTTTTTCAAATTTTTTATGTTTTTTCCCATCATTCTTCTCTCAGTACCCCATAAAAAGAAAGTGAGAACAGAATGTTAGAAATATTTGCTAATTTATTGAAAAGGAAAAACTAAAATTCTGGATTGACATAAATATTCACACCCTTTACTCCGGACTTAGTTGAAGCCCCTTTTGCAGTGATTCCAGCCTCCAGTCTCCTTGGGGATGATGCCACAAGGTTTGCACACCTGGATTTGGGGATTTTCTGCCATTCTTCTCTGCAGATCCTCTCCAGCTCTGTCAGGTTGGATGGGGATTCGATTGGGTTCAAGACAGCGCTCTGGCTGGGCCACTCAAGCACATTCACAGTTCTCCCTGGGACACTCCTGTGTTGTCTTGGCTGTTGTGCTTAGGGTCATTGTCTTGTTGGAAGGTGAACCTTTAAAAGTTTAAGTTCAGAGCACTCTGGATTAGGTTTTTATTAAGAATATCTCTTTACTTTGCTTCATTCAACTTTCCCTCAACCCTGAGCAGTCTCCCTGTCCCAGCTGCTTAAAAAAACTACCACAGCATGCTGCCACTACCATGCTTCAATGTAAGGATGGTATTGGGCAGGTGATGAGCATTAAGAGAGAGGGAGCCCCCCAAATGCTGAACATATCCCGACGGAGGAATTAAACAAGAAAGAAAAGCCAATACGCGAAGTGCAGCGCTGAGACATCCGGACGCAAGCGGGGACCAACCAGCAGCCTTGGCGCACGGGAGAGGAACAGACATCTGAGCTCACAACCTTTTGCATTACAGCCAAGAACCTTAGCCTCTACACTATAGAGCTACATGACCAGTTACTAAAAAAAATAAAGTATGAAACTTCTGCTGTATAGGAATACTTACTACTAATAAGTATTCCTATAAATAAGAAGTCTTATTTTTTTCTTTTTTAGTATCTGGCCATGCATCTCTATAGTGTAGTCGTTAAGGTTCTTGGCTGTAATGTAGAAGGTTGTGAGTTCAAATACCGCCGGAAACTTTTCAAAAATAGAGTCTAAATTAGATTTAAATACAGTAGGTGTCCCCAAGCATGGACTCCATATATGGACATAGCTATATATGGTGTAAGAGCAGGGACCCCTAAGCCGAACTAGAGTCCCAACGCCCTCCCCTCCTCAGAGCAGGGGGTGCCTGGTTTAATGCTCAGGTTCTTCCATTGACTTCTATTGTGCTTGGGTGCTCTGTAGAAAACCAGAGGATGGCAAAGTGTTTGACACGAGTACTTTGGTGCTCGATCAACACTAATAAACACCAGTCCATTATGATCAGGAAGTCAGTGCGTGGAGAAATGATTATAAAATACAGACTTCTTAGAAGAAAGTCCACTTGAAGTAGTCCTAGTTTGTTTCTTACAACCTCTATGTATCTCAGATAGAACAAATTATTCTCATCCTTGGAGCTGGATCTTTACCTTTTTCTGTTTTCCTTCTCTGGTCATGAAAGGGTTAGGAGCTAATGTTCTCATTTGCTTGTAATATTTGGATGCCTCATTAACATCATGCAGACACAGGCTCAGGCGCTCAGGGCATTGTAATGAGGTCACTGCTGGCACATATCCGCTTGACGGACAGCGATTCCAACCGGGTTGGTCATGCAGAGTAGATAGTGAAAATTATTGTAAATTATGCCCTCCTGGGGTAGCTGCTTGTGCACTATGACCTGATGAACTTCCTGTATGGGGAGGGGGCCGACGGAACAGTTACAAATTTCTGATCTACTAAAGTCCTGTCTTCTGTTCTGCAACTTGTGGCTCTCCAGCTGTTTCAAGAGCATTCACTAAAACTTGAGTCATCTCTAAATGTTTTAGTCGGTACCAAAATAGGGGTTTAAGATGGCCAGAGAGGAACTTGGCTAAACCCAATAGAGATGGCGTAGTGGTGGCTGGGACCCATATAAAACAGGAGTTATGTTCTGACTCTCGGTTCACCCTGTGCCAACGGCACCGCCGTCCTTAGGGTCAAATCATTTCATCCTATTCAGATCTGATGCATTTTCACCTTGCAATAGCCTCCTGACTCAAAGCTGGAGATGTGAAAACGATCATCATTTATTCAATGTACATTTCACACTCTCTTCGGCATTTTGACACTATTAGAACAAGGAGTCCTAATTGTCTCTGTACTTTCTGTCTCCATCATCACACGGGGCTTTTTGTGTCTCGTAACATTAGCTAAGCCTGAGCAGTTTAGCGATAGCTTTGAGGGTAAGATGGGGTCACTGTGTACTGTGGATGCACCACTTTACCTGTTTTGTGGTACCATTTAACTCTTCATTGATGGTATGGTCATTGCCAGTACTGGATGTATATCTCAAGAGCCTGTAGGCACCTAGTGTTCTTCTGTAAGATTTCAATCATACAATGATGGGGTCAACAATCTATAGACATAAAACCAATACAAGCGATGGTCAGGAGCAGAATTACTAAGTATTCTTCTATCAGGAGCTGTCTAAAAGTACTAAATGGGCACACGGCTCTACAACTTTCAGCTGAGCCATCCACTAGTGTAAGCCTCCTCTGTGTGATGGAAACTTTCTCACTGGTCATTGCTCTATAATACATCCCATTACTTGACTTTTTAAGGATTAGAGGCATCTTGGATAACATTTTACCATATTTTAAGGTGTTTTTTGGTTTGGACAAGTCCCACCTTTATGATAGTCCACCAATAATGGATGATCTTGGAAGGTCTTGCCTGTTACACAGCAAAATCGTTGCGCTACAAGTGCAATACACAAAAAAGCTGGATCCTCCCATCTACTGGAAGGACGCTTGTGCATTGTGTGGTCCATTATTCAGAATGGTACTTCTACCTTGAGGTAGAAAAAAAACATATGGTATGACTAGCTACTAGCAATGCAGATTCCTTCTCTTAAGTGGTCATACACCTTAGATAGCTTTTGGCCGAACGACAACTATTCCTTCCAACCACCTCATACACATGTTTGCTTGCCATTCTCGATGGGTAGAGGGGACTAAGCCATGGCCAGACCCTCTGGAAGCTGCTTACCTCCCTCGAGAACATGTCAAAATCAAACACGCAAGATCCTTCATTCTCTTGACATCGCACTGAGACATGCTCACGTACATTGGTGGTCTGCCAGTTGGGTTTGGCTGACGATAACAACATATCAATAAACATCCAGTGTTTTAATAGTTCAATCTTAGGCACATGATCTGTGAGGTACTATGGATTGTCTTCAACGTTTAAAAGAGTTCAGGTCAAGAATTTCTAGTTGGTCATCGCTTGTAAAATTTAAATATTTTTGATAATTCTCAGGTTACGAGTCATTAATCTGATTACTTTGTTTTCTTGCAGGATTACACCCCATGAAAATACCTTACGACATCTCCCGTGGTCTTCAGAAGACAAGTAATAAAGAAAGATGCATACCTGTATCCGCCCAGCTCCTAAATGATGATAGACTATACCAGGTCTATAACACTAAGCCACCCACTAAGATCCAAGGATTATGGCTGCTGTTCATAGATATGAGGACGACAACTGTAGGACAGTGGACAGTGTCATCACTGATATTCATGATGAGCTCCAGCTTGATGTTCATGCCGAATATTTTTGGAGAACCTACTGGAATTTATGGATGAGACATTACCAGGAGTTTTTGAATCTAATCTTGTATCATATAATGTCTATGAATAACTGAAAACACATTTACGAATACTATGGTGTGATGGATACATTACATGGATGAAATGATAAAGGACATTTCATGGATTATATGGTGTATTATGATAAATGAGGTCCATGGAAAGTATCTGTAAAGGTAAAAGTTGGTGGATAATAAGTCATATTCAGTAAAGTTAATGGAATATATCTGACTTGAAAGTTCATAAATATCTGATGTGATAGAAGAATATCCCCCATGAGGACAAAGTTCATAGACAATATATGAGCATGGAGCTTGGATATCACATAATGGATATACCCCATGGATAATACGATGTAGAGGACAAAATTCATAGACAAAATGACATCATTGACCATGAATAACACTAGGTAATGGATATTAATTTGTAAAGTATGAAGAAAAGTTTATGAGCAGGAGTACCTGATGGATCAAATTTGGTGAAGTACCGATCTTGAAGACATTTTCTATACAGAGCATGGGCAGCATATCATAACTGGCTATGTGATAAAGATTATAAATCTCATGGGTGGAATATCAACTAAACATCATGGACTATGTCATATGAAGTCTACTACAGAAGCTTAATTTTCATGGAGTATTTATCATTGGGCTTTTATGAAATGAATGAATGGTAGAGGCAGACATATTGTACTATATATGCAACTTGTGCAGATCCACTGGGGTCCAATAAGTGGCGAGGCACTGACAATAAAGAGTAGTTTACTGCTCTATAACTTTGCAAGTAAAGGATTAAACTAATGACTTTCTAGTTCACAATTAAAGTCGAACTGTTGGAAAACCAGAAGGGATGCTCTATCAGTAAGCTATTTTAGAGCTGGGGCCCATATACTGCTCTTGCCCAGGGACCCTTGTCTATGTCCGCCACTGCATAGTAGTGGATATAACTTTCCAGGTCATGGGCGTTGTGACATATTAGCTCGTGGTCATGATGGGCATGGCTTAGGCTACTTTCACATTAGCGTTTTCAATTCCACTATTGAGATCCGTCATAGGATCTCAATGCGGGAAGAAAACGCTTCAGTTTTGTCCCCATTCATTGTCAATGGGGACAAAATGGAACTGAACGAAATGGAATGCACCAAAATGCATTCCGTTCTATATGGTTGCATCCCCATCGCGGCAAGCAGCGTTTTTCTGTCCACGATGTGGTGCGGAGCAAGACGGATCCTGACAGTCCTCACGAACAATGTAAGTCAATGGGGACGGATCCGTTTTCTCTGACACAGTAGAAAACGGATCCGTCACCTTTTGATTTTCAGAGGTGTTCATGACGGATCCGCCATGGCTATAGAAGACATAATACAACCGGATCCATTCATGACGGATGCATGTGGTTGTATTACTGTAACGGAAGCGCAAAAACGCTAGTGTGAAAGTAGCCTCATTAGATCATGATCATGGTGGGTATGACGTACTGGCTCATGATCATGTTAGGTACGACTTATTAGATCATGATCAATATCAGTTGCTAGCTCATGGTCATGGTGGTTATTATGACTTATTAGCTCATGGTCATAGTAGGTATAAATTATTAGATCAAGGACATGGCGGGTAACAACTTACAGTATTAGATCATTGTCATGGTGGTGGTAATGAGTTATTAGCTCATGATCATGGTGGATACTACTTATTAGATCATGGTTACAATCAGAATGACGTATTAGCTGATGATCATGGTGGGTATGACTTATTAAAGGGGTAGTTCAGTTTCCTATATTGAGGAGCTAACCTAGGTCATCGATATCAAATCAGTGGGGGTCAGATATCAGGACGAGTTGAGCGAACTTCTGTTTTAAGTTCGGCTTCCAAAGTTCGGGTTCGGGTTATCGAAGCATCCCGTTATGGATTCCGCTACCACGGACCATAACGGCATTTGGAATCCATAAGGGGATTCTTCAATGAACCCGAACCTTGGACAACACTAAGGACCTGGGGTGACGTCACCGTCATGTGACCAGTGCAGGGGGCGTGGCTCAGTACTGGATTAGATAAGAGGTGATCCAGTACTGAGCCACACCCCCTGCACTGATCACATGGCGGTGACATCACCCCAGGTCCTTCACCCCGTGTTCCAAATGCCGTTATGGTCCGTGGTAGCGGAATCCATAACGGGATGCTTGGATAACCCGAACCCGAACTTTGGAAGCCGAACTTAAAACAGAAGTTCGCTCAACACTAATCAGGACCCCTGTCGATCAGCTGCTTGAAGAGTACACAGCGCTCGTGCAAGCACTACATTCTTTTACCTGTTTATCTGCTCAACATCGACATTGCAGTGGCGAGCAGTGTAGTTGCTTCAATTGAATGGGAGGAAGTGTGAAGAGAGGAGCTTTAACCACATTGCTTGTCACTGCGATGCCTACGCAAGCAGGGAAACAGACGGATCCGTTTTCACTGACACAATCTGGCACAATAGAAAACGAATCCGTCCTCCATTGACTTTCAATGGTCTTCAAGACGGATCCGTCTTGGTTATGTTAAAGGTAATACAAACGGATCCGTTCTGAACAGATGCAGATGGCTGTATTATCTGAACGGATCCGTCCATGACAGATCAGCACAAAACGCGAGTGTGAAAGTAGTATTTAGGCCACATTCTTATCAGTAAGATAAGAACTGAACTATAATGACTGTTTATAATGTCAGAGGGCAGAGATAAGGAGTCCTCAGATTAGCTGACTGGTGGAGCAGAGAGAAAATTCAGATCCCTCTATTAGAGAATCTCTGCCCTGTACAGAAAAAAGGGCTCCATATTTGTAATAAAGACAAATTTAAAAAATGAGTACAATACCATCATAAAACAATTTCGCCCAAAGGTGGACATGGCCTTTAACTACTGAGCAACTTTGTGAAGATTTGTACTTGTCCTGAACTTCATCAAGATTTATATTTTAGTCCTGCCCAGAGCTGCATCTGCAGGATGATGACTCGGATCAGAGCCCCTGTAGTCAGAGGGCACGCAGATGACCATAAGACAACAGTGGTACAGATCCCATCCTAACAGCTGCACTGTCTAGAGGAGTGTCTATGAGGCGATCAATAACTGGCAGTACACGAAAGAGTGACTTTTGCATTACTAATCCGGAATTTTCACCAAGAGCTACATACAAAATTCTGCTGGTTTTATATAATGTAGGGAGGCTCAGAATGCAACTAACCAACACAAGATTTGTGCAGACACTGAACCAGTAGGGAGTGCTAGTAGATTTCCGCTTTGAAACCCGAACCACTGTGAATTCAGCTCTGGAGACTGATAAGGCTCCAGGATCAGCACAAGAAAACAACATAAATGATTCTATATTTAAACTATAAAATGGTGTTCAAAGATGGGCATAATGTAAAGACGAGTGTGTATATGAATGTGCGCGTATATGTATGTGCCCACCAGGGCATGTGTGTGCGCTTACGTTTACATATGTATGTGTCTGTGCATGTATACTCATGTTTGTATGTCTGTATGCTTATTGTATGTGTTTAGCGGTATAGCATTCATCTCATACAGCACATTTGTCCAGTCAGTTGTTTGGTTCGATTTCATGTTCTCGTACAACACATTGTAGGAATTTCTTGTCACAATGAATGGTCCCTGAGAACTAAAAAGGTAAAAGATTTCAGCCTACTGTGTTATGTGCATTTAATTTCACTGGCATAAAAATGCAACGCGTTTAATAACACCGGACATACACAATGCACTGAAAAAAATATGCAATGTCCTAATTATAGGTTACATCTACTACTATAGTTACCCCCAGAGCTACAGTCATGATTCCGCAGGTTTTCTGGTACCATAGAGCTATGTACTGCAGAGGCTGAGACAGCAGTTTAAGGGTAAGGGTACAATCACATGACTGTAAAATGCAGATCCGCAAAAAATATGGATGAAACCCGCGTGAAGTCCGTGTTGCATGCGTTTTTGCGGATACATTGTAACAATGCCTATTCTTGTACGCAAATAAGACAAGAAGAGGACTTGCTCTATGTTTTTTGCAGGACTGCGGAACAGAAACATGGATGCGGATAGAACACGGATCGGATGTGGATCAAAAATATGGCGGTGTCAATGGGGCCTTTAGTGTAAGGGTGCATTCACACAGCCACTAAAAACAGATGAATTTCATATTTTTTTTTTATAAATCCAAATTTCCTAAAACACCCCTGCAGTGCCAAGTATACATTAATGTCCTCCCTCATAGTGTCTCCAGTCTAAATGATGGCCTCCTTAGTGCCCCCAGTATAAATAATAATCCCACATAGTGCCTCCAGTCTAAATAATGATCCCACATAGTGCCTCCAGTATAAATAATGATCCCACATAGTGCCCCCAGTATAAATAATGATCCCACATAGTGCCTCCAGTCTAAATAATGATCCCACATAGTGCCTCCAGTATAAATAATGATCCCACATAGTGCCTCCAGTCTAAATAATAATCCCACATAGTGCCTCCAGTCTAAATAATAATCCCACATAGTGCCTCCAGTCTAAATAATGATCCCACATAGTGCCTCCAGTCTAAATGATGGCCTCCTTAGTGCCCCCAGTATAAATAATAATCCCACATAGTGCCCCCAGTATAAATAATAATCCCACATAGTGCCTCCAGTCTAAATAATGATCCCACATAGTGCCCCCAGTATAAATAATGATCCCACATAGTGCCCCCAGTATAAATAATGATCCCACATAGTGCCCCCAGTATAAATAATAATCCTACATAGTGCCCCCAGTATAAATAATGATCCCACATAGTGCCTCCAGTATAAATAATGATCCCACATAGTGCCTCCAGTATAAATGATGGCCTCCTTAGTGCCCCCAGTATAAATAATAATCCCACA
Organism: Bufotes viridis; assembly: GCA_033119425.1. NCBI lineage: Eukaryota > Metazoa > Chordata > Amphibia > Anura > Bufonidae > Bufotes > Bufotes viridis. The sequence goes on along the minus strand of CM065589.1, from coordinate 598,145,482 downwards.
TAGTGCCTCCAGTGTTAATTCTGGCCCCCTTAGTGCCCAAATGTGAATGATGGTCCCACATAGTGCCATCAGTATAAATAATGATCCCACAGAGTGCCTTCAGTATAAATGATGGTCTCTTTAGTGCTTCAATATAAATAATGGTCCCAGATACTGCCTCCAGTATAAATGATGGTCCCACTTAGTGACCCTAGTATAACTTATGGCCCCACATGGTGCCCCTTAACAAAAAATTATAATCAGTGTGTAAGGATACATGTTCTAAATTCTCAGCCTGATTAGAACATTAAAATGAAAACAAAAAATATTTAATAATAAGTTAACCTTTAGTGGCCCCAGTATAAATTGTGGCCTCCTTAGTGCACCAGTATAAATTGTGGCCTCCTTAGTGCACCAGTACAAAAAAATGATCCCACATGGTACCTCCAGTATAAATGATGCCCCCCTTAGTGCCCCCAGTATAAATTGGTATAAATAATAATTCCACATGGTACCTCCCGTATAAACAGGCTCGGACTGGTCCACAGGGGTACAGGGGAATCCCCCGGAGGGCCCCTGAGCAAGTGGGCCCCTAGTCAACCACCCCCTGCACATGTGGCACATAACACAGTAAACTTACTTCACTACATACATATATTCAATTTACAGCACCTTAACCGGCCTATGTTCATATAAAAAACTTATTATATTTGAATGTATCTGTATTGTGGGCCCCCAAAATACATTTTACTGGTGGTCCCTTGGTACCCCAGTCCGACACTGCGTATAAATGATGGTCCCACATAGTGCCTCCAGTAAAAATTATGGTCCCACATAGTACCTCCAGTATAAATTATGGCCCCTTAGTGCCGCCGGTAGAAATAATAGTCCCACATAGTGACTCCAGTATAAATGATGGTCCCACTTAGTGACCTCAGTATAAGTTATGGCCCCACATGGTGCACCTTAACAATAATCAGTGTGTAAGGATACACGTTCTAAATTCTCAGCCTGATTAGAACATTAAAATGAAAACAAAAAATATTTAATAATAAGTTAACCTTTAGTGGCCCCAGTATAAATTGTGGCCTCCTTAGTGCACCAGTATAAATAATGATCCCACATGGTACCTCCAGTATAAATAATGATCCCACATGGTACCTTCAGTATAAATTATGCCCTCTTAGTGCCCCCAGTATAAATTATGGCCCCAGTATAAATAATAATTCCACATAGTACCTTCAGTATAAATGATGGTCCCACATAGTGCCGCCAGTATAAATTATGATCCCACATAGTGCCTCCAGTATAAATTATGATCCCACATAGTGCCTCCAGTATAAATGATGGCCCCCTTAGTGCCCTCAGTATAAATGATCGCCCTGCATAATGCCTCCAGTAAAAACGATGGCCCCAGTATAAATAATGATCCCACATAGTACCTCCAGTACAAATTATGGCCCCCTTTAGTGCCCCCGGTAAAAATAATAATCCCACATAGTACCTCCAGTATAAATTATGGTCCCACATAGTATCTCCAGTATAAATTATGGCTCCCTTAGTGCCCCCTGTAGAAATAATAATCCCACATATTGACTCCAGTATAAATTATGTCCCCCTTAGTGCCCTAGTTTAAATTATGGCCCCACATAGTGTCTCCAGTCTAAATCATGCAGTAACACCAAAGAAGAAGAGAAAAAACATGCAATATCATGGAAGCACTCCGTTAAAAAACAACTACTTTATTGGGCCCCCAGAAAAACAGCAACAATGTAGTACAGTGCAAAAGTGTGCCCAAAAATGTCAAAAATTACAGATTATAATCAATATAACATGAGGACAATATCCAGGAAGCAAAAATTGAATGATATGATCTTAGTACACAAATAACAATCGATAACCGTGATCTCATACAGATAAATAACACATGATCCAGTTGTACAAAAAAATCAATTATTAATCATAATGTACAAACAGTATAGACTGTAAAGTGCCAGTTCCTGTCAAAGTACTAAAAGTGTGCTAAATACGACCTGGAAGAATGTCGGCAATAAGGGGTGCGGGCTCCCTTGCTTTGCTGTAGAGCTAAACCCTACGCGTATCAACACTCACGATCCTGTGCAGCTTCCTCAGGGGAAATGAAGTGACTGAAAGGACCCTCCTTATATTTTTGTAAAGAAAATTAAATTATTAACCAAACACTTACAAGTGTGTAAGATGAACTACACATGCCTGCAGCAGACATCCAGGCGGTGGAACGCAGATGGTGACACGCAAGCGCTTCCGACACTGACAACCATCCTCCAGCCCTTTATGACCAAGTTACCATCGTACACTCAAGACTCGGCCCATCTAATGCAACAACTGGATGCTGCTTCCTTCCTAACAGGTGCCCTTATGGTTACCTGTGACGTGGAGTCACTGTACTCAAATATTCTACATCACCTTGGCGTAAAAACAGTGGAATATTATTTGGACCAACAACCAAACTCGAACCGTATGCATGATTCCTTTATTATTGACTTATTGGATTTTGTGTTACAGCTCAAGTACTTCATCTTTGATCGAAAGTTCTACAAACAAGTGTCCGGGACAGCGATGGGGGCTTGTTGTGCACCCTCCTACACCAACCTTTTTTTTAGATTGGTGGGAAAAGCAATTTGCATACACGTCCCACAATTTTTGCAGTAAGGTCAAACTTTGGTACCGATATATCGATGACATCCTCCTTTTCTGGACGGGTCCTATGATGGATGTTGTGAGTTCATTGCCTCATTGAACTGTAATCAATTCAATATTTCTCTTTCACAGTCTATTTCACCAACGGGTGTTGACTTCCTAGATATCAAACTTACGCTTCAGGAGGGGAGAAGTCCATACATCTTTATACAGAAAATCCACGAAGACAAACAGTCTATTGCATTTCTCAAGTTCCCATTTGCAACATCTAAGAGCCAGTCAGACAATTCATATGCATGAAACTTAATTGCATGACGTATTCAGGGCACATTCTCGTGAAATAACTCAACGGTTTAAGGAAAGGGCCTATCCATGCAGAGTTATTTCCAGAGCCTTCTCTAGAGCACAGAGGAGTGATTGACAACCACTCCTGGACCCAAGGTACGGCCAAAGGATGAATGACCTTGATTTATCACAAAATACAATAACCAGTGGTCAGACCTTAACCAGATACTAAGTAATCATTGGAACATCTTGAGGTTGGATCTGAAAATTGCAATGATCTTATCACCTCATCCTTTACTCACAGCAAAAAGTACACCAAATCTGAGCGACAAACTCACCAAGAGTCATGTTCCCGCCCCACGACCAGAATTGGAAGAGGAATACAACTGCAGGACACATTTCCATGTGGGGACTGTGTGACCTATACATTGCTCTCTCCTGCTCATCCATTCATTAATCCTGTTGATGGGACGGAGTATCGTTTGAGGCATTGCATTAGTTGCAAAAAACGTTATGTCGTTTATACACTCATTTGTCCAGGTTGTATGTGGGCCAAACCTCACAGGAATTGAGAAGAAGGTTCCAAAAACATCTGTCTATGATTTCAACAGCCCAACGTAATCTGACTCAGGAGAAGAAGCTCCCACCAGTAGCCATGCATTCTTTGAAGTATCATAGTGCCCGCACCAGTGGGCTACGGTTCTATGGACTCGGTGGAATCTTCTCCAATATTCGTAAAGGGGATATGAGTCATAGACTTTTACAATGAGAATCCAAATGGATTTATCATCTTAATTCAGTAAGCCCTATTGACCTCAATGAGGAATTGACGTATACTGGTTTCCTGTTCTGAAGTATTAATGTGAATAACCATGTTTTCTCCTGTTCTTATATTAGATACCCATACCTGCTCACATTACCATCCCACTGGTTTATTGGTTAGAATAAAATCTTTTTTACTGTTTATCTTTTATTTCCCCTCACATCTGCCCTCCTTGTGCCTTCTCTCATCTCACACTAGCACATTTTTCCTCTCATCTCACTACACACACATACATATTCCCCACACTCATTCAGACACGTCTTTTGTCCCCTCCCTCTTCGGCTTCCTCTCCCCCCCTTCACCTCCCACACATGCACAACACACATTTTTCAGGGTTTACACTGTTTTTGCGTCCACTAAATGATTTGGTTTTTCACCTCACATTTTTCCGCCCTCCCGCCTTTCCCTTTTTCCCGCCTTTCCCTTTTTCCCGCCTTCCCCTTTTTCCCGCCCTCCCCATCTCTCGTCTTTATACACACCCTCATTCCACATAACACCTACTGGTTCAGACATAATATCAGTACAATTCTTATACATCCTTGGGTTCATAAGTTATGTATTGGCTGTCCTGGTTTGATGTTTTCACGTCTTATATCTGCCTTCTCTTAGGTGGTGGACTATTGTCTAGTCATCTGATGGTGTTAGTTTCTACTAGGCGCTCTAGGAATTTGACTAATTGTTTCTAAGTCGCATATGACAGGGAGTGTCATGGAATATGATGGAGAAAATTTGGGTTAAAGAAGAAATAAAAGAAACAAACGAGAAGCCATTTGATATATACATCATTACGAGCACGGGTTTCAGCCTACAGAGGTTTACTTCCATTTGGAGCTCCTTCTCATAGATTGAACCTATTGTATCTCGCGGAGCTTACCTCCTTGGACCTACTGATTGAACCAACGGGCCCTCTTCTTACGAGATATGCAGACACAAGGACAAATATCAATGGATTTTGGGCAGACAGCTTTTCCTTAGTATTGCGAGTTGACCCGTTGGTTGCCCAATACAGTATGCATCCTGATTTGGTTCTTCTCCTAATGAAGTTTTGGGCTTTTTGTTCCTTTATAATGAATGATATACTATCCGTGCTGATCCATTTATCAGAATGTGGACACAATCAGTATATAGTAAGTACCTCCGGACTCCTCCACTTATTTCTGATATGGTGGTACACCCACCAGGATCACTTACAGTAATGGCCCACTATGGGGCCTCACTTTTCCTCAAATATCAGTTGGCCATTTATTTTTGGCTCTATTTTTGATATCTGGGTGTGCAGGGGGCCCTGTGGTAGGGGATTACGGTCTGGTGACACTGGTCAGCCTCACTAACTGAGGGTCCTACATATGCTTATCTCATATATTTAGCCCGCTCCCCTTATTTTGGACATTCTTCCAGGTGGTATTCAGTCCACTAGTAGTAGTTTGGCTGGCACTTTACAGTCTGTACTGTTGGCATACTGCTGTCTTATCGTGGTTATTAATTCATTTTTTTTGTACGTTTGGATCATCTGTTATTTATCAGATCACGGTTATCGATTGTTATTTGCATACTTTACTTCCTGGATATTGTCCTTATGCTATATGGATTATAATTGGTGATTTCTTACATTTTTGGCCATACCTTTGCACTCTACCACATTGTTGCTATTTTTCAGGGGTTTATTTAAGTGTTTTTAAGTTGTTCTTTTTTATGGGAGTGCGTCCTCAATATTGCATATTTTTTCTCTTCTTCTTTGGTGTTACTGTATTGCCTTTAGGAAATGCTGGACACCACCCATATCTTATTATTTATTGATTAGGTGGTGCCTGCCCCATTCCTGTTCCATCCAGTCCAAATTATGGCCCCGTTTGCGCCCCCCACTATAAATAATGTCACCACACGATGCACTAGAAATATTGCCCCCATGCCCACCCCAGTGCCTTCATTATAGTAATTACATTAATAGAGCCCCATTGTGCCCTCAGTCCAAATTATGGCCCCTTTGCGCCCCCAGTATAAAGAATGGCCCCAAAGGGTGCACTCTGAAGATATATTGCTCTCATGCCCCCCAGTTGCCTCAGTATATATACTGCAGAGCCCCCACCACATCCCCAACTCTCGGTAATACACACCGGGAACACTCCGTGCTGAAGGCAGCAGCATCTGAAGCTCCCAGCATCGCAACGTCACATTATCAGGCTGGAAATGTCAGGTCCTTCTGCCTCCTGTGCAGAGGTGAGGGTTTCTTTTTTACCAGCTGTTAGATACAATTCTGTCTAAATGGCCGCTGGCCATTAAAGGGGTTGTGCAGTGCTATATTATTGATGACCTATCATCAGGATGGGTTAAATATCTGATTGTCGGGGGTCCGACTTCTGGCATCCCTCCGATCAGATATTGATGACCTATCCCGATGATAGGTCCTCAATAATATAGCGCTGCACAACCCCTTTTTTATAACAATGGTCATGTGAATAGCCCCATAGACTGCAATGGTTCTGAAAATGGCCATGTGATGGCTGTTAAAAAATGGCCGCCATGTGAATGTACCCTCATATCCAGAACTAGAAAATCCGTACCTTCTACGTCATACATCTGAGGGATTGCTACAAAACATTACTGCATAGAATAATGGTAAGGCTGAATTCACAAATGCAGATTTTGGTGCAGTTAAAACACTCTATTAAAACTGAATATGGTTCAACCTCTGAATTTCAAGTGTGAATCTGCATCTCATACAAATACACTGGAAATTCTGCACACAGCCCTCACAGATAGTATATACAGTAAAGATTATTTTACAAGGGTCAAGAATTGGTGCAATTATCGGGAAGAAGCATTCCTGTTCCCAATAACCGCACTGAGTAAACGGGACACATTTGTCCATTCGGTAATCACATATTTAATGTAGCACCAACAAAAACAGACTGATCTGTGTAAACAGAGGTCTGCAGATCTGTATTGGGACAAGAGATTGTTCCCTTATAAGAGGGAGGGTTGCTGCAAGTTAATGAAGCTCTCCCCTTTGCTTAAGTGTAGGTAATTAAAGGGAACAAATAGTTCATTTTTAAAAATTGCTATGTCAATTGGCACGTGTAAAAGGGCCTTCAGTGTGCAGGGGAGAGTATTGTGAAGCTATGTCTCTAACGACAAGACTGGAGATGCTGCACACAGTGCTCACAGATAGTACAGATAGGCAAAGTCATGGGAGAGCAGTGTGAAGCTGCAGTTGATAGGAATACACTGAAGATGCTGCACACATCACTCACAGATAGCATTGACAGTGAGTCACAGGAGAGCAGTGTGAAGCTGCATCTGATAGAAAAACACTTCAGATTCTGTACACAAAACTAACAGACACGGTTGACAGGCAGTGTGACTCACAGGTGGGCAGTATAAAGCTGCATCTGATAGAAAAACACTGGAGATGCTGTGCAGAGCACTCATAGATAGTATTGACAGACTGTGAGTCACAGGAGAGCAGTGTGAATCTTCAGCTGATAGGAATACACTGGAGTTGCTGCACTTATCACTCACAGTATTGACAGATAGTGTGAGTCACAGGAGAGCAGTGTGAAGCTGCATGTGCTAGAAAAACGCTGAAGATTCTGTACACAGAACTCACAGATAGTACTGACAGGCAGTGTGAGTCACAGGAGGGCAGTGTAAAGCTGCATTGGATAGGAAAACACTGGAGATGCTGCGCACAGCAATCGCAGATACTATTGACGGGCAGTGTGAGTCACAGGAGAGCAGTGTGAATCTGCAGCTGATAGGAATACACTGGAGATGCTGCGCACAGCACTCACAGATACTATTGACAGGCAGTGTGAGTCAGGGGAGTTTATAACTCTGTAGCCAATCACTGTCTAAACATAACTAATATATCTCTGAACTTCGCTGCCTATGGAAATGATACAGCACTCTGTGCATGGAGGAGGTATAGAGTAGGGTAACCATGTGTTCACTTTTCCCCAAACATAAATAACAAAAATATCTGTCAAGGATTATTTAAATGACCAGGAATGTCTCGGATTTTCAAGGATGGAGTGTGCTTACAACTTACATACAGTGTATGTGTGTTTTTTTTTCTGTCAGTGACTTTGTACAGGAGGCCAGGGAGCGGTGAGTGTAGCGCTGCTAGGGCTGTTATTACTCACTGCTCCCTGGTCGCCTGCTCCAGTTGCTGTGCTGTGTCCTGACAGGGTTCAGCCTGAGGATGTAGTGCACACAGGAGTGCACTGTTACTTCATGCTGAGCAACGTCAGGTCAGAACAAAGCTGTAAGAGGAGAACGCTGGATCTCCAGAGTGCTGGTGCCTTCCAGAACAGGAGACGTAAGTAAAATTTATTTCATTTTTTGTTTGATCTGAGGTCTGATTTGTGAGATGGAAAGGGGGGGGGGGTGGTGCATGGTTTTGGAGTTTAATCTGAGGTCTGATTTATGGGATGGAGGGGGGGGGGGCATGGTTTTGGAGTCTAATCTGAGGTCTGATTGATGGAGGGGAGTATTTTAGGGGGGCGGTGCATGGTTTTGGAGTTTTATCTGAGGTCTGATTTATGGGATGGGGGGGCATGGTTTTGGAGTCTAATCTGAGGTCTGATTGATGGAGAGGGGAGGGGAGTATTTTAGGGGCCATGATTTTGGGTTCTGACCTGAGGTCTGATTAATAGAGAGGGGGGGGGGGACTGTTATAGGTAGAGATGAGCGAATCGAAGTTGCCGAAGAGGAATTCGATCCAAATTTCAGGAAAAATTCGGTTCACACCTAACCCGAATTTCCTGACACTTTGTGGTAACGAATCGCATTTTTTCCTAAAATGGCTGCTGCACATGTGAGGACATGGAGCAAAGAACCCTGGGAACGAGGGATCACCCACAATGCCATGCATGCAGCCAATCAGCGGCCAGCCAGCCCTGTGATGTCACAGCCCTATAAATAGCCTCCGCCATCTTGGATTCTGCCATTTTCCAGTGTACTTGGTGCAGGGAGAGACGTCAGCAGGCGCTAGGGACAGGGCTAGGAAAGACTTAAAAACTTTTATTTTGCTAAATAGAAGTTCAGGGAAAGATCATTAGACGTGTAGGGAAAGGATAGGGAGGAATTATTCCACACTATAAAAGGGAACAGTGTCCTATATAGCAGGGGGGCAGCACACCCCTGACCAAATGGAGAAGAGAAGAAAAGTGAAACGTCACCTGTAAGTCACTTTGTTAGAGAGTCACTCTAAATTAATTCTGGGGGTGGGTGGAGGGGTGCGCTGTGTCCTCATTATTGAAAAACAATATATGGTCACCCCAATATAGAGGAACATGGAGGGTGACGTTGGGTGGGGCAGTCTCTGTGAGCTGCCAGGAGTCATTAGATAGCACTGCCAGAATACTGCTGGTGAGGTACTATCATATGACTTAAAAAAAGAAAAATTAGCTGCCCGAAACGCCTTTTCCCTTCCCTGTCTTGTCCCCAGCAGGGGTGACAATGAGGACACGCTCCTCCAGGGTAAAGAAAGGGTGAAATCTGAAATTTTCAGAACCTATAGAATAACATCTCTTCACCACGTGGCGGAGGAATGACATCTATACGTTCCCTTGATATTAGATGAGGCGCCCTCTTCAGGACTCCTGGGGAACTTCAGGACAGATTATTCAGGGCTGCTCCCTTGGCATTTCCATTGAGGTGAGGTCTTGGCATTTCAATGACAGCAGAAAGCAGCCTTATGAAAGCTCGTCAGGATAAAAATATCCGCGGTTTCCATGTGGAGCTCTCGCGGCCACGAGCAGGCTGGGAAAATCCTGTAAGCTGACCTAATTCTTCTGCTGTACATTACTGACATGTATAATGCAGGCGATACAGAGCTCGCTTGTACCAGGTCGAGGGCGAAATCCGCAGTCCATGCAAATCCGCATCCAAATCTGAATGTAACATGTGAAGATTGTGCGACAGTTTTGTCCAGGGCATAAATTACGGCGCGTCCAGCCCGTTTTGTTCATTAGTGATGAGCGGCAGAGGCAATATTCGAATTCACGGTATTTTCGTATTCGAGATTATTCTATTGATTGCAAAAAATCGGCAATGAAATATTTGTGGAATGCGAATATTCTAAAACACGAATATATAGCGAATAGATATTCGTTTTTTAAAATTTTCGCCATTTTTTCCAATTTAATGTGAACAGTCATCGGCCCAAAAGCAACTTAAGCGGGAAGGAGTCATCAGAGGGAAGAAAATGACGAATATTCTCGAATTGAATTGACCCACAAGTCATTAATGACTCATTACTGATTTTGAATTTTCTTCATTATTTAATATAGTTTATGTTATGCCAAAAATCGGTAATAAATCTGCGCGTTAATCGAATCGCGTAAGGCCTCTTTTACACTAGCGTTGTTTCTTTCCGTCCTAGAGTTCCGTCCTCGGGGCTCTAGGACGGAAAGCTACTGATCAGGATTATCCCTAATGCATTCTGAATGGAGAGAAATCCGTTCAGGATGCATCAGGACGTCTTCCGTTCAGTATGTGAACGTTTTTTGGACGTTGACAAAACCGTAGCATGCTGCCGATTTGTCTCCGTCCAAAAAGCCGGAAGACATGCCGTAACGCCGGATCCGGAATTAATGCCCATTGAAGAGCATTATTCCGGATCCGGCATTAAGCTAAACGTCGATTCGACGCATCGCCGGATCCGACGTTTAGCGCTGCGCATGCGCAGCAGCCGTTCCAATCGGCGCCCCAGTGTAAGCTGGGGCTCCGATCGGTTACCATGGCAGCCGGGACGCTACTGGAGTCCTGGCTGCCATAGTAATTCTGCAGCAGTGTACTTACCTGCAGGCCGCCGGCGCTCCATTATGACATCACAGGTCCGGGCGGCGCATTGATCTGTGCGCCGCCCGACCTGTGACATCATTAAGGAGCACCCGGCGGTCGCAGCGCAGGTAAGTACACTGCTGCTGAGTACCATGGCAGCCAGGACTCCAGTAGCGTCCCGGCTGCCATGGTAACAGTGAAAGCATGTTGAAGACTGATCAGGAAAATGATCAGTCTTCAAATGCTGTCAGTCCACTTGCGTTCTGACGGATCCGGCGGGACGGAAGTGCCTGTCGGATCCTCAGAACACAAGTGTGAAAGAGGCTTAAGGGCGTTAAGCAACTTTCCTATTGGGTTGGCTTGGTAGAATTGTCGAATATATAGAATATAGCGCTATATTCTACATATTCGACAATTCTACCAAGCCAAGCCAACCCAATAGGAAAGTTGCTTAACGCACTTACGCGATTCGATTAATGCGCATATTTATTAACGATTTTTCGCATAACATAAACTATATTAAATAGTGAAGAATATTCGAATTCACTAGATATTGCAGACTTCTCACATTGGCCCACAAGCAAGAAGCAGGCAGGTAATGAGTTCGTATGAAAAAAAATTGCCGAATATTCATTTTTACGAATATATCTCTATTGGAAATATTTACGAATTCTCAAAGTTGCGATATTCGCAATTTAAATTCGCTATTCGAATATTCGCGCCCAACACTATTCGTCTTCTACAGTTTCGCCCCATGCACTGCAAATGTTGGAGTCCACAGGGAAACCTGCAGATTTTGTGCAACATAATGAAAAGGCTGCAGTTTCCGAAAATCCACCACAGGTTCAAATTTTCATGCAGATTTTATTTTCCCGCAACACGTGGACAAGCGAAACCACAGCAGCTCCTGCCACGTCTGCACACAGACAATATTCCACCCGTTTCAGATGAGCAAAGTGTTCATCGCTGAGTAGAGTGTTAAATAAATAAAAAATAAATAAAAAAATACTTACCTGATCCATTTGCTCGTGACAAGCCAGCCGCCATTTTGATTGAAGATCTGGCATAACGTCTGCCGGCGTGGGGACATAGTCATATGTCAATGCGCACGGGATTCAATGCAAGATGGCTGAGCCGCTCCGTGTTTGTTTTTACACTATTTCAACGAAAATCAATTCGCACGAGGAAGTTTGGCTTCGTGGCGAATTGAATTTATCCTGAAATTCGGATAGAAGTCCACTTCATGGACTTCGATTCGCTCAGCACTAGTGCCAACGATTGCAAACTGGCAAGAACAGTCATGATTGCAATATATGAAATGTGCCCCTGTTTGTTTTTTCCAGAATCTCCACCCCTCTAGAGAGGTCACGCCCCTTCTGTGATGCATCACACCCTTCCAGAGCTGGGATTGGTGCAGCATCCCGGCCACACAGTTAGTGCAGTACAGGTAGGAGTGGGCTGGTCCAGCTTCCTGCCAGGAGGGAGAGTTCTTGTGCAGATGCAGACAGGAGAGAGGAAGCACGCCACAGAGCTCCTGCTCATGTTACAGTCAGCCTCAAGAACATGCTAGAGAGACAAGACGGCAAACAGCTAAAAACCTGCATAATAGACCCTGCTGGAAGGTGAGGGACTACGGCTCAGACACCCCTCACCCAAGGCTACAACTAGGCCAGCTGCAATTCATGTCTAGACCAGACAGTGGACATCTACACACACAATGGCTCACTTACAGCCATCCAACCTGCCTCCATACCTCCGCACTGATGCCAGAAATTCCACTGTGAATCTGCTGGCAAGTATGCTATAGTACGTCCATGTGCAGTAATGACAGAATCCACAATGAATCCGCACAGAGTTCGTGCAGAACAGTGCGAGGAGCCATAAGGAAGCCATTGTGATTTTCGCTACAGGAGGTTAGAGAAAGGCAGGTCTGGTGACTGCAGGGTAGGGCGAGGGCAAAATGGAGATGGAGAAAGTGGTTGGAGGAGGGAGAGAGGTCCTGGGGACAATAGGTAATTTAGTTGTGGAGACGTGATAGACCGCTGATTGGCCAGGAGTAGGAGGGGGGGGGGGAGTATAAAAGAGGAGGACTGGGGAGGTCTTAAGTAGGGCAAGTTTTGGATGGTGGATTCACCATATTTCAACCAGCTAGGTGGTCCTTCCTGGTGGACCCACATATCGGAGCTTGGCATTTCTGAGCAGTGGTGCCAGCTGTCTGTGGGTAGGACCACGGCTGGGTGGCATGTCCCTCATGGGGTGGCCAGCAGCTGACTCAAAAACTCAGATGAGGTAGTCTGGCCGGCAATGAACTGAGTAGAGACTCTCTTCTGGTACCGTCCAGATAAAAATCCACAATGTCAGATCTGCGGTGTTTCCGCCACATGTGAATCCCACCCTCAGGGACGGTTCACACAGCAGGTTTTGCCACGTATTTTGCTGCAGTAGCCGCTGCTGTTTTTTTCGTTTGAATCAGACCTGATTGTGGTTTAGCTCCATTGAACGCAGCTGAATCCCGCCGTGGTTTCCAGCGCCGTCCATCCGTGTCTTTGCTCGGCGTGGTCGCGGCTACAAACAATAGGAGGCAGATTCCTGGTGGTGGCTTTTGGTGTGGACTTCATGCCAAAATGCACTGCCAAAGCAACCGCCATGTGAATGGGGCCTAAAGGAATGGGCACACGTGGAATGAACGCCGCAGATTTCCCACAGCGGAACTGCTGGCAGCAAATCCACAGCAATTACAGGAGCGTGGATCTGATGTTAACAAACCTCATCCGTTTCCCACAAGGAAATCCACACATAACTTGACCTGCAGTGCAGATTTTCAAAGTAAAGGGTAAAATCAGTGGCAAATAATCCACACAATTTGGCCCGGATTATTTCCGCTGCACACCCTCGACCGTGGCTGTAGCCCAGGCTAAGTTTCCACTTGATGAAATCCACAAGAAATCTGGACACAATGCAGATCTGTAACGTGTGAACTTGGCCTTAAAGTGTTGTCAGCCACACCACAGCACGGATCACACATCAGCAGCATGTAATACTTCATTCCCCCTGTGGTGGCGCTGCCCGTTCCCTCTGCAGTTTATCACTGACCACAATTCACATTTAGAAACCTATAGTCGTCCGGTTGCCACGGCCATCTCCCACCAATCCTGCACTGAAATGGTGACAGAGCAAGAAAAATAGGAGGCTGCCCCCGTCATCGGCAGCTTTCCTATAGGACTTCATCCTAGGGACTACGGTTCCAGCTGGTGGACTTCAGAACTGCTTATCTGTCCAGCCTTGGGCCTTCAGGTTCGGTCGGAGAGTCCAGGTTGGGTACAGCCGGTTCACCTGGCCACCTACCCTTTACTCCGAGGTGGACCAATCGGTGCCCCTGCCATATGCCTCCCTGTGCTGCTGCCTCTTCATACCTCCGACCTTCTGAAAACCATAAAAAGCGATAATAAGTGCACCTCTGCAAATTGCTTGATACTAGGCCACGCCTCTAACTCCCCCCAAAACATAAGTATACACACCCAGTCCCCTTAATGCCCCGACATAGTCATTATTCCCCTTATATGTCACCTCGCAGCAGTTATGCCAGATATGTGCCCCCCTCACAGTAGTAATGCCCACATGTGCCCCTCTCACAGTAGTAATGCCCACATGTGCCCCCCTCACAGTAGTGATGCCCAGATATGTGTCCTCCTCACAGTAGCAATGCCCAGATATGTGCCCCCCTCACAGTAGTAATGCCCACATGTGCCCCCCTCACAGTAGTAATGCCCAGATATGTGTCCCCCTCACAGTAGCAATGCCCAGATATGTGCCCCCCTCACAGTAGTAATGCCCACATGTGCCCCCCTCACAGTAGTAATGCCCAGATATATGTCCCCCTCACAGTAGCAATGCCCAGATATGTGCCCCCCTCACAGTAGTTATGTCCTAAAATGTGCCCCATTACAGTAATTATGCCAAATATGTGCCCCTCACAGTAGTTATGCCAGATATGTGCCCATCACAGTAGTTATGCCAGATATATGCCCCCTCACAATAGTTATGCCCAAATATGTGCCCCTCACAGTAGTTATGCCCAAATATGTGCCCCTCACAATAGTTATGGCCAGATATGTGCCCCCATCAGAGTAGTTATGCTCAGATATGTGCTCCTCACAGAAGTTTTGCTCAGATATGTGCCCCCCTCACAGTAGATATGTCCAGATATGTGCCCCCTTCAGAGCACTTATGCCCAGATATGTGCCCTCACAGTAGTTATGCCCAAATATGTGCCCCTCACAGTAGTTATGGACAGATATGTGCCCCTGACAGTAGTTATGCCCAGATATGTGCCCCCTCACAGTAGTTATGGCCAGATATGTGCCACTCACAGTAGTTATGCTCAGATATGTGCCCCCCTCAAAGTAGATATGCCCAGATATGTGCCCCCTTGAGAGCAGTTATGCCAAGATATGCGTCCCCGTCACAGTAGTTATGTCCAGATATGTGCCCCCTTTAGAGCAGTTATGTCCAGTTATGTGCCCCTCACAGTAGTTATGCCCAGATAATTATGCGCCCCCTTCACAGAAAGAAAGAAAAAACTGTAAATACCTGGTTCCTTGATGATCCACGTGACCGATGAAGGTGTCGTCACTGGCCTAGGGAAAGCTGTGAGAAAGCTGCGGTGCTAATGCCTTCTCAAACAGCTGATCTGCGGGGGTCCCAGGTGTCTGACCCCTCACCAGTCAGATACTGATGGCCTTTGGACTTTGTGGTAAGAGTTTGGGGACAGAGCTGGCTCCATAAATACATAGTTGGCAGAGTTTTTGGAGAAAGATCTTGACTGGTCACACAAAGCCCTGCCAGCTCCCCAGCAGCTGGTAGGATAGACATGGCACTGCTGGGCTGTGTAGGAGGGGCAGAGGCTGATTGCTGGGCCTGCACCGCTCCTCCTACACAGCTACTCCTACTCCAGCAGCTGAGCTGAATGGTGAAGCGAGGAGTGGACGGCTCCCTGCTTCACCATTACAGGCACCTGTCTCTACACCCTATGGAGATAGCTGAGAGGAGGACATATCTCAGCTGTTCCAGGACTGCGGGACAGCCACCGAAATCCTGGACTGACCCACTGGATCTGGGATGGTTGGAAGGTTGCTCACCCAAATTGAGGTGCCGCTGGTTATTGTCGTTGGTTCTGGGGCCACCAAAGTTGCAGAAGTTTAACCCCTGGTGAGCTAGCAGAAGGGTGATTCGCTGTCGCATGCACTAGCTTACGTCCAGGTTGGGGATGTTCTATATTGCCTGATGGTTACCCAATAAAGGCTCTCCGGAGCGTTGTATCCTCACCCTGTGCCGTCCGAGTAGTGTATTACCCGCAAAAAAAGGAGCTCAGGTGGTTGGTGGTACAAGCCCTGGTTCAGCACGATCTTTATAGAGAGCACCCACTGACCCTCATGTCTTCACACCCTCCTTGTTCAGTATCTGCATGGGGTATGCTCTACGGAGACGAATGGTGGGAATTTCTGATGCTTTAGTTGAGATTTCTGCTGCAGCCCCTCTGCGATGACACATCGCTGGTTACCCCACCTGCCCACCTGTGTGGTTTAGTTCCTAATCTACCCCAGGTGGTACTGTTCTTACCTGCTGCCCCTCGCCAGGGGCCGTGTCCTCCCGCCGTGGACAGTGTTGTTGCTTTTGATGTTGGCCAGCTTGACTCAGCCAAAGGCAGGTTGAGGTGGGGACCAATGGGGTGGGGTAGGAGGGCAACCACAGCCATCTCCCACCAATCCTGCACTGAAATGGCGACAGAGGAAGCAGAAATTGGCGGCTGTCCCCGTCATCGGCAGCTTTTCTATAGGACTTCATCCTAGGGACTACGGTTCCAGCTGGTGGACTTCAGAACTGCTCATCTGCCCAGCTTTGGGCCGTCAGGTTCGGTCGGAGAGTCCAGGTTGGGTACAACCGGGTGGGAGTTGTGTCCACATAAAACAGGAGGAAAATTACGCTTCTTGATATCTGCACGTCCTTCACCAAAATCACTGAATTGAGATGGAAATGAATAAAAACCTCTGACATGGCGGTGCTGCCTCTTTCTTCACTGAACTGTATTACTCCGGGGGTCTCTTAGTCCTCTATAACAGCAGTACACCGGTTACAGGAAACAGGCTTAAAGGTGTCGTCTGGGAATAAACAGCTTCTCACTGAAAAAAAAACGCAGAAAAATACCCACAAAAACCCACGCCCTTAGGGGTCTCCAAGAATTAATATTAGTTTAATTTCTACACTTGTGCATTTTTAGCTGTATTTTATTAATGCATTTTCTTAATAAATTGCCAGCTCCTGCGGGAAATATAAAACACAGAACACACAGGCGTCTTTTTTTTTCTTTGTTTGTGGCGTTTCAGTTCATTAGATGGCTTTTTTATTTTTCTACCTTCTTTTTAAAAATCTCATCATGCTGGAGCTCTTGGTCAGGTTTGGGCATTTCCCAGATGATCCACGAAGACCCCAAAAAAAAAGAACAGGAGCACAATTAAAAAATACTTCTGCCTCCTCAAATTTCACGCAAACCTTTGGCTAATATCAAATTGGTGCCATTAGGCTATCACACAACAGGTTTTTAAAATCCACCTACGAAATTTTTTGGTGCGATTTTTGATGCAGTTTTTCGAACGTGGTCTTTAATGAGAATTTGCACCAAAAACCAAGCAGAAAACGCACAAAAACAAATCCTCATATGTCAATGTGAATGGAAAATTTTAAAAGTTGTGGCTCCTGGAGGGCAGGAAGAAAAAAGAGAGAAATCTTAAAAGGGGTTTCCAAGTCTTTGTAACTGAAGACCTATCCTCTGGATCAGTCATCAGCATCTGATTAGAGGGGGGTCCGACACCCGGGATTCCCGATGATCAGCTGTTTGGGAAGGCAGCGGGGCTCCTGTGAGCGCTGCGGCCTTCTCCCTGCTTACCAGGCACAGCGCCGTACATTGCATAGCGGCTATGCTCGATATCACTCTCAGCCCCATTCACTTCTGTGAAAAGCTGTGAGAAAGCTGCGGTGCTAATGCCTTCTCAAACATCTGATCAGCGGGGGTCCCAGGTGTCTGACCCCTCACCAGTCTGACCCCACACATGCTCTTTGAGGTGAATGGGCCGAAATCCCCACGGACACCCTCCAGAATCTTGTAGAAAGACTTCGCTTCACGAAAGTGGCCACACTATTGTAAGGGGGCAACACTATTGTAAGGGGGCAACACTATTGTAACGGGGCAACACTATTGTAAGGGGGCAGCACTATTGTAAGGGGGCAGCACTATTGTAAGGGGGCAACACTATTGTAAGGGGGCAACACTATTGTAAGGGGGCACAAAGGGCGCAACACTATTGTAAGTGGGTAATACAATTGTAAGGGGGCAACAGTATTGTAAGGGAGCACTAAGAGGGCAGCACTATTGTAAGAGGGCACTATTGTAAGGGGGGCACTAAAGGGGCAACACGATTGTAATGGGGCACTATTGTAAGGGGGGCACTAAAGGGGCAACATTATTGTAAGGGGGCACTAAAAGGGCAACACTATTGTAACGGGGCACTAAGGAAGCAACACTATTGTAAGGGGGCAACACTATTGTAGGAGGGCATTAAGAGGGCAACACTATTGTAAGGGGGCACTAAGAGGGCAACACTATTGTAAGGGGGCACTAAGGAAGCAACACTATTGTAAGGGGGCACTCAGGGAGCAACGCTTTTGTAAGGGGCCACTAAAGGGGCAACAGTATTGTACGGGGGCACTAAGAGGGCAATATTATTGTAAGGGGGCAAAACTACTTTAATGTGGCAGTACTATTGTGAGGGGGGCAGTAAATTGAGTCACTAAGGGGGCATTCTTTTGGTCGGCAGCACAAAGGGGGCATAACTACTGTGTGGAGGGACTAATGGGGCATTCTTACTGTGACTGGCACCCTTTTGGGGCGGGAGGGGGCATTGTTACTGACATGTAGGGGAAGACCTAAGGGGACATTGGTACTGTCATTAATCTGAGGGGCACAATGGGGACATGACTGTGTGGTGACAGGATTACAGGTCATCACACGTAGAGGGCACTGTCACCGAGGGGCACTATCACTGAGTGGAGGCCCTTTGGTTTCTCAGGACGCTCTTACGCTGGGTTCAGACCTGAGCGTTTTGAAGCCTAGCGTTTTTGGTGCGTTCAAGACTTGCATATAGGCGCGTTTTTTCAAGCGTTTTGGTAAATAGTGTAGGCGCGTTTGACGCGCGTTTATGTGATTGACTGCATAGTTGGCCAATGACCTATGATATAGTTTGGCCAATCTGAGTGCTTTAGAGGTGTGACATTCCATGGTGGCTGATTCAGCATGTTGCAAACTTTGTAAAACGCGCATCCATAGGCGCGTTTTACGCTGCACAAACGCCCGAACAACACGCCTATCGCGTTTCCCATTGAAGTATATTGGCACCAAACGCTCGAAAAAAGCCCGAATTAACGCGAACATACTTGCTTATGCGTCGGACGTTTATAGGCGCCTACGAACGCGCATAAAAACGCGCAAGTGTGAACCACCCTCATTGGAATGCATGGTTCCTTTACTGTTGTGCGTTTTTATGTGCGTTCAAAAGCGGCGTTTTACGCGAAAGTGTGAACTGAGTGTTAGGCTCTGTTTACATCACATTGGAGCCTGTGCTATTCTATGAAGCGACATCTAAGTGCGGTAATATTTATTTGTATTTTACAATGGGCGACGTGTGTCACGCGTGCGTATACTTCGCTATACTTCAGACGTACTGTGTTTGAGAGCAAAACGCGGAGGATCTTATGGGCAAAAACACTGAAAAACATTGTTTTCAGGACAAAAATATATTTATGACATTTATACCACTCAGGACCGACATGCTGGTGATTTTGGCAATTATTACATTAATGCGCACACTTTGTTTTTAGTTTATTTTTCTCTTTTACTTTTAACATATTACACTGGGGACAGCAGGTCACGCGGGGACTACGCGCTGATGAATGTTTGCCTCGTTGGCAAGCTAACGCTGCTATGGTAACAAGTCCTCCAATGGCAGCTCCCTTTACAAGACCCGCTCGTAACACAGTAAGCCAATCAGAGTGCGCTTTACAAATGAAGCCATCAAGCTCGGGCACCGACTGCGCTTTATCCAGTTAGATCTGCCCTTTTCAATCATGGCGTGGGGTGTTTTCCTCACTCGCGACGTTCAACGTCCGTACGCCTCTATGGTTCTGAGCGCAACGTCTACCGGAAGTGTCGGCGCTGCGCTTCTCTATGGTTCCTGGAGGAGTCTCCAGTGTCTGGCTGTACTGCTGGTGGGAGAGTCAACCGGAGGGAAGGTGGAACGGGCCGGGCGGGGTTCCCGGAGGGGGGACCACACGAGATAGGGGGCGCTGGTGGCGGCGCATGGGAAATTTAGGGTGCAGGGCTGATACAGGGTGGCATAAGGGCTCTGGAGACTGGGGCGCAGAGATTAGCAGAGCAGTCAGGGGGCTGTAGGGGCAGGAGGCAGGGATACGTTGTGGCAGAGCTTGCATTGCTGGGCAGATCAGTCATACATTGTTGCAGAGCTTACATTTCTCATTGCTGTGCAGATCAGTGATACATTGTTGCAGAGCTTGCATTGCTGGGCAGATCAGTGATACATTGTTGCAGAGCTTGCATTGCTGGTCAGATCAGTGATACATTGTTGCAGATCCTACATAGTTGGGTATCCCAGCTGTAGTTTAGGGCTTTGGAGGGGGTGCAGAGCCTCCCTTAGAGAGCAGATTGGGGGTAGTGACGCCCCCGGCAGTGCAGGATCGGCGGTCCCCGGGACGATGTGGTTCATCTACGTGCTCAGCTGGCTGTCCCTGCTCATCCAGGTGGCCTTTGTCACTCTGGCCATAGGTGAGTTGCCCAATCTGCGGTGTGACCGCCTGAGCCGCCCCATCACCAGGGCCTGGCCGCCGCCGCTTTGTCCCCTGGTTGTGTATAAATAAAGCTGATTCACGTGCACGCTCTGTGAGCCGGTTATAAGAGGTCCGTCTGCTGTCAGTGAATGAAACCCTCCTGTTTATACCCCAGGCCTTTACTTCTCACATCTCCACTCCAGCCTCTGTCCTGTGCTGATTGTTTGCTACAATGTGTCAGTACTGCTGCCTCTCTATCTAGCGCTTTCCATGGGCTGGCGGTCTCCTGTACACAGGCAGTGTGCGCTGGCGCCTCTTGGGGGTCTCGCTGCATCCTCCAGGAACCTGGTGCCCCGGCTGCTTCTCCTCAGATGAGTAAAGTCCTTCATCTTCTCACTGAGGTGAATGATTCCACCAAAGTACTTCTCGTGTGTGTGTTTCTGGAGGAGGAGCGTCATGGATGAAGATGAAGATCTGGTGCTGTCCATGTAAACCCTGCAGACAGTCCCTGTCCACCACTGCTCTGTATATTGTACGTTACTTCTGTCATGGCCGTGCCGATGAATTTCAGGCGACATCCTGTCTGACAACCTGCGAGGACAGACCAGCTGTGTAGGATTAGTGGTCGGGACTGAAACGCATCAGCGCCAAAGACCATCTCTGCTCAATGCTGAGCCCCAAATTATCTCTAAGCTTCATCAGGCGCTCAATCTGCAGAGACCTATCTAAAATCACCACGCTCAATGCCAGGTGTTGGCTCAACTGATATAAAGCCACATGTGCCATGGAGAACCTCCTCCTCATCACTGGTTGATGGGGGAGAAGTTCTTTATTCTCCATCGGTCAGAGATATACAGTTTTGGGACTGCTCCTTTAGCTGACAACGTTCCCCAAGGACCGCGCCAGCTCCATGGTCCGCTGTGTAGGAACTCGACCTCATCTCCTTCCAGTACTAAGGGAACTGGGTGCTGAGGGTGAACCACACCACCTCGCCCACCGGTGATGTCAATGGAAATGAGGGTTTCTAAGAAGAAGGTAGTCCTGCCCTCCGGTCCCTGGGTGCTGGTCGTTGTAGACTGCTCGCCCATAAGGTGCCAGGTGCAGTATATGTGAGCACCTTAGGGCCACCGGTCTCCTGGGCTTCCGATGGTCATGTGTTACTAATAAGCACTGGATGCAGATCACGGTTACAGTAACGCGGACGACTTAAATCCTGTCGGGTTCTGTGGGTGTCGGTAGTTTACGTCTCGCCCTGTTCTGACGCTCTGCTGATGTGTGGTCTTGTCTTTCCAGCTGCGGGCCTCTACTACCTGGCAGAGCTGATAGAAGAGTACACGGTGGCCACCAGCAGGATCATAAAGTACATGATCTGGGTGAGTTCATGACCTAGACTGGCCAGGAACCAGCAGCAGCTAAATGTCACCGCGTGGTCACCATGAGCTGGATGTCCTGCTCATCTGCAGCTGAGATGTCACATAGGCCGATGGGTGGGGGGGGGCTACATGTAGACCTGAGAGGTCTCCCGGGGTAAAGAGCTGCTGGTAAAGGTGCATTCACTGTGAGGGAGGCCCAGGATGAAGAGGCCTAGTGTAGCATTCGGGCCAGGGGTGAATGATGAGGTTGATTGTCTGCGGTCACGGGGTAGATGATGAGGCTGATTGTCTGTGGTCACGGGGTAGATGATGAGGCTGATTGTCTGTGGTCACGGGGTAGATGATGAGGTTGATTGTCTGCAGTCACGGGGTAGATGATGAGGCTGATTGTCTGCGGTCACGGGGTAGATGATGAGGTTGTTTGTCTGCGATCACGGGGTAGATGATGAGGCTGATTGCCTGCAGTCACGGGGTAGATGATGAGGTTGTTTGTCTGCGGTCACGGGGTAGATGATGAGGCTGATTGCGGTCACGGGGTAGATTATGAGGTTGATTGTCTGCAGTCATGGGGTAGATGATGAGGCTTATTGTCTGCGGTCAGGGGGTAGATGATGAGGTTGATTGTCTGTGGTCACGGGGCAGATGATGAGGCTGATTGCGGTCACGGGGTAGATGATGAGGTTGATTGTCTGCAGTCACGGGGTAGATGATGAGGCTTATTGTCTGCAGTCACGGGGTAGATGATGAGGCTTATTGTCTGCGGTCACGGGGTAGATGATGAGGTTGATTGTCTGCAGTCACGGGGTAGATGATGAGGCTTATTGTCTGCAGTCACGGGGTAGATGATGAGGCTGATTGTCTGCGGTCACGGGGTAGATGATGAGATTGTTTGTCTGCGGTCACGGGGTAGATGATAAAGTTGATTGTCTGCGGTCACGGGGTAGATGATGAGGTTGATTGTCTGCGGTCACGGGGTAGATGATGAGGTTGATTGTCTGCAGTCACAGGGTAGATGATAAGGCTGATCGCCTGCAGTCACGGGGTAGATGATGAGGTTGATTGTCTGCGGTCACGGGGTAGATGATAAAATTGATTGTCTGCGGTCACGGGGTAGATGATAAGGCTGATCGCCTGCAGTCACGGGGTAGATGATGAGGTTGATTGTCTGCGGTCACGGGGTAGATGATGAGGTTGATCGTCTGCGGTCACGGGGTAGATGATGAGGTTGATTGTCTGCGGTCACGGGGTAGATGATGAGGTTGAGTGCCTGTAGTCACGGGGTAGATGATGCGATTGTTTGCCTGTAGTCACGGGGTAGATGATGAGGTTGATTGTCTGCGGTCACGTGGTAGATGATGCGATTGTTTGCCTGCGGTCACGGGGTAGATGATGAGGTTGATTGTCTGCGGTCACGGGGTAGATGATGAGGTTGTTTGTCTGTGGTCACGGGGTAGATGATGATGCTGATTGCTTGCGGTCACGGGGTAGATGATGAGGTTGAGTGCCTGTAGTCACGGGGTAGATGATGCGATTGTTTGCCTGTAGTCACGGGGTAGATGATGAGGTTGATTGTCTGCGGTCACGGGGTGGATGATGCGATTGTTTGCCTGCGGTCACGGGGTAGATGATGAGGTTGATTGTCTGCGGTCACGGGGTAGATGATGATGCTGATTGCTTGCGGTCACGGGGTAGATGATGAGGTTGAGTGCCTGTAGTCACGGGGTAGATGATGCGATTGTTTGCCTGTAGTCACGGGGTAGATGATGAGGTTGAGTGCCTGTAGTCACGGGGTAGATGATGCGATTGTTTGCCTGTAGTCACGGGGTAGATGATGAGGTTGATTGTCTGCGGTCACGGGGTAGATGATGATGCTGATTGCTTGCGGTCACGGGGTAGATGATGAGGTTGAGTGCCTGTAGTCACGGGGTAGATGATGAGGTTGATTGTCTGCGGTCACGGGGTAGATGATGAGGTTGAGTGCCTGTAGTCACGGGGTAGATGATGCGATTGTTTGCCTGTAGTCACGGGGTAGATGATGAGGTTGAGTGCCTGTAGTCACGGGGTAGATGATGCGATTGTTTGCCTGTAGTCACGGGGTAGATGATGAGGCTGATTGTCTGCGGTCACGGGGTAGATGATAAAATTGATTGTCTGCGGTCACGGGGTAGATGATAAGGCTGATCGCCTGCAGTCACGGGGTAGATGATGCGATTGTTTGCCTGTAGTCACGGGGTAGATGATGAGGCTGATTGTCTGCGGTCACGGGGTAGATGATGAGGCTGATTGTCTGTGGTCACGGGGTAGATGATGAGGCTGATTGCCTGTAGTCACGGGGTAGATGATGAGGTTGAGTGCCTGTAGTCACGGGTAGATGATGAGGTTGAGTGCCTGTAGTCACGGGGTAGATGATGAGGTTGAGTGCCTGTAGTCACGGGGTAGATGATGAGGTTGAGTGCCTGTAGTCACGGGGTAGATGATGAGGTTGAGTGCCTGTAGTCACGGGGTAGATGATGAGGTTGAGTGCCTGTAGTCACGGGGTAGATGATGAGGTTGAGTGCCTGTAGTCACGGGGTAGATGATGAGGTTGAGTGCCTGTAGTCACGGGGTAGATGATGATGCCGATTGTTGTCTTCAGTCCCTCTTAGGCAGCATATGATGGTATGGTCCGTATTTCGCCAGTGTTTTTCCCGTGTATTATAAAATATTAGATCCGAGCTTTTCCACGATCGGCTGTCTCTTGCTTTGTAGTTCTCCACGGCAGTGCTCATCGGCCTCTACTTGTTTGAGAAGTTCCCCCTGGTGATGATCGGCGTGGGGCTCTTCACCAACGTCGTGTACTTCGGGCTATTACAGACGTTCCCTTTTATTATGCTGACATCTCCGAACTTCATCCTCTCCTGTGGTAAGTGCTGGACGGCTCCTCTGGACGTGGATTCCCACAGCCTCGTCTGTGAGGGAGAATGGTGACTGTACAGGGTTTCATGGTCTTCTCTCGTCCCGGCAGCTCTGGTGGTGCTCAATCATTACTTGGCTTTCCAGTACTTTGCAGAAGAATACTACCCGTTCTCAGAGGTAAGCAGCGAGTACACGCCCTCTGTGAAGGCTCATTCCTATGTACGGAGTGACCCTGAGGACTGATGAACATCACACAGATCACCTTTAAAGGGGTTGTCTGATCTGGGACCTTTATGGTGTATCACTAGGTGCAGCTCTGGAGCCCACTCATATCTCCAGGACTGGGCCCTCGAAGTGAAGCTCTGTCCTCTCTATTCACTACTATGGGGCTTCAAAAATAACCGGGACAGCACTTGGCTATTTTCAGAATTCCCACAGCTATGAATGGAGAAAGGCCACGTGTGCGTGGCTTGGTCCCCCTTCACTTTGGGGTCCCATTCTCGAGCTAAGGACTCGCACCTGTCTGACATTGATATCCCAGATGGGGCAACCCCTCCAAGCAGTTGAGTGTCCGTCCTCCCTCTCACACTTGCCTTACGACGCTCCACATCTGTGTGATATCTGTTGTAGCTTTGTTCATTCTAACCTTCCTAGTTGACAAGCAGAATGCCAGGAAGTCAGTGAGGACTGACACATGCAGCATTTATAGTAGAGTATTTGATCCATATTTAAAGTGTTTTTACATGTTTTTAATCTTCACCTGCTTCCTGGCGCTTCATTCTGTCTCCCCACCTGTGAGCCTCTGTGCACCGCTGCAGCCAATAACTGGCCTCAGCAGTGACATGTCGCCAGCTTGGGGACAAGTCATATTGAGGCCAGTCAGTGGTGCACTTGACCCCGTCCATCTGGAGGTCTACAGACGGAGACCAGAAGAGCACAGAAGTAAGCTGGGACCCGCAGCGGACAGATGCAGCAGGCTTGGCTTCAAATCTAAAGATGTGCAAAAACTGGAAACCCCTTTAAGCCAAGATGGAGGGTGGATTGAAGAAAGACAGAGGGTAGTTTAGCATCCGCTCCTGCGAAATTGTGCCCAAATACTGTGTGGTAAGGGTAGGTTCAGGTTTTTTAGAAACCTGTGGGTCCAGGCAGATGAGGAGCTGCTCGCTGAGGATTCGTCACAATCCTCTTGCTCCAGACAAATGAAGCTCAGCCGTGGATTTACGGCTAATCTGTCAAGGACACTGATTGCAGTAATTGGTGTGAACTCTGGGCCGTCGGCCACTATGGCTGTGCCCCCCGCCTGACCTAACGTAATGGTGTGAAACACGGGTGGGGGCGTCACCCCTAACAACCCAATCAACTCTCAGGCTGTTAATTCTGCGCCGCGGTGATGGCTGGGCGGTGACATAATCCCATGTTATCCACTTCATCCTCATCAGGCAGATCTCCACACTGCTGCTCTGGAGCCGGGTGACGTAGAGGGACAGGTCTGTATATGGAGACACACGTCATCACAATGTCTCAGTAGTGCAGCCTCAAGCTTTAGGCCTATACAAGCTGATATCATAGGGCATACTGAAAGTACTGGTTCTATAGATAGGTCAAAAGATGGCCACAGCACGGAGACACCTGCCAGTGCCCAAAATACCTGAACGAGTGCTGGAATCATCCATCTGATGCCATATTGTGTTCCCGCACAGGTTCTCGCTTACTTCACCTTCTGCCTCTGGCTCGTCCCCTTCGCTTTCTTTGTGTCCTTGTCCGCTGGGGAGAACGTGCTGCCATCCACAGTACAGCACGGAGGTAAGAGCTTGAAGGGGTTTTTTTATTATCGAGGGTCCCAGAGGTGACCTGAGAATAAAGGGGCTGCGGCTGTGGAGCCCACACTAATGTACCTGAAAATGAGCAGCAACAACCAAAGGCGGCCATTTTGGTAGCTTTGGAGATGTGTGCTTTGTCAGTTGGTCACAGATACTATGTATAAGGATGCTATATCTCCTGGATAGGTGATAGATCATGAGTCAGGGTCTCCAAGACCCCTTTGCGAATGGAGTGACCACTCGGCTATGTCCGACAGTCACATAGAAGCAAATGGAGAAGTGGTCTCTCCATTCTCACAGGGGACCCTCATTCTCGTGATCGGCGGTGGTCCCTGCAAGTCGGAAAACCCCGGCGATCACACATTATTCACTTTTAATACCAAGTCTGCAGCTCCTTGGATATGGTCTTGTGGCATGTGCTCTCTCACTCTTCTCTGTACCCCACAGATGACGTGGTGTCCAACTACTTCACAAAGGGCAAGAGAGGAAAGCGCTCCGGAATCCTCGTCATCTTCTCCTTCATTAAGGAGGCCATCCTCCCCAGCCGACAGAAGATGTACTGAGCTCAGGGTCGTGCCGCCATGCTGAATCACACGACGGAGACTGCAGACCGTGGATCTGAACGGCGGGATGGGCGGATATAGGGCATCAGACGGAGGCAGCCTGGCATCTGCAGACGCTCAGCAGCTTTCTCTTGTTAGACCGGAACCCGGTGAATGAACTTATTAGAGACTCTACTACTAGGAGGACAACCAACGCTTGTACGGAAGAAGACCTGCTAGATAATTTTGGAATACATTAGTGCCAATAGGTGCCCTTGCCCCCCATACTGACTGTTTTAGCGCCACCCATATTTGAGAGGCCTCGTATATATGTTTTCAGCATGGTGTCTGACAGGACTGACCAATATTGTGAATTTTCAGCACTTTTACCGGTGCGGTTCCTGTGAAATAAAATCACTATTTCTTACTAGTTATGTCTTCCATCGACCGTGGGGCAGGTACCCAAAGAGAGACAAACCACTAACGGGTTCTGGATTATTGGAGGGTCTTACGGTATGGAAAATACCGAAGGGGAGAGCCGTGGCGCCCAAAATAAAACTTTCATATAATCTACTGCTGTACTTTCCGTCTGGCTTTTTTTTTTTGGCTCAGTCTTTCACATTGTGTGATGGGAGGGGGCCGCGTGACTCTCTGGACTCCCTCTTTAGACTGGCTAGAGGACTAGTATGGATGTTCTCGTCCGAGTCACTGCAGCCCTACGTGAGAAATTTGATGCATGCTATGGAGGATGTCGTCTGATGATGTCACTTGACTGCAACAACCCCTATAAAGCTCATTGGCCGGACAAGTCTTGGGTGCATAGTTGGGAGTCTAGTCTTTGTGGGTAGAATACAAAGGAAGGTGTTGCAGTAGTCTTGACGGGAAATGATGAGGGAATGCTGATGTTTGTTCGAGCACCGCTGATAACTACACCCACCGGCTATGATCGGGCATCGCCGGAAAGACTTCGTATGAAGTGAATCCATCGGACCAAATTATAGTCCTCTTTCAAACTCAATGTCCTTTGTGGCACTTTTTCCTACTGTCCTTATGAACATGGACTTTATCCGGACAGCGTCATCGATCGTAAGGCTGACTCAATGATTTACAACATTTACTTTAACTCTCCATATCATAAATGAAGGCCTTCTGCGCAGCAGATTGACATTAGCATTAATGACTGTGAATGTCGATAATGGATTCGCCCAGGAGTGATCTTCTTAAAGGCTAAGCTGCATGTAAACTTTTAACCTTACGTTTACCCACAATTATTTGATTCCTGCTTTTCATCCGCTTTATCCGTAAATACAGAATTTGTTAGGCATAATTAGGGCTTGCAGTACAGACATGAATGGCCGCGGTGTGCTGTGGGGACTGAATGGAGTTGGCTTTGGCCACAGGACGAGACGCTCCATTCTGGAGAAACCCTTTCAAACTGTGTTCAACTTGATATAAAGAACTCTAGTCTTCATCTAACCATTAATGCGACTTTCATTTTGTATCCTACCTTAAAGGGGTTGTCCAGGATTAGAAAAACATGGCTGCTCTCTGCCATAATACAGTGCAACATCTGTTAGGCCTCATGCACACGACCGGAGCCTGTTTTGTGGTCTGCAAATTGCGGATTCGCAAAACATGGATACCGGCCGTGTGCGCTCTGCATTTTGCAGAACGGAACATCCTGACCTTCATAGAACAGTCCTATCCTTAAGAATAGGACATGTTCTAGTTTTTTGCCGGGCCACGGAACAGACATATGGATGCGGACAGCACTCGATGCGCTGTCCTCCTCTTTTGCGGTTCAATTGAAGTGAATGGGTCCGCATCTGACCCACACAAAATGCAGATCGGATGCGGAAAAAAAATACGTTTGTGTGCATGAGCCCTTACAGGGTGGGTGCGGTATTCCAGCTCAACAAAATTAAAGTAAAGCTAAAGAATTTTCGAAATAGTCTTTGTAAATTTCTCACCATTCTACGGCGGTAGAGCGTGTGTAATTCCTTCACCTAGCTGGATGTACTGCCACTTCTGACATAGATCTAGGTGTGTCAGTGCTCTACTTTCCCTTACTTTCTACTCACCCTTTGCTCAGTGTTAGGCTGGATTCACATTTCTGAAGTCCATAACCAGGCCCATCCTCAGGTTTAGTGACCTAAACTCATAGCATCATAGGGATCTATAATGCTGTGAGTTCGGTTCATTAAAACCCACTGTCGTACTACGTCCAGAGTTAATAGAAGCAATTACAGATCAGCCATGTACAACCTCCTAAGTGTGCACAAGGGGCAGTCCACACAGAAGACTGTATCAGAGCGCAGCTTCAGGGGAATACACAACTGTGGCAGTCTGAAGGGGGAATGGACTAGAGATCATGGGGAGGGAGGGGGGAATAATACACTTCTCAGAATTAATGACTATCAGTACAAGGGAGAGGAGATCCCTCATGGGCTTTAGAAAGAAAATGTAGTTCTGGAATGAAGCTGTGGTGATACATGAAAACTAGTGAAGACAGCAACATCCTAGACACACAGATCTCACCCAGCATGCATGATTGGAAGGGACACGTCGAGATAAGAAAGGTCTGAAACTAGGCGCAAGTTCCAAACTGCCCATCGGGGGTCTGGAAATACAGTAGATGGAAAATGAGTGCAGCTTATAAATGTAACCCCTAACAGATATAAATATCATGGTGCCGTAGCATTTACGCTACCAGAATTACCCACGAGGAGAGCGGTTTTCAGGGAAACTTTGTTCCACTTTTATACATTGCATTACTCATCTGGATCATGAATCTTGAAAACGGGAGATTTTTCAGTGATCGGATTGTGCTACCAAACAATTGTCCATATAGGTTAGACCCAGTGCTCTAATAAAGGAAACCACTTCAATGGCAGGAAAGTTTTAATGGACCTTACTCGGCTATAAGGGACCAGCTTTCAGTGGTGCCGGTTCTCTAGGTGACTTCCTGAGCTTCGAGTCGAGGTTTCGCCTTAAGTGAAGAGAGATTTCTGATACCGGTTTTCGGGATTCTCAGGGTTGCTGCTTTCTTGGTACATCGAAAACGTGAGTGGCCTTGAAATCTTTGGGGATCTGGATCCTGTCTTGAGGACCTCTCTTAGGGAACAGGCTCCTCTCGATAACTTCATATGGCAAGTTTGGTGGAGAGAAGACTTGACGTAAAGTCTGGATTTGCAGTTGCCCTTGCTCATCTTTAGTGAGCAAAACTTTAGAGCTAATGTCCTTTTTGGTGACATCTTCTTGGTAAATACTCTGCCAGAGTGTTGGGGACCGGTTAATATACAAGGTTGGTGGTTTATGAGGGTTGGTGCTTGGATTCCATGAAGAGTTCTTAGATGTTGACTTCCTTCCTTCGCTTACTTGCTTTCCTCTCCCTTTGGGTACTATTGCGTTTTTGTTACTTTCTTTTCCCGTGAATCCTGTTCTCATCTGCTTGGCCGTTCCCCCTCGACAGTATCTAGAGTCCGCACCACGATGAGCTGCTCCAGACCTTGGAAAAGTTTCCCTTTTCAAACTTACTCTGTTCAATACTTCCGTCAGATTCTTGGTTGCTGTGGAGTCGTAAGATGGAATCTGCGAAAGGACAGCATGAGGTTACTACAACTTTGTTGAGGAGAGCCTTTTAAATTAGGGTGCCTATTAGGCTATGTTCACACAGCGTGGAGGTTTACGCCAAGGTCCAATCCTTTGTAAAAACATGCATGTCTTACATGCAGATTTTGATGCCGTTTTGGTAAATTTTTACCCTTTGCAGAAAGTGAAATTCACAGCAAGACCATAAGACATGCTGATCTCTCCGTCCACCCTTAGGCCACATGCTGATGTTGATTTTCACACAGATTTCGTTCTATTTCTGCAACACATCCCTAGAAAACCTGTGTGTTATGCAGGGTCCTTCGAAGATTTTGTCATGGATTTTAGCCCACCGCCACTAAGCCACTTCTACCCCCACATAAGGGTGATGTGACACCCCAAACCATCCAAGCACCACCTCCTTGTACCCATGTGAAACCCCCAACATGCAAAAATGTTAGTGTGTTAGGCCGGTCTATATATAGAGGTGGAGATCTATGGAGCTTGTTCCTGCCACCGTCCCACCACAAGGCTGGCATTGGGGAAATGGATGCAGCGCTGACCAGAGATGAAAGGTCGCTGCCAAAACACTTCACCCCTCCGGGAACCCCAACTATAGTAGATGGTCAGACAGGATGCCGTTGGCTAGAAGATGATCTCCACACAGTCTCACCGTCATCTGTAAGAAGATGTTTTCCTCCAGTTTCTCAATCTTTCGTCTGATTTCTTCCAATGTCTTCAGCTCCCGCGCATCGTCCTCCTTGTCCTTCTTCCACATGGCACTGCGGAGGAACCTACAAGGAGAAGAGTGGCCATCATGGAGGAATACTGGAGGACTTCTAATGAATACCCCCAGTGTCTTATTCTATCCGGAGCGATACTGTTCACTGTATCTAATCTTATCTTATGTGATACTAGAGTATCCAAACCTTTTTATATGCGATACTGTCTGGTGTATATAAGTCGTCATTGTGTGATATCATCTAGTGTTTTTGGGATCCTAGCGTACCCAAACCTGTCATGTGTGATACTGTCCTGTGTATCCAAGCCTATCATGTGTTATATTGTCTAGTGTATCTAAGCCCACTATGTGTGTTACTGTCCTGTGTATCTAAGCCTGTACAGTCTAAGAGAAGTACACTGCTGTCATGTTCTTGTAGATTTATCAGGATACCTGGCTGAGGATCGGCGGCACCAGAGATGACACAGGTCGATGGGTTTGTTGCCCTCGGAGTCCTTGGCGTGGACGTCGGCTCCAGCTTCCACCAGCACAGCTATACAGTCCTCCAGACCCTCGCTGGCCGCCCGGTGCAGGGGGGTTGTCAGGTTCTGGCTCTTTCTATAGAAATGCAGATATTGGATCTGAACACACCCTCATAATATAAACCTCAGCTGCTGCAGAACCTCATAATACACACCTCAGCTGTTGCAGACCCTCATAATATAAACCTCAGCTGCTGCAGAACATCATAATACACACCTCAGCTGCTGCAGAACCTCATAATACACACCTCAGCTGCTGCAGAACCTCATAATACACACCTCAGCTGCTGCAGAACATCATAATACACACCTCACCTGCTGCAGAACCTCATATTACACACCTCAGCTGCTGCAGAACCTCATAATACACCTCAGCTGCTGCAGAACATCATAATACACACCTCAGCTGCTGCAGAACCTCATAATACACCTCAGCTGCTGCAGAACCTCATAATACACCTCAGCTGCAGCAGAACCTCCTAATACTCACCTCAGCAGCTGCAGAACCTCCTAATACTCACCTCAGCTGCTGCAGAACCTTATAATACAACCCTCAGCTGCTGCAGAACCTCATAATACGCCTCAGCTGCAGCAGAACCTCCTAATACTCACCTCAGCTGCTGCAGAACATTATAATACACCTCAGCTGCTGCAGAACCTCATAATACACACCTCAGCTGCTGCAGAACCTCCTAATACACACCTCAGCTGCTGCAGAACCTCCTAATACACACCTCAGCTGCTGAAGAACCTCCTAATACACACCTCAGCTGCTGCAGAACCCTTATAATACACACCTCAGCTGCTGCAGAACCCTCATAATACACACCTCAGCTGCTGCAGAACATCATAATACACACCTCAGCTGCTGCAGAACATCATAATACACACCTCAGCTGCTGCAGAACCCTTATACTACACACCTCAGCTGCTGCAGAACATCATAATACACACCTCAGCTGCTGCAGAACATCATAATACACACCTCAGCTGCTGCAGAACCTCATAATACACCTCAGCTGCTGCAGAACATCATATTACACACCTCGGCTGCTGCAGAACATCATAATACACACCTCAGCTGCTGCAGAACATCATAATACACACCTCAGCTGCTGCAGAACATCATAATACACACCTCAGCTGCTGCAGAACATCATAATACAATCCTCAGCTGCTGCAAAACCTCATAATACACACCTCACCTGCTGCAGAACCTCATATTACACACCTCACCTGCTGCAGAACATCATAATACACACCTCAGCTACTGCAGAACCTCATATTACACACCTCAGCTGCTGCAGAACCTCATAATACAACCTCAGCTGCTGCAGAACATCATAATAGACACATCAGCTGCTGCAGAATCTCCTAATACAACCCTCAGCTGCTGCAGAACATCCTAATACTCACCTCAGGTGCTGCAGAACCTCATAATACACACCTCAGGTGCTGCAGAACCTCATAATGCACACCTCAGCTTCTGCAGAACATCATAATACACACCCCAGCTGCTGCAGAACCTCCTAATACAACCCTCAGCTGCTGCAGAACATCATAATACACACCTCAGCTGCTGCAGAACCTCCTAATACACACCTCAGCTGCTGCAGAACATCATAATAGACACCTCAGCTGCTGCAGAACCCTTATAATACACACCTCAGCTGCTGCAGAACATCCTAATACACACCTCAGGTGCTGCAGAACCCTTATAATACACACCTCAGCTGCTGCAGAACCTCCTAATACACACTTCAACTGCTGCAGAACCTCATAATACACACCTCAGCTGCTGCAGAATCTCATAATACACACCTCAGCTTCTGCAGAACATCATAATACACACCTCAGCTGCTGCAGAACATCATAATACACACCTCGGCTGCTGCAGAACATCATAATACACCTTTAAATATGCAAATGAGTCCAGGCCCCTATTAACCATGTGTCACCTGGAGCAGAGGTTTATGAAGGGGGCTCCTGCTAAGTCCTGGGGGGATAATCTTTACAATGCGGACATGAGATTTGTCATGGCCTTCCTCTGTGTCATGTGTGTCTACACTTCTGCCCCATCTCAGCTGCTGCAGAACATCATCATACACACCTCAGCTGCTGCAGAACATCCATAATACACACCTCAGCTGCTGCAGAACCTCCTAATACATACCTCAGCTGCTGCAGAACCTCCTAATACACACCTCAGCTGCTGCAGAACCTCCTAATACATACCTCAGCTGCTGCAGAACCTCCTAATACACACCTCAGCTGCTGCAGAACCTCATAATACACCTCAGCTGCAGCAAAACCTCATAATACACACCTCAGCTGCTGCAGAACCTCATAATACACACCTCAGCTGCTGCAGAACCTCATAATACACACCTCAGCTGCAGCAAAACCTCATAATACACACCTCAGCTGCTGCAGAACCTCATAATACACACCTCAGCTGCTGCAGAACCTCATAATACACACTTCAGCTGCTGCAGAACCTCATAATACACACCTCAGCTGCTGCAGAACCTCATAATACACACCTCAGCTGCTGCAGAACCTCATACTACACACCTCAGCTGCTGCAGAACCTCATAATACACACCTCAGCTGCTGCAGAACCTCTAATACACACCTCAGCTGCTGCAGAACCTCATAATACACACCTCAGCTGCTGCAGAACCTCATACTACACACCTCAGCTGCAGCAAAACCTCATAATACACCTCAGCTGCTGCAGAACCTCATAATACACACCTCAGCTGCAGCAAAACCTCATAATACACCTCAGCTGCTGCAGAACCTCATAATTCAACCCTCAGCTGCTGCAGAACCTCATAATACACACCTCAGCTGCAGAAAAACCTCATAATACGCACCTCAGCTGCAGCAAAACCTCATAATACGCACCTCAGCTGCTGCAGAACCTCATAATACACACATCAGCTGCTGCAGAACCTCATAATACACACCTCAGCTGCTGCAGAACCTCATAATACACACCTCAGCTGCTGCAGAACCTCATAATACA
The DNA here is from genome assembly GCA_033119425.1 of Bufotes viridis. Taxonomy (NCBI): domain Eukaryota; kingdom Metazoa; phylum Chordata; class Amphibia; order Anura; family Bufonidae; genus Bufotes; species Bufotes viridis. The sequence goes on along the minus strand of CM065589.1, from coordinate 598,110,521 downwards.
ACCCTCAGCTGCTGCAGAACCTCCTGATACACACCTCAGCTGCTGCAGAACCTCATAATACACACCTCAGCTGCTGCAGAACACCATAATACACCTCAGCTGCTGAAGAACATCATATTACACACCTCAGCTGCTGCAGAACCTCATAATACAACCCTCAGCTGCTGCGGAACCTCATAATACACACCTCAGCTGCAGCAAAACCTCATAATACACACCTCAGCTGCTGCAGAACCTCATAATACACTCCTCAGCTGCTGCGGAACCTCATAATACACACCTCAGCTGCTGCAGAACCTCATAATACACACCTCAGCTGCTGCAGAACCTCTAATACACACCTCAGCTGCTGCAGAACATCATAATACACACCTCAGCTGCTGCAGAACATCATAATACACACCTCAGCTGCTGCAGAACCTCATAATACACACCTCAGCTGCTGCAGAACATCATAATACACACCTCAGGTGCTAGAGAACCTCCTAATACACACCTCAGCTGCTGCAGAACCTCCTAATACACACCTCACCTGCTGCAGAACCTCCTAATACACACCTCAGCTGCTGCAGAACCTTATAATACACACCTCAGCTGCTGCAGAACCTCATACTACACACCTCAGCTGCTGCAGAACCTCATAATACACACCTCAGCTGCTGCAGAACATCATAATACACACCTCGGCTGCAGCAAAACCTCATATTACACACCTCAGCTGCTGCAGAACATCTTAATACATACCTCAGCTGCTGCAGAACCTCATAATACACACCTCAGCTGCTTCAAAACCTCATAATACACACCTCAGCTGCTGCAGAACCTTATAATACACACCTCAGCTGCTGCAGAACCTCCTAATACACACCTTAACTGCTGCAGAACATCATAATACACACCTCAGCTTCTGCAGAACCTTATAATACACACCTCAGGTGCTAGAAAACCTCCTAATACAATCCTCAGCTGCTGCAGAACATCATAATACACACCTCAGGTGCTAGAAAACCTCTTAATACACACCACGGCTGCAGCAGAACATCATGATACACACCTCAGCTGCTGCAGAATCTCCTAATACACACCTCAGTTGCTGCAGAACACCATATTACACATCTCAGCTGCTGCAGAACCTCATAATAAACACCTCAGCTGCTGCAGAACACCATATTACACATCTCATCTGCTGCAGAACCTCCTAATACACACCTCAGCTGCTGCAGAACCTCGCCAGTAGGATTTACAGTATAGTAATTCATAATACATGAAGGTGAAGCAGGTATAACACAGTAACGTTTCCATGTGCTGCTGGTCATTGAATGAGCGGGCCCCTTCTAAGTTTTGCTATGGGGCCCCTGTAGATAAGAAGCCGGCCTGGTCTCTGGGTTTACTCGTCTATGCGGTGACTCACACGTTCACGTCGGCTCCTCGCTGCAGCAGATACCGCAGACATGGCATTGCCCGCTGCCCACTCTTCCGACTCATCACCAGGTGCAGCGCCCTCCACCCGTACACACTGGGCACGTTGACATCCATGCCGTAGTCTTCCAGCAGGAGTTTTAGGCACTGGAGGCGGCTGTGTAGGGCCGCCATGTGCAGGGCAGTAAACCCCTGCAGAATAAAGCACAGAAACAATCACCCATCAGAGAGGTCGTTAGATTGTAAGCTCTTTGCACCATTGTCATTCTACTGTCACATGATGCTGAACATCCTAGATACTTCCTGGGTCACCCCCATGGGTGAGGTGTCTGTTCAGTATATATCCCCTGCATGCTCCCTTCTGCTTTGTGTGTCAGTCTTCACTGTGATTCTAGCATTCTATTTATGAACCATGGAGCTCAGGATGAAGAATACTCTCAGATAAGAGTGTAATAGACTGAACTATATATCAATACTTAGCACTCCATCAATATTCTAGCATTGTAATTCCCAGCTCACTTGCATCCATACATTTTGAACCCTTTCAGTGCGGGCAGCTGGGTCATGTGATCAGACAACAATCTGACCACCAGTCTATAGCATGCTTTCCTGAGTAGACAGGTTGTCAGTCTGTCCTGTGTGGCTGCCTTCTGATTGAACTACAGGGTTACATCATCTATCCGTTCCCTCCCAGCGGCTGTTAGATCCCTCCCCACACAGATCACCCTCCTTCTTCCTCTGTATGTCCTCCCCATGGGGAGCTGGTACTGAAGATATAATGTCTGCCATCTCTGATGCACAAGGAGTGCAGTAATAGGTGAGTACATACAGTGATTAGCTGCAGATTTATAAAACTTTGCCTATGTATACTGATAGTGCTGTGTGCAGAATCTCCAGTGTACTCTCATGCGTCACTTTGCCTGTGTATACTATCTCCTTTTTCTGTGTGCAGAGTTTCCAGTGTAACCATTAAAGGGTTTCTGTCATCACGTTTTGACATTATAAGCTGTCTGACATTAGCTATGTGCTCAGAGCAGCTTGATAATGTCTTTTTTATAAAAATCCGATTTATATTCAGGCTAAAAAACGTACTTTTATAATATGTAAAGTAGCCTCTAGGAGCAGGGGGGCGTTGCCCTGCTCCTAGAAGCTCCGTGCGGCAACCTGCTGGCACGCCCCTTCTTACTTTGAGTGACAGTGCCGGGTAGCGATCCTCTGGCACTGTCTCCTTGTGAAATCCCGCGCCTGCACGGCCGCTCTGTATTCGGCGCAGGCGCGGTGTATCCTATGAGATGTAGCTTCACACTGCTCTCCCCCGTCTCCTGCTTGTAACAGCTGACGAGAGAACCCCATCACAAGCAGAAGGCAGGGAAGACAGGCTGAAGCTGCATCACATAGAACTGCTGTCCTCAGTGTATCCTATGTCACTGATCTATCACTTGCTGCCCTTAGAGAGGACCTGAGGATCATTCTTACTATTAAGCCTCATGCACACGACCGTATGTGTTTTGTGGTCCGCTAACCGCGGATCCGCAAAACACGAAAGCTGCTCCCAGTTCCGCGAACGTGGCCCATTGTAGAAATGCCTATTCTTGTCTACAAACAAGACAGACAAGAATAGGACATGCTCAATTTTTTTTTGCGGGGCCACGGAACGGAGCCCCATTGAAGTGAATATGCGCCTCGGACGCGGACCAAAACAATGGCTGTGTGCATGAGGCCTTATAGTCTCTGCTAATGATGCCCCACTCTCCCTGCCACTCCTGATGGTCTCAGCCTTAGAAGAGATAACCCCAGAAATTTTCTGCCTCTAATAACAAGGGTAGAAATTACTAAGTGTACGTACCCCCCCACTCCTTCAATTTGAGGGTGTGTCCTCCCTGCAGAATATTCGCAGAAGATTTTGCCCTGGGTCTATGGCAAAGTACACAAGGAATCCGTAGACAACTCAGTTTGGCTGTGGATTTGCCATGGATTTCTTCCTCTGCACAGCTATGAGTCAAAATCCAGAACCGCAGGTCAAGTCATGTGCAAATTCACTGCAGACATTTTCCACAGCGTGTGGATGAGATTTCTTTTGGAGTACGTCCACACGTGGCTGAAATGCTGCCGATTTTTCACAAAGGATTTCCATGCAGAAAAAACACAGTTCATCCACGAGCTGCGGAAAACATCTGCTCCGCCTCCGCACATGACTTGACCCTGTAAATCTGCAGGTTTTCTGCAGTGAATTGGGTGAATCCTGTGGTAGATCCCTGGTGGATTCACCAGTGGAAAAATCTTAAGGAACGGGAATCCGTTGCAGCTTTTCCACTTCGCGTGGCCGTACCCTTAAGCAGGGCCGGCGCGTCCTATACGCGGAATAGGCAGCCGCGTAGAGCGCCCCTTGGGAAGGGGCGCTTATAGGAGCGCCAGCCCCGCCTCATGCTGCAGCCGCTCTGAATTGAGCCTCTGGAGGCTGCAGCACTGCCCGGGTTGGCGCGTCCATGAGGGCGCACCGCCCGGGCGCACCAAGAGGAGAGGAGCTGACAGGAGGGAAGCGCTCAGCGCTCCCTCCTGTCACTCCATTGTAGCGTGGCCGAGCTCTTTATGGTCCGCGGGCACAGGAACATCTGTCTCCTGTACCTGGCCGGACAGACATGAAGTGCGCATACAGTGTGCACTTCCTGTCAGTCCCCTCGGGTACAGGAAACAAAAGCTCCTGTACCCGTGGACCATAAAGAGCTCGGCCGCGCTACACTAGAGGTAGAAGGGAGAAAGAGAATTACAAGGGGGGGGGGGGTGAAGAAAGACAAGAGGGGGGGAGTAAAGAATTACAAGGGGGGGGTGAAGAATGACAAGAGGGGGGAAGTGAAGAATGACAAGAGGGGGGGGGTGAAAAATGACAAGGGGGGAGAGAGAGAACTGGCGTTAGTTAAAGGGGTTCTGCAGTTTATTTAAACTGATGATCTATCCTCTGGATAGATCATTAGCATCTGATCGGCAGGGGTCCGACACCCGGGACCCCCGCCGATCACCTGTTTGAGAAGGAAGCGGCTCTGGCAGTAGAACCTCGGCCTTTTTGCTGTTTACCGCAGGCGCAGTGACGTCACGACTAGTATCACTGGCCTTGGCGGGGTTAGGCTCTGTTTACTTGAATGAAGCTTAGCCCCGCCCAGGCCAATGATACTAGTCGTGACATCACTGCGAGAAGGCTGAGGCGCTACTGCCAGCACCGCTGCCTTCTCAAACAGCTGATTGGCGGGGGTCCCGGGTGTCAGACCCCTGCCAATCAGTTTAAATAAACTGCAGAACCCCTTTAATATGGCAGATCATATGGGTGGGGCATTGTGATGTCACATGGGGGGGGGGGCGGCGGCAAACTTTTCTTTTGCCTAGGGCGGCAAAAATCCTTGCACCGGCCCTGCCCTTAAGTTAACTGTGAGTGCGGAGTACATTTTCCCATCTAAATTGCTGAGCCTGCTGGGACTTGTAGTGTATTTCTAATCAGACAGGGGGGTCCATGTTGTGTAAATTGGGTAAATGATCCTAATTACATGAAGTGATCATTCTTCACATGATGTCTTCTCTCCAATCATATAATGTAGCAGGGACAGATGGCTGCGGATTACTGGGGAGGAGCGGATTAGCTGAGCTTTGCTGCCTTTACAGCAATGAATATTTTCTGGAGGTAGCAGAGCCGGGCTGTTACGTAATCACCTAGCCTCGGCAGAAGAGCTGACACTTACGTATCCATCTGCCTTGACCTGAGAGTCTGCTGTCTTCATACAGAGCTGTAGCCAGTCCACGTTCCCGATGGAGGCCGCCATTAACTGGTCTCTTGCCGCATTCATGTCTTCTGTCGGGGTCTCCTGGGGTTCAGAGATTCTGGGGTCACCGGGGGGTTTCTGTAAAGCAGGAAAAGGTTATTTTTATTTTTTGGTACAAAAAAACAATTACCGTATATGGTAATAGGAAAAAGTAACCAGCAATCTGCCATCCTGAAAGAGGGGGGCTAGACTTGGCGCTCGGCCATCCTGACGGGGGGAAGGGGGCCGAGCAGCGGCCGATGGTTAGCCCTTAAGGCTTGTTGGTTGACCTGTTTGTGCTGGGTGGGAAGGGGGGGGGGGAGGGAGAGAATTGTGACGGCTATCCTAAAGAGGGGAAGGGGGGGGGGGTTAATGCCACAGCATCGGGCCGCTGCCACGGCAGAGCAGCAGCCCGATGGTTAGCCCCTTTCCATACAGCGGTTGCTAAGGACCGCAGCATGGAAGGGGTTATGTCTGCAGTTTGAAGCGGACTGTCAGCTGTTTGTTACAGCTGACACTCTGCACGGCTCTGCCACCCTGAAGGTGAGGAGGAGGAGAGAGACAATGCGCACTCCCGTGTGGAGCAAGGGGCGGATACAGAGAATTGGTCCACTGAGAGCAGCCTGCTGTGCAGAGGAAGCACAGCAGGCTGTACATCAAAAACGAAAAAAGATAAATAAACAGAACCTATGGGAGAAATGATTTTCTCCACAAAATAAATTAATTAGTATAATTTACACAGGTGTCCATATCCTTTAAGTATGTTTTTGGGAGCTTTAAAAAAAATGTTGTGAAAATCTCTTCTCACCGATGCCCCGTCACTACTGCTCCGATGCTTCTTAAGTCCTCCCACCTTCTCTGTTCTTCCTGTTTCCTGTCCACACAGGAAATGTGACCACTTAAGGGTGACCCACCTCAGCCAATCACACCTGCAGCAGTGACCCGCCTCAGCCAATCACACCTGCAGCAGTGACCCGCCTCAGCCAATCACACCTGCAGCAGTGACCCGCCTCAGCCAATCACACCTGCAGCAGTTACCCGCCTCAGCCAATCACACCAGCAGCAGTGACCCGCCTCAGCCAATCACACCAGCAGCAGTGACCCGCCTCAGCCAATCACACCTGCAGCGGTGACCCGCCTCAGCCAATCACACCTGCAGCGGTGACCCGCCTCAGCCAATCACACCTGCAGCGGTGACCCGCCTCAGCCAATCACACCTGCAGCAGTGACCCGCCTCAGCCAATCACACCTGCAGCAGTGACCCGCCTCAGCCAATCACACCTGCAGCAGTGACTCGCCTCAGCCAATCACACCTGCAGCAGTGACCCGCCTCAGCCAATCACACACGCAGCAGTGACCCGCCTCAGCCAATCACACACGCAGCAGTGACCCGCCTCAGCCAATCACACCTGCAGCGGTGACCCGCCTCAGCCAATCACACCTGCAGCAGTGACCCACCTCAGCCAATCACACCTGCAGCGGTGACCCGCCTCAGCCAATCACACCTGCAGCAGTGACCCACCTCAGCCAATCACACACGCAGCAGTGACCCGCCTCAGCCAATCACACACGCAGCAGTGACCCGCCTCAGCCAATCACACCTGCAGCAGTGACCCGCCTCAGTCAATCACACCTGCAGCAGTGACCCGCCTCAGCCAATCACACCTGCAGCAGTGACCCGCCTCAGCCAATCACACCTGCAGCAGTGACCCTCCTCAGCCAATCACACCTGCAGCAGTGACCCGCCTCAGCCAATCACACCTGCAGCAGTGACCCGCCTCAGCCAATCACACACGCAGCAGTGACCCGCCTCAGCCAATCACACCTGCAGCAGTGACCTGCCTCAGCCAATCACACACGCAGCAGTGACCCGCCTCAGCCAATCACACCTGCAGCAATGACCCGCCTCAGCCAATCACACCTGCAGCAGTTACCCGCCTCAGCCAATCACACCTGCAGCAGTTACCTGCCTCAGCCAATCACACCTGTACCAGTGACCCGCCTCAGCCAATCACACCTGCAGCAGTGACCCGCCTCAGCCAATCACACCTGCAGCAGTGGTAGAGCCTATTAACAGCAGAACAAAGTGTTTCAGCATTTCCTGCGCTTTTCTGCTTATAATCTGCTCAGATGTAAGCCATGTACAGACAGGAGCGGCCGTATTTGTGTAGACTCCTCTCAGATGTAAGCCATATACACATAGGGGCGGCCATATTTGTGTAGACTCCTCTCCGATGTAAACCATGTACAAACAGGAGCGGCCATATTTGTGTAGACTCCTCTCAAAAGTGCGCCATGTACAGGTAGGAGCGGCCATATTTGTGTAGACTCCTCTCAAAAGTGTGCCATGTACAGGTAGGAGCGGCCATATTTGTGTAGACTCCTCTCAGATGTGTGCCATGTACAGGTAGGAGCGGCCATATTTGTGTAGACTCCTCTCAAAAGTGTGCCATGTACAGGTAGGAGCGGCCATATTTGTGTAGACTCCTCTCAGATGTGTGCCATGTACACATAGGAGCGGCCATATTTTTGTAGACTCCTCTCAGAAGTAGCCAAGCCATGTACAGATGGTGCAGTGGCATATCGCTGGGAACCGCACCTCTATGGGGAATGGAGCACCGCAAGGTGGTGGATGGAGGACTCAGGTCCGGCCACCACCAAGCGCTCTCCCCCATAGAAGTGAATGGGAGCACACCGCGCATGACCGGCCACATCTCCCATTCACTTCTATGAGCGCGACGGAAATAGACGAGCCAGCTTGAGGGGTCTCCATTCTAAATATAGGTGCGGGTCTCAGCGGTGGAATCCGCACCTGTCATACAATGGGGGCCTATCCTAGCGACATGCCCCCATGGTCTGTGATGAGAAAACTCCTTTAACAGGCTGGTAAACAACACTACACATTAGTCACCACGAGGTGGCGCTGGTGCATTCCATATATAAGGGTCAGGCTAGACACAGGAAGTTAGTTAATAGTACAGTGAGGAGAGGCAGACAGGTCTTTAGCCCCTTGGCTCTGGCCAGGCTGAGGGAGTTTGGAGAAGTTATAGGAAGCTACAGAGCAGAGTAACCATGGATACTGGGAAAGTCTCAGCTTATGGACTCCACAGCACCAGTGGACGCAGCCTGACAACCAAGCCCAAAGTGGTCACTGCATATGGACGATGTGAAACCATTTCTGATGGGAACCAGTACAAAGAATGGAACAGAAGATGGATGCCTGCCGCTAGGGAGACCGCCCTGTAGGTTGTAGAAAAGAAAGTAAGATTATGATATGATATGAGTACCGGCTGTTAGGACGTGGATCAGTGAGTACATATTTCTGTAGACTAATCTCAGATGTGCGCCATGTACAGATAGGGGCGGCCATATTTCTGTAGACTAATCTCAGACGTGCGCCATGTACAGATAGGAGCGGCCATATTTCTGTAGACTAATCTCAGACGTGCGCCATGTACAGATAGGGGCGGCCATATTTCTGTAGACTAATCTCAGACGTGCGCCATGTACAGATAGGGCGGCCATATTTCTGTAGACTAATCTCAGACGTGCGCCATGTACAGATAGGAGCGGCCATATTTCTGTAGACTAATCTCAGACGTGCGCCATGTACAGATAGGAGCGGCCATATTTCTGTAGACTAATCTCAGACGTGCGCCATGTACAGATAGGGCGGCCATATTTCTGTAGACTAATCTCAGACGTGCGCCATGTACAGATAGGGGCGGCCATATTTCTGTAGACTAATGTCAGACGTGCGCCATGTAGAGATAAGAGCGGCCATATTTCTGTAGACTAATCTCAGACGTGCGCCATGTACAGATAGGAGCGGCCATATTTCTGTAGACTAATCTCAGACGTACGCCATGTAGAGATAAGAGCGGCCATATTTCTGTAGACTAATCTCAGACGTGCGCCATGTACAGATAGGAGCGGCCATATTTCTGTAGACTAATCTCAGACGTACGCCATGTAGAGATAAGAGCGGCCATATTTCTGTAGACTAATGTCAGACGTGCGCCATGTAGAGATAAGAGCGGCCATATTTCTGTAGACTAATCTCAGATGTGCGCCATGTACAGATAGGGGCGGCCATATTTCTGTAGACTAATCTCAGACGTGCGCCATGTACAGATAGGAGCGGCCATATTTCTGTAGACTAATCTCAGACGTGCGCCATGTACAGATAGGGCGGCCATATTTCTGTAGACTAATCTCAGGCGTGCGCCATGTACAGATAGGGGCGGCCATATTTCTGTAGACTAATCTCAGACGTGCGCCATGTACAGATAGGGGCGGCCATATTTCTGTAGACTAATCTCAGACGTGCGCCATGTACAGATAGGAGCGGCCATATTTCTGTAGACTAATCTCAGACGTGCGCCATGTACAGATAGGGGCGGCCATATTTCTGTAGACTAATCTCAGACGTGCGCCATGTACAGATAGGGGCGGCCATATTTCTGTAGACTAATGTCAGACGTGCGCCATGTAGAGATAAGAGCGGCCATATTTCTGTAGACTAATCTCAGACGTGCGCCATGTACAGATAGGAGCGGCCATATTTCTGTAGACTAATCTCAGACGTACGCCATGTAGAGATAAGAGCGGCCATATTTCTGTAGACTAATCTCAGACGTGCGCCATGTAGAGATAAGAGCGGCCATATTTCTGTAGACTAATCTCAGACGTGCGCCATGTACAGATAGGAGCCGCCATATTTCTGTAGACTAATGTCAGACGTGCGCCATGTACAGATAGGAGCGGCCATATTTCTGTAGACTAATCTCAGACGTGCGCCATGTACAGATAGGAGCGGCCATATTTCTGTAGACTAATCTCAGACGTGCGCCATGTACAGATAGGAGCGGCCATATTTCTGTAGACTAATCTCAGACGTACGCCATGTAGAGATAAGAGCGGCCATATTTCTGTAGACTAATCTCAGACGTGCGCCATGTAGAGATAAGAGCGGCCATATTTCTGTAGACTAATCTCAGACGTGCGCCATGTACAGATAGGAGCGGCCATATTTCTGTAGACTAATCTCAGACGTGCGCCATGTACAGATAGGAGCGGCCATATTTCTGTAGACTAATCTCAGACGTGCGCCATGTACAGATAGGAGCGGCCATATTTCTGTATACTAATCTCAGACGTGCGCCATGTACAGATAGGGGCGGCCATATTTCTGTAGACTAATCTCAGACGAGCGCCATGTACAGATAGGGGCGGCCATATTTCTGCAGACTAATCACAGACGTGCGCCATGTACAGATAGGAGCGGCCATATTTCTGTAGACTAATCTCAGACGTGCGCCATGTACAGATAGGAGCGGCCATATTTCTGTAGACTAATCTCAGACGTGCGCCATGTACAGATAGGGGCGGCCATATTTCTGTAGACTGTCTTCTGATTGCAGGCAGTTCTAGGAGGGGTCAGTTTTTGAGAACATGGCACATGGTTGGGGACGTGGCCTCTCTGAATACACTGGGTTGAAGCAGCCCTGCTTTGTGTTGTCCAGACTATTAGGGCATACAGACATCCTGGTGTCCTTTCCTGAAGAGCTTACAATCCATCCAGGGGATACGATGCAGCAGAGTGACCGCCGCGGCCCGTCACGTAGTGCGGAGGAATCGTGTGGATCCAGTAATCCTCTACATAGTTTCATGAAATAATTCCCCTGTAATCCTGGTAGAGCTGGAGATTACCCGGTCACCGGGCGGTCAGCTGTGTGTGCAGTCCTTATGGACTATTCCTGACAGATGTGTGCGAGAGAGTGATCACATGACCCCGTAACCTGCACCGCTTATTAATATTCCTATAATCCGGCACCGGTCACCAAAACATTCCTATAATCCGGCAACGGTCACCATAACATTCCTATAATCCGGCAACGGTCACCATAACATTCCTATAATCCGGCAACGGTCACCATAACATTCCTATAATCCGGCAACGGTCACCAAAACATTCCTATAATCCGGCACCGGTCACCAAAACATTCCTATAATCTGGCACCGGTCACCAAAACATTCCTATAATCCGGCAACGGTCACCAAAACATTCCTATAATCCGGCACCGGTCACCAAAACATTCCTATAATCCGGCAACGGTCACCAAAACATTCCTATAATCCGGCACCGGTCACCAAAACATTCCTATAATCCGGCACCGGTCACCAAAACATTCCTATAATCTGGCACCGGTCATTAAAACATTCCTATAATCCGGCAACGGTCACCAAAACATTCCTATAATCCAGCACCGGTCACCATAACATTCCTATAATCCAGCAACGGTCACCATAACATTTCTGTAGTCCGGCATCTGTAGCCGGTTACTGTAACATCCCTATAATCCGGCGCCGGTTACTGTAACATTCCTTTAATCCGGCGCCGGTTACTGTAACATTCCTATAATCCGGCGCCGGTTACTGTAACATTCCTTTAATCCGGCGCCGGTTACTGTAACATTCCTATATTCTGGCGCCGGTTACTGTAACATTCCTATAATCCGGCGCCGGTTACTGTAACATTCCTTTAATCCGGCGCCGGTTACTGTAACATTTCTATATTCTGGCGCCGGTTACTGTAACATTCCTATAATCCGGCGCCGGTTACTGTAACATTCCTTTAATCCGGCACCAGTTACTGTAACATTCCTATATTCTGGCACCGTTACTGTAACATTCCTTTAATCCGGCACCAGTTACTGTAACATTCCTATAATCCGGCGCCGGTTACTGTAACATCCCTATAATTCGGCGCCGGTTACTGTAACATTCCTATAATTCGGCGCTGGTTACTGTAACATTCCTATAATCCGGCACCGGTTATTGTAACATTCCTATAATCCGGCACCGGTTACTGTAACATTCCTATAATCCGGCACCGGTTACTGTAACATTCCTATAATCCGGCACCGATTACTGTAACATTCCTATATTCTGGCGCCGGTTACTGTAACATTCCTATAATTCGGCGCCGGTCACCAAAACATTCCTATAATCCGGCACCGGTTACTGTAACATTCCTATAATCTGGCGCCGGTTACTGTAACATTCCTATATTCTGGCCCCGGTTACTGTAACATTCCTTTAATCCGGCACCGGTTACTGTAACATTCCTATAATCCGGCGCCGGTTACTGTAACATTCCTTTAATCCGGCGCCGGTTACTGTAACATTTCTATATACTGGCGCCGGTTACTGTAACATTCCTATAATCCGGTGCCAGTTACTGTAACATTCCTTTAATCCGGCGCCGGTTACTGTAACATCCCTATAATTCGGTGCCGGTTACTGTAACATTCCTATAATTCGGTGCCGGTTACTGTAACATTCCTATAATCCGGCGCCGGTTACTGTAACATTCCTATAATCTGGCGCCGGTTACTGTAACATTCCTTTAATCCGGTGCCGGTTACTGTAACATTCCTATATTCTGGCGCCGGTTACTGTAACATTCCTATAATCCGGCGCCAGTTACTGTAACATTCCTTTAATCCGGCGCCGGTTACTGTAACATCCCTATAATTCGGTGCCGGTTACTGTAACATTCCTATAATCCGGCGCCAGTTACTGTAACATTCCTTTAATCCGGCGCCGGTTACTGTAACATCCCTATAATTCGGTGCCGGTTACTGTAACATCCCTATAATTCGGTGCCGGTTACTGTAACATTCCTATAATCCGGCGCCGGTTACTGTAACATTCCTATAATCTGGCGCCGGTTACTGTAACATTCCTTTAATCCGGTGCCGGTTACTGTAACATTCCTATATTCTGGCGCCGGTTACTGTAACATTCCTATAATCCGGCACCAGTTACTGTAACATTTCCTTCCCTCCCACCCAAAATGCATTGTTTTGAGCCTTGTTCACACCCAGACTCTGCTGGAGCCAGACTTACCTCTAGGACATGGCAGCCGCGTCTTACTCCATAACCTCCATATACAGGAGAGACAGCACAAGAGACAGCAGCCCGAGCGGTGACAGCACAAGAGACAGCAGCCCTGAGCGGTGACAGCACAAGAGACAGCAGCCCTGAGCGGAGACAGCACAAGAGACAGCAGCCCCGAGCGAAGACAGCACAAGAGACAGCAACCCCGAGCGGTGACAGCACAAGAGACAGCAGCCCTGAGCGGTGACAGCACAAGAGACAGCAGCCCCGAGCGGAGACAGCACAAGAGACAACACAAGAGACAGCAGCCCCGAGCGGAGACAGCACAAGAGACAGCAGTCCCGAGCGGAGACAGCACAAGAGACAGCAGGCCCGAGCGGAGACAGCACAAGAGACAGCAGTCCCGAGCGGAGACAGCACAAGAGACAGCAGGCCCGAGCGGAGACAGCACAAGAGACAGCAGTCCCGAGCGGTGACAGCACAAGAGACAGCAGCCCTGAGCGGAGACAGCACAAGAGACAGCAGTCCCGAGCGGAGACAGCACAAGAGACAGCAGTCCCGAGCGGAGACAGCACAAGAGACAGCAGGACTGACCACTACACAATAGTCACTAAGCAACAGGCTGTGTTGTAATTACACAGGGCAGCAAGGCATGATGGGTAGAGACTGCACAGTAAGTGTGACCGGTAATCACACGTATGATATCAGACACAAGCACACACTGTATACACACATACATGGAGATACCGCGCACACGCTAACACGCCTGCTGTACATACAGGTCCTACAATCTGTATACAAATGTATAAAAGCAGACACATCTACGTACACCAAGATCCGGGACTGTTGGGAGGTATGATACTGTACAGATATATATCGCTGACATATACCACATACATATTATACTGTACACACATACTATATACATACTGTACACATATACCATACAGAAGTATTACACACATCTGTCATGTACACATGCACCCCCCACCAGTGCAGACGTCTCCCCATAATGTATACGGGCCCCAGAGCGGCGCCCTCTGTATACAGGCCCCAGAGCGGCTCCCTCTGTATACAGGCCCCAGAGCGGCGCCCTCTGTATACAGGCCCCAGAGCGTCGCCCTCTGTATACAGGCCCCAGAGCGGCGCCCTCTGTATACAGGCCCCAGAGCGGCGCCCTCTGTATACAGGCCCCAGAGCGGCTCCCTCTGTATACAGGCCCCAGAGCGGCTCCCTCTGTATACAGGCCCCAGAGCGGCGCCCTCTGTATACAGGCCCCAGAGCGGCTCCCTCTGTATACAGGCCCCAGAGCGGCTCCTCTGTATACAGGCCCCAGAGCGGCTCCTCTGTATACAGGCCCCAGAGCGTCTCCTCTGTATACAGGCCCCAGAGCGGCTCCCTCTGTATACAGGCCCCAGAGCGGCTCCCTCTGTATAGAGGCCCCAGAGCGGCTCCCTCTGTATATAGGCCCCAGAGCGGTTCCCTCTGTATAGAGGCCCCAGAGCGGTTCCCTCTGTATAGAGGCCCCAGAGCGGCTCCCTCTGTATAGAGGCCCCAGAGCGGCTCCCTCTGTATATAGGCCCCAGAGCGGGTCCCTCTGTATAGAGGCCCCAGAGCGGCTCCCTCTGTATACAGGCCCCAGAGCGGCTCCCTCTGTATACAGGCCCCAGAGCGGCTCCCTCTGTATACCGGCCCCAGAGCGGCTCCCTCTGTATACAGGCCCCAGAGCGGCGCCCTCTGTATACAGGCCCCAGAGCGGCGCCCTCTGTATACAGGCCCCAGAGCGGCTCCCTCTGTATACAGGCCCCAGAGCGGCTCCTCTGTATACAGGCCCCAGAGCGGCGCCCTCTGTATACAGGCCCCAGAGCGGCTCCTCTGTATACAGGCCCCAGAGCGGCTCCCTCTGTATACAGGCCCCAGAGCGGCTCCCTCTGTATACAGGCCCCAGAGCGGCTCCCTCTGTATACAGGCCCCAGAGCGGCTCCCTCTGTATACAGGCCCCAGAGCGGCTCCCTCTGTATACAGGCCCCAGAGCGGAGCCCTCTGTATACAGGCCCCAGAGCGGCTCCCTCTGTATACAGGCCCCAGAGCGGAGCCCTCTGTATACAGGCCCCAGAGCGTCGCCCTCTGTATAGAGGCCCCAGAGCGGCTCCCTCTGTATACAGGCCCCAGAGCGGCGCCCTCTGTATACAGGCCCCAGAGCGGCGCCCTCTGTATACAGGCCCCAGAGCGGCTCCCTCTGTATACAGGCCCCAGAGCGGCTCCTCTGTATACAGGCCCCAGAGCGCGCCCTCTGTATACAGGCCCCAGAGCGGCTCCTCTGTATACAGGCCCCAGAGCGGCTCCCTCTGTATACAGGCCCCAGAGCGGCTCCTCTGTATACAGGCCCCAGAGCGGCTCCTCTGTATACAGGCCCCAGAGCGGAGCCCTCTGTATACAGGCCCCAGAGCGTCGCCTCTGTATAGAGGCCCCAGAGCGGCTCCTCTGTATACAGGCCCCAGAGCGGCGCCCTCTGTATACAGGCCCCAGAGCGGCGCCCTCTGTATACAGGCCCCAGAGCGGCTCCCTCTGTATACAGGCCCCAGAGCGGCTCCCTCTGTATACAGGCCCCAGAGCGGCGCCCTCTGTATACAGGCCCCAGAGCGGCTCCCTCTGTATACAGGCCCCAGAGCGGCTCCCTCTGTATACAGGCCCCAGAGCGGCTCCCTCTGTATACAGGCCCCAGAGCGGCTCCCTCTGTATACAGGCCCCAGAGCGGCTCCCTCTGTATACAGGCCCCAGAGCGGCTCCCTCTGTATACAGGCCCCAGAGCGGCTCCCTCTGTATACAGGCCCCAGAGCGGCTCCCTCTGTATACAGAGATATAGCAGGGTGGAGTTTGCCTGCCAGTTTCATGCTAAAGCCTGCTGGAACAAAGACAAAGCCTGTGAACCGTTCTGGAGAACTTTTATACAAAGTAAAGCTGCCATTGACCTTTATCTCAAGGTCTGGACTCAAGTTATTCTTTTATCCCCCAATTATTCCCCCTATTTATTGCTTCGGAGCAAAAGCCTAGGGTCAGGTAGGGGCACCGTGACACACAGAAAGAGAGCACTGCGCCGCACCATTACACCACTCGGCATTTCCTACACCTGGGATGCGTTACAGAGAGGGACCTGGGGGGGGGGCCACCGTTGCACAGGCACATAAATATTCTCAGAGACCCTCTAAGAAATACAGACCCCTAGACTCTCTATACTTACAGACCCCAAACCAGACCTCTACCTTGTTACAGACCCCAGACCAAACCTCCCTTTTACAGACCCCTAGACTCTCTATACTTACAGACCCCAGACCAGAAGCCCCTATTTACAGACCCCAGACCAGATGCTGCAGTGTACAGACCTCAGAACTCCATGTCTACAGAGCTCCGACCACAACCTCAGACCACATGTTCAGATTCACACTTCTCCCAGTTTCTTCTCTTTCCCTCCCAGTCACTGCTGCAAGCAATACTATAGATGAAGGATCGGCACTCGAGGGCCGATCCTTCATCTATAGTACGGACTTCGGGTTGCAGACCCTGGGATACGAGCACCGACCACTGGATCGACACGCAGTGCCGACCAATTACTGTCACAGATTGCTGCAAGCAATGTCAGGATTTTGGGGCAGAACTCGGATGCAGAGGGAAGTACGTGATCTGGGAGATATGCAGGCTCTTCCAAGAGATCTCACTGGTTCTGCAGGAAGTTCACCTGTTTTAGGAGACTCCTGGAAGAATAGTGGGTCCATGATCTACCATAAACCCCTTGGATATCTGTGTCTCCTACTAGAGATGTCCCGAACTATTCGCCGGCGAACAGTTCCCGGCGAACATAGCTTGTTCGCGTTCGCCGCGGCGGGCCAACACATGCGATGTTCGGTCCGCCCCCTATACATCATTGAGCAAACTTTGACCCTGTACCTCACAGTCAGCAGACACATTCCAGCCAATCAGCAGCATACCCTCCCTCCCAGACCCTCCCATCTCCTATAAAAAGGGCAGCCATTTTAGATTCAGTCTGAAGCTGCAGTCTTAGTGAGAGGAGGGAGAGTGCTGCTGCTGCTGCGCTGATAATTCTGAATTCATAGGGAAAGCGTTAGCTAGGCCAGTGTTCTGTATCCACAGACTCATCTGCTGTAAGGACAGCGTCACAGCACCCCAAAAAGCCCTAGGGCTGCAACATTAGTCTGCATTTATTTATTTTTCTCCATGTATATATTGCAGTTGCCTGGCCTGTCCGTGTGTGAGAGGCTGCAGGCCCACAGACTGTAGTGTGCCCACTGCCAGTGCCCACCACTCATACCGTGTGGCACAGGACTTTGCATTAAAAAAAGGCTTTTAATTTTTACACTTTAGTGTAATTTCAGTTGCTTGCCTGCTGCCAGTGTGTGTCAGGCCGACTTCCACAGACTGTAGTGTGCCCACTGCCAGTGCCCACCACTCATACCGGGTGGCACAGTACCTAGCACGCGTAGTACCACTAATCAAAACAAAAATGACAGGCAGAGGCAGGCCACCCCGCAGGGGCCGTCGTGGTCGTGTTGTTGTGATTTCCACTGTCCCTGGAATAATGCCCAGTGTTCAGAGGCCACGTACCCTGAACCCGAAAAATTCTGAGGACGTAGTTGACTGGCTTAGACTGGACACCCAATCTTCAACAGCTTCCGTTAAGAACCTTGACGCACCATCCTCCTCCATCTCAGCTTCGGTCACCTGCTCTCAAGTTACCACACAACCGCCCGCCGCCACCACCACCACTACCACCACAGCCACCACAGCCGCTTCACTTGATCCGTGAGAGGAGTTATTTACACATCAGTTGGATGCAATTAGTGATGCGCAACCATTATTGCCAGATGATGTAGATTACGGGGATATGTCTCAGTCAGGCAGGTTGATGATGATGATGATGATGTTGTACCCGCTGCTGCTTCCTTTGCTGAGGTGTCAGATACAAGTGAAGCGGTTGATGATGACGATGTGTCCACAGATGCCACGTGGGTGCCTGCTCGAAGAGAAGAAGAGGGGGGAAAGTTCTGAAGGGGAGACAGAGAGAATGAGGAGACGAGTTGGAAGCAGGGGGAGGTCGTCGCAAGGAGCTAGTGGCACAGTCAGACAGCATGTATCGGCACCCGGGGTCAGCCAGACAGCACGCCAGTCAACACATGCTGTAGCCACCACCAGAATGCCGTCATTGCAAAGCTCAGCAGTGTGGCATTTTTTTTGTGTGTCTGCCTCTGATAACAGCGATGGCATTTGCAACCTGTGCCAAAAGAAACTGAGTCGTGGGAAGTCCAACACCCACCTTGGTACAACTGCTTTGCGAAGGCACATGATCTCACATCACAAACGCCTATGGGATCAACACATGAGTACAAGCAGCACACAAACTCAAAGCCACCATGCTCCTCCTGGTCCAGCATCTTCAGCCACGTCCACCACTGCTGTCCTCCCTGCCCCCTCTCAACCACCCGCCACTCCATCTCTCACCTTCAGCAGTTCCTGCTCATCTGCCCACAGTCAGGTGTCTGTCAAGGACATGTTTGAGCGTAAGAAGCCAATGTCACAGAGTCACCTCCTTGCCCGGCGACTGACAGCTGGCTTGTCGGAAGTCTTAGCCCGCCAGCTTTTACCACACCAGCTGGTGGAGTCTGAGGCCTTCAAAAAATTTGTAGCTATTGGGACACCGCAATGGAAAGTACCCGGACGAAATTATTTTTCACAAAAGGCAATCCCCAACCTGTACTCTATTGTGGAAAAGGAAGTCATGGCATCCCTGGCACACAGTGTTGGGGAAAGGGTCCATCTGACCACTGATACCTGGTCTGCAAAGCACGGTCAGGGCAGGTATATCACGTACACTGCCCATTGGGTCAACCTGCTGACGGCTGACAAGCATGGAATGCGTGGCTCTGCAGCGGAGTTGATGACACCGCCACGACTTGCAGGCAGGCCTACTACCACCTCCTCTACTCCTACTCCATCCACTTCGCTAACCTCCTCGGCTGAGTCCTCTTCTGCTGCTGCGTCTTGCTCCACATCATCAACTGCACCCCCCCAGCTCCCCGGGGGCTATTCCACATCCCGGATACGACAGTGTCACGCTGTCTTGGGGTTGACTTGCCTGAAAGCAGAGAGTCACACCGGACCAGCACTCCTGTCCGCCCTGAACGCACAGGTGGATCAGTGGCTGACCCCGCACCAACTGGAGATCGGCAAAGTGGTTTCTGTAGATCAAGCACTTTTTCAGTGACAATGGAAGAACTACAGAACTCATTCCCTTGGCAGAGCAAGTACAGAGCTCAGAACAGTATAGCTGGATACTGAATGTACTTCAGAGGAACAAAATTATTATTTCATGATGTCGTAATGGTTCTCTCTGTAGTGCCCCAAATTAGAAGGCAGCGGACAGAGCAAGCTTTTTTCTGTATCTCCCCATGCAAGGATTCAATTCAATTCAATCTCCCGAACGTGCGCACGAGCTCAGTCATCACTACAACAAGATTGACGCACACACAGATTAATACAATTTCTGCAATCAGTTTTTCAACTTTTGACAATTCTTTGCGGTTGTCTAAAATCCATTCAATACACGTCCCCTGATAGGAGACGTAACAGGGATTAAACTGATAGGAATAGTACTAGTTAACACACCACTCATATAGGGGTCACAGCACATTGCGCGAGGAAGAGACCTTCAATGACGTCAGTGAGGACAAGCAACGGGACATGGCTAGCTTGGTATCCAACCTTGTGCAAATAGGGAGTTTGCGGTTGTGCAAATGAACTGTTTGCGGTGCATTAACCACTTGAAGACCACAGGTTTATACCCCCCTAGTGACCAGGCCCTTTTTTACAAATCCGCACTACACTACTTTCACCGTTTATTGCTCCGTCATGCAACTTACCACCCAAATGAATTTTACCTCCTTTTCTTCTCACTAATAGAGCTTTCATTTGGTGCTATTTCATTGTTGCTGACATTTTTACTTTTTTTGCTATTAATAAAAATTTAACGACATTTTTGCAAAAAATGACATTTTTCACTTTCTGTTGTAAATTTTTTTAAAAACTACATTTCTATATAAATTTTCTCTAAATGTATTGTTCTACATGTCTTTGATAAAAAAAGTCCAATAAGTGTATATTTATTGGTTTGGGTAAAAGTTATAGCGTTTATAAACTATGGTGCAAAAAAGTGAATTTCTGCATTTTGAAGCAGCTCTGACTTTCTGAGCACCTGTCATGTTTCTTCAGGTGCTAGAATGTCAGGATAGTATAAATACCCCCAAATGACACCATTTTAGAAAGAAGACACCCTAAAGTATTCGTGGAGGGGCTTGGTGAGTTCATGTATCATTTCATTTTTTTCACAAGTTAGCGGAAAATGACACTTTCTGAGGAAAAAAATAATAATAAAGTTTCCATTTCTGCTAACTTCTGGCAAAAAAAAAAAATCTCATACGGACTCATTATGCCCCTCAGTGAATACCTTGGGGTGTCTACTTTCCGAAATGGGGTCATTTGTGGGTGTTTGTACTGTTCTGGCATTTTGGGCGGGCTAATTGTGAGCCGCCATGTAAAGCTAAAGGTACTCATTGGTTTAGGCCTTTTGCATCCAGGCTGCAAAAAGTGTCACTCATGGTAGTCGCCAGTACTCAGGAGAAGTAGGGCAATGTGTTTTGGGGTGTATTTTTACATATACCATTGCTAGGTGAGAAATATCTCTGTAAACTGACAACTTTGTATAAAAAAATTTAAAAATTGTCGTTTACAGAGATATTTCTCACACCCAGCAGGGGTATATATAAAAATACACCCCAAAACACATTGCCCCACTTCTCCTGAGTACGGCGATACCACATGTGTGACACTTTTTTGCAGCCTGGGTGCGCAAAGGGGCCCTAAAACCAATGAGTACCTTTAGGATTTCACAGGGCATTTTTACGCATTTGGATTCCAGACTTCTTCTCACGATTTAGGGGCCCCTAAAATGCCAGGACAGTATAAATACCCCACATGTGACCCCATTTTAGAAAGAAGACACCCCAAGGTATTCCGTGAGGGGTATGGTGAGTTCATGTAAAATTTTATTTTTGTCACAAGTTAGTGGAATATGAGACTTTGTAAAAACAAAATAAAAAAATAAAAATATATCAATTTCCGCTAACTTGTGCCAAAAAAAAAATTCTGTGAACTCGCCATGCCCCTCACGGAATACCTTGGGGTGTCTTCTTTCCAAAATGGGGTCACATGTGGGGTATTTATACTCACCTGGCATTTTAGGGAACCTAAGCGTGAGAACCAAATGCGTAAAATGCCCTGTGAAATCTTAAAGGTACTCATTGAATTAGGGCCCTTTGTGCATCTTGGCTGCAAAAGTGTCACTCAGTAGTATCGCGTACTCAGGAGAAGTAGGGCATGTGCTTGGGGTGTATTTTACATATACTCATGCTGGGTGTGAGAAATATCGCTGTAAACGACAACTTTTTAAATTTTTTATACAAAGTTGTCAGTTTACAGAGATATTTCTCTCACCCAGCATGGGTATATGTAAAAATACACCCCAAAACACATTGCCCTACTTCTCCTGAGTACGGCGATACCACATGAGTGACACTTTTTGCAGCCAAGATGCGCAAAGGGCCCAAATTCCCATGAGTACCTTTTAGGAGGGCATTTTTACGCATTTTCTTCTCATGCTTTAGGGCCCCTAAAATGCCAGGGCAGTATAAATACCCACATGTGACCTCATTTTGGAAAGAAGACACCCCAAGATATTCCATGAGGGGCATGGCGAGTTCATAGAAAAAAAAATTTTGGCACAAGTTAGTGGAAATTGATTTTTATTGTTTTTCTCACAAAGTCTCCCTTTCCGCTAACTTTTGACAAAAGTTTAATTTTTCATGGACTCACTATGCCCTCAGCGAATACCTTGGGGTGTCTTCTTTCCAAAATGGGGTCAGATGTGGGTATTTATACTGCCCTGGCATTTTAGGGGCCCTAAAGCGTGAGAAGAAAATGCGTAAAATGCCCTCCTAAAGGTACTCATTGAATTTGGGCCCTTTGCGATCTTGGCTGCAAAAAGTGTCACTCATGTGGTATCGCCGTACTCAGGAGAGTAGGGCAATGTGTTTGGGATGTATTTTTACATATACCCATGCTGGGTGAGAGAATATCTCTGTAAATTGCCAACTTTGAATAAAAATTTTTAAAAAGTTGTCATTTACAGAGATGTTTCTCACACCCAGCATGGGTATATGTAAAATACACCCCAAAACACATTGCCCTACTTCTCCTGAGTACGGCGATACCACATGTGTGCCACTTTTTGCAGCCAAGATGCGCAAAGGGCCCTAAAACCAATGAGTACCTTTAGGATTTCACAGGGCATTTTTGCGCATTTGGATTCTCACGCTTAGGGCTCCCTAAATGCCAGGACAGAATAAATGCCCACAAGTGACCCCATTGTGGAAAGAAGACACCCCAGGTATTCTGTGAGGGGTATGGCGAGTTCACAGAAAAAATTTTTTGACACAAGTTAGCGGAAATTGATATATATATATATATATATATATATTTTTTTTACAGTCTCATATTCCACTAACTTGTGACAAAAATAAAATTTTACATGAACTCACCATACCCCTCACGGAATACCTTGGGGTGTCTTCTTTCTAAAATGGGGTCACATGTGGGGTATTTATACTGTCCTGGCATTTGAGGGTCTCCGCAATCATTACACGTATGGCCAGCATTAGGAGTTTCTGCGATTCTCCGTATATTGACCATACGGGTAATGAGATTTTTTTCCGTTCAGCCTCTGCGCTGAAAAAAAAAAAATGAACGGCACAGATTTTTTCATTCGCATCGATCAATGTGGATGAAAAAATCTCTGCCAAAATCAGTGACTGCGGTGCGGTGGGCTGGGCGCTAGCTACCTAACAAGTAGCT
Source organism: Bufotes viridis (assembly GCA_033119425.1). Taxonomy (NCBI): domain Eukaryota; kingdom Metazoa; phylum Chordata; class Amphibia; order Anura; family Bufonidae; genus Bufotes; species Bufotes viridis. The sequence continues at coordinate 598,087,431 of CM065589.1, read as the reverse complement.
AACTAACTGGCGGTGATAACGGGACCCTTATGCCCCATTCACACGTCCGAAATTCTGTTTGCGGAACGGAATTGCGGACCCATTCATTTCTATGGGGACAGACTTTGTCCCGCTCGGATCCGGAATTACGGATCCGCGCTCCGGGTCTGCACTTCCGTCTCGCAAAAATATAGAACATGTCCTATTCTTGTCCGCACTGCGGACAAGAAAAAGCATTTTCTATATAGTTCTGTGCGGATCTGCAAAATGCGGAAAGCGCATTGCCGGTGTCCGTATTTTGCGGATCCGCAGATCCATGGATCCGCAGATCCATGGATCCGCAAAACACATACTGGACGTCTGAATGAGCCTGTAGGGGGTGATTAGTGACAGGGGGGTGACAGGGGGTGATCAGGGGGTGACATGGGTGATCAGGGGTTAATCAGTGATGGGGGGTGGGGGGTGTGTGTAGTGATTGGTGCACTTTTCCTATAGCTTCTCTGGTGGTCCCAAACAAAGGGACCACCAGACGAGCGAGATAGCAGGCATATCAGACGCTGTTTAAAAACAGCGTCTGATATGCGATTTAAATGCGGTTTTTCTCGCATCTACAGCCTGCCAGCGCATGATCAGCGCTGGCAGGCTGTAGTTTCAGTTGTCCTGCTCGATCACATGAACGCGCAAGACGCACGACGCGCACGCTGCTCATGTGAAATCTCGGGTCTCACGAGATGACGCCGATAGGCGGCAGTGAGACTGAGAGAGCCGCGCTGACGCCCATCGGCGTTAGCGTGGCGGCAAGTGGTTAAAAGGGGAGTTTGGTCTGTCAGAGTTTGGTCTGTCAATGTCTGTGAAGCGGGCGTAACCCTTACACTACCTGATCGATACAACATCATACCTGATCGTATACACACACTGGATGTTTTAAAGCATGTTATTCCAAACAATTTAGGAATGTTAGGTGATTTATGCCCTTTATGGAAAAAAACCCGACTCTGCGTCCACTACGTAATTTTCCATGGGAGTTTTGCCATGGATCCCCCTCCGGCATGCCACAGTCCAGGTGTTAGTCCCCTTGAAACAACTTTTCCATCACTATTGTGGCCAGAAAGAGTCCCGGTGGGTCTTAAAATTCGCCTGTCTATTGAAGTCTATGGCAGTTCGCCCGATTCGCGAACATTTGCGTAAATTCGCGTTTGCGAACTGAAAATTTTATGTTCGCATCATCACTTTCTCCTACGTCCATCGTTTCACCACTGCCTGTTGTTGCTGTGACAGTTTATGTAGCCTTCACTATAAGAATTTAAGGATATCATCCATGTGCTGCTGGTAATGACCCAGCTTTCCCCGGAAGAGATTAAGAATCCACTTGGCTGGATACTTCATCATAACTTTCCTTCGGTGACCTCGTTGACTTCTCCTTCCTGTCCCGTCTACCTGGCGACACGAGGATGGCATTTAAACTCCTCAATATTTGAGCATCAGTAAAAAATATCTGTGAAACCGGTTGCGCCAGGAGGAAATGTCAGAGAACCTGCCACCCTGAATCTGAGTGATGCCTTCATTATTGACAAGGTGGAGGATGAGCACGTTGTGATGGTTATTCATCGTGATCCCTTATTACTTGTGAGAACGAGTGACCGGGGAGCGTAAGGAGAGATGTTCCTGGCCTGGGTTTCTGCTATTGATCCGTCACCATCAATCCCAGGGCCCTATGTACTTCATCGATGCAGCGCACTGTGAACAATATACAATATCTGCTGCATGTCACTCCACATCTTCCCGGTGGTGGTAACCACGCATTTCATGCTCCACAGGACATTGACCACTAAATGAAGAGCGAAGATATGACACCTGGGATTCAGTATACAGAGCCAGTCCATTTCCTACCTAAAGGTTACCCGCAGCTCTCCCACATACATTCCTGACTTTGGAAAATTCCCAGTTGTTAAAACTAGATTTTGTAGACGATTTCTTGAATCTGTTCCTTTAACCTCTTAGTGACCAGCCCGTTTTGGGCCTTAGTGACCAAGTGATTGTTTGCACTTTTTAATCTTCACCTTCCATAATCTAGAACTTTTGCATCACTGCATCCCAAAACCCATAACTTTATTGTTCCTGCTGTGAAGCTCAGTGAGGGCTTGGATTTTTCATTTGTATCACTTTTGCTTGAAATCTTTTGAATGTTTTTTGCGTTGTCTGTTTTTCTTGGTGGCGAATAAGCAAAAAACAGCAATTTTACAGCGTTCCAGTATGGGATAAATGGCATGATAATTGTGTAGTGCGGGTCGTTACAGACACGGTGATGCCAAACAAATGGAGGGAATTTAATTTTGCCAATTTTATTAAATTTAATAAAAAATGTTTTAATTTTTTGTTTAACTAGTTACTAGAGGACTTAAACAGGCACCTTTATAATACATTGTATTGCTTATGCAATGCAATGTATTATTCTGTCAGTGCTATACCGACATCCACCCAGAGAAGCACAGTCGGCTAGGAATACACTGAAGGCAGAACTTGGGGACTTCATCAGGCCCTAGGCTGATATGCCAAGACATCGGCACCTTCTGATCTCATTCGTGGGGTGCCAATGAGATCTTCCTCTGTAACCGCTGAGACCCCGCAACTACTAATGACTGCGGCAATTCTAAGGATAAAATGGCTTTGATCGGGGCTCCTGCCAGTCTGGCCATTAGAGAAGAAGGCTGTCCCCCACACTCCCCAAAAATTTGTATTGGAGGTCAACAAGGGGTTAAAAAAAGCTAATAAATGACAAAATTAAACAATATTTTCCTAAAGGTTTAACTTGATATGTTAACGCTGTGGGTCAGTCCTCTTAAGAATCGGGTGCATGGTCCCCCTACGTGGCATACTAGTGGTTAAAGACTCACAATTAAAGCCAATGCGGCATTTTTACTCCAGAAGCCCTGTTCTCAGAATGGGTGAGACCCCAGAGGTTGGACCCCCACTAATAAGTGTTCTAAATATAAAGGTCTATGATAATCGTATAAAGATCTATAGAAAAAATGCCACGGAAACAGACTTTATGGACCTGTGCCAGGAAGCTGTAGTCAAGGCACATAAAGTACGTACGGAGATCTTTCTAATCATGAGAAGAGGGCAGCATCTACAAGTGATGGTCAGGAGATGGGGGCGTAGGTCCAGGGACTTATTCTAATTGCCAGATTTGGAGTCAGGATGGAATATTTCCTCCAATATGTAGCATTTATCTTTGACCTTTGCCTTCCTCTGGATCAGTACTTTAGATGAAAGGTTGGACTTGATGGACCTTATCAGATATGATACTGTGACCGTGGATGGTCTTTAGCCACATACACTGCAGGCACAACATCATTACTGGTTGAGAATTACAAGGTTTATTTTACATTATGTTCCCATTTTGCATAAAAGGAGCAGAAGTTGGCATTAAAATTGTGGACTTCCATGTCATTCAGGTGGACATCACTGTGTGGCGTCTTGTCCTGCATCTCCCTCATGGCAGCGCCTTCCCAGCAGATCCCTTGATGTTGCCCAGGTCTTCTTGGTTGGATGCACCAGATGCTGGCATTCTCCTGCCTCTCATCTCAGTTCAAATTTACAACTTTTCAAAGATCACATCAAATATGTCATTAGATCTGTGTTTATACTACTGCCATATTGCTTGACATATCTCTGGCTCCTTCTTCTGGCTATTCTGTTGGTCGAAAGTTTTCCTCATTTGTGTCTCAGGACTGAGCTTATCTTCATGCTGCAATGTTGTCACCAATGGAGGCAGAAAAGTGCCTGCAAACAAAACAGCATTGTAACTGCAGATAATGCACAAGAATATAACTACTATAATACTGCCTCCTATGTACAAGAATATAACTACTATAATACTGCCTCCTATGTACAAGAATATAACTACTATAATACTGCCTCCTATGTACAAGAATATAACTACTATAATACTGCCTCCTATGTACAAGAATATAACTGCTATAATACTGCCTCCTATGTACAAGAATATAACTACTATAATACTGCTCCTATGTACAAGAATATAACTACTATAATACCGCCTCCTATGTACAAGAATATAACTACTATACTACTGCTCCTATGTACAAGAATATAACTACTATAATACTGCCTCCTATGTACAAGAATATAACAACTATAATACTGCTCCTATGTACAAGAATATAACTACTATAATACGGCTACTATGTACAAGAATATAACTACTATAACACTGCTCCTATGTACAAGAATATAACTACTATAATACTGTCTCCTATGTACAAGAATATAACTACTATAATACTGCTCCTATGTACAAAAATATAACTACTATAATACTGCCCTATGTACAAGAATATAACTACTATAATACTGCTCCTTTGTACAAGAATATAACTACTATAATACTGCCTCCTATATACAAGAATATAACTACTATAATACTGCTCCTATGTACAAGAATATAACTACTATAATACTGCTCCTATGTACAAGAATATAACTACTATAATACTGCTTCTATGTAAAAGAATATAACTACTATAATACTGCTCTTATGTACAAGAATATAACTGCTATAATACTGCCCCCTATGTACAAGAATATAACTACTATAATACTGCTCCTATGTACAAGAATATAACTGCTATAATACTGCCCCCTATGTACAGGAATATAACTACTATAATACTGCTCCTTTGTATAGAAATATAACTACAATAATATTGCCTCCTATTCACAAGAATATAACTACTATAATACTGCTCATATGTAAAAGAATATAACTACTATAATACGGCCTCCTGTGTACAGGAATATAACTACCATAATACTGCTCCTATGTACAAGAATATAACTGCTATAACACTGCCTCCTATGTACAAGAATATAACTACTATAATACTGGCTCCTATGTACAAGAATATAACTACTATAATACTGGGTTTTGTGTGGCTGATATGGCCCATAAAAGGTAAGAATTAATGTTAGGGACCACTCGAGAGGCAACCGTGACGTGGTGGGTGGCTTACATAATTTGGCCAAAATATAAACTAATGCCTCATCTAACATCCAGCATAGTGGCAGAACGGAGCTCTAGCTGCAGTGTGCCATTGCACCTTTGTTTTTACGTTTGTATGTGTATTTCACCATAGCAACGTGCACCTGCGTATTGGGTTGTGCTGACTGCAATCTCCATTTTTTTTCCTTTGTAGCATATATGGGAGGCGTGGTGACCTCCATGCAGTCATGCACACCTGACTAGTGAATCCGCCCTGTAGGCTGGTTTTAAAGTCAGTATAAAACTGAGTCTGCTTTATAGAACTTACCAGAAGCCATTTGGTTCCAGGAGAAGTACTAGTGGGCTCAGCATGCATGTTGGTATTTGCATCCCTTGATCTGATGAACGCTGTATGGCACCAGACGGGGTTACAAGCAGAGTGTATCTGGCATGCATGCTGCACCTGCACTCCCTGGGTTTTGTGTGGCTGATATGGCCCATAAAAGGTAAGAATTAATGTTAGGGACCACTCGAGAGGCAACCGTGAAGTGGTGGGTGGCTTACATAATTTGGCCAAAATATAAACTAATGCCTCATCTAACATCCAGCATAGTGGCAGGACGGAGCTCTAGCTGCAGTGTGCCAAGACTATAACTACTATAATACTGATCCTATGTACAAGAATATAACTACTATAATACTGCCTCCTATGTACAAGAATATAACTACTATAATACTGCTCCTATGTACAAGAATATAACTACTATAATACTGCTCCTATGTACAAGAATATAACTACTGTAATACTGCTCCTATGTACAAGAATATAACTACTGTAATACTGCTCCTATGTACACAAATCTAACTACTATAATACTGCCCCTATGTACAAGAATATAACTACTATAATACTGCTCCTATGTACAAGAATATAACTACTATAATACTGCTCCTATGTACAAGAATATAACTACTATAATACTGCCTCCTATGTACAAGAATATAGATTAGCAGAGCAAGGGCAGAGTCTCTGCTTCCTGAAGCATTTGCACAGGCGCTGCTGGTATCAGACTTACTTTTTCCCAAACTCCCTGAGTTTTTTCCTGTCTTTGGGGCGCTCTCCGTCTTTTGAGGAACATCTACTATTCGCCGACGCCTCTGCAGAACTGACTCCAGTTCGCTATCTTTGGCTCTGCGGCTCATCCGGTGGCGGCTTGTTCTCCGCGCTGGTTTTCTCACTGTGTGCTACAGGGAGAATGAGCTTTAGAATTGACAGTTAAGGAAAATAACTTTTATGTGAAATGGGTGACATTTTTAATACTTCAGTCACATCCAGAGCTGTATTCAGAATTCTGCTATCAATCTTCGTTACGTCACCTCTCACCACAGCTAGTTTAGTGTGTCTAGGGAATGTAAGCTGCTGTGGTGCATTGCAGGAGATATATTGTATGTACGGTGTTTATGTGGTGGTATAGTGATAGTTTATAGAGGGCTTTGTGCCGCCATCACCATACCACAGATCAGACACATCCTACCGACACTTACCAGTAATATTCCTTGGAGCTCACTGATGACGCTCTTACGCTTGCTGGTCATTGCAGCCTGGTCCTGGTGAAACCATAAAAGTATAAAAAACAAAATGAAATAGATTTTTTTATTTTTATCGTCAGTTTAATAATTCCCAAATTACGTGTGCTTCTACAGACTCTTGCTCTCTACCTCACACTGAATCCGTCAGAGAGCTGCTCTGATGGCTCCACCTGTAGCCCTTATCTGTACTTATATCAGTTTGATATGCATTTTAGAGTGTTTATGAGCTATCCGGAGTTCAGAGATGAGGGCCACAGATCAGTTCTCTGATGGATTCAGTGCAATAGAGAAAATGAACAACATAGAGGAAAAACTGCTGTAATTTTTTTAATTAAAAAAAACAATTGAAAAAATGAGTAAAGTACCGTAATAGAAAATTTCCCCCAAAGGTGTTCATAGTCTTTTAAGTATGGAAAGGGGTTTTCCAGGATTTTTATACTGATGGCGTACCCTTAGGATAGGTCATTAGTATATCTAAGATCCTGACACTCCCATCGATCAGCTGTATGAAGAGGCAGTGGCGCCTCGTGAGCGCTTAGGCCTCTTGTGCTGTCTCAGCTAATGGCTTCTGAAAGTAGAATTCTTATTCATTGTAATCTATATTTATTTTACTTTGCTGCCATCTAGTGGCCATTGTTATGTTTGGTTTTATGAAGTTATCTATGGTTGTATTTCATTATGTCATTTATCTTGTAGCTCTTCCTCTTCTGCGAGCTCACATCCTGTGTCCTGCAGTCTTTTCCTGTTTGTTTGCCTGTCAGATATTCAACACTGAGATGGAGAGCAGTTTTTCCTTTGACCTTTATCGTCTCTGAAGATTTATTCAGTAAATATATTCATTGCATCTCCCTCACTGGAATTCTACATGCAATCGTGTCGCTAAGGGAATGATGAAAAGATGGCCACTCGCGCTCATCAGAGACTTCTCACGCATAGAGCGGGAGCAGAATACCTCTTCCTAGGCCTGTGACGTCATGTTCATCAGTCACATGGCCTAGGCGCAGCTCATTCCCATTGAAGTGAATGGGGCTGAGCTGCAGTACCAAGCATAGCCACTATACAATGTATGGCGCTGTGCTTGGTAAACTGTGGGCGCTGTAGTTTCCTCAAACAGCTGATCCGTGAGGGTCTGATATTAACGACCTATCCTAAAGACAGGCCATTAATATATGAATCCCGGAGATCCTATTCTTTTATTGTACAAAAATCAGATTACTAAGGCAATAAGACAGATCCTGCCAACCCATAGAAAGGCCTGTAGCTGCTCAGCGGTCTCTCTCTTTCTTGCAGATTTAGCCCAATTAGAGCAGAAGAGAAGCAGTTCCTGAAAAATTCTGTGACCACTAGGCCAAATGTCTGGTAACATTAGTGAACTGCTGCCGCTCTGGGAATGTGAGACTGAGACGTTAATGAGACTAATTACTACGATTCTGTGATTGGGGGGAGAATGGAGAACGATGCGATGAACCTTTCTGTCATTCGCTGGCCGCAGTATCACTCCGCTCTTAATTCTCTCCATCATTTCTTTCACTGCATCTGCTCTGGCATCAGGGCCACCTGCAAATACAACTTCATATTACTGCGCTACAAGACAGCATGGCTACCATGTATACCTCCTGACGTGGCACACTGCGCGCACCTCCTGACATCACAGACCCCTGACGTTACACACTGCGCGCACCTCCTGACGTTGCACACTGCGGGCACCTCCTCACGTCGCACACTGCGGGCACCTCCTCACGTCGCACACTGCGGGCACCTCCTCACGTCACACACTGCGCGCACCTCCTCACGTCACACACTGCGCGCATCTCCTCACGTCACACACTGCGCGCACCTCCTGACGTCACACACTGCACGCACCTCCTCACATCACACAGCGCACACCTCATGACGTCACACACTGCATACACCTCCTCACGTCACACACTGCGCGCACCTCCTCACGTCACACACTGCGCGCACCTCCTCACGTCACACACTGCGCGCACCTCCTCACGTCACACACTGCCGGTGCAGGCGGCGCAATGACGTCATCACGCTGCTTGAACCGTACAGTGCGGGACATAGGCCAGAAGAGGCCCGCATCGCATCGCTGCCAGCCTGATAGAGGTAAGTATGTCAGTTTTTTTTTGGGTACAATACAGGAGAGGAGAGCTGTGGGGGCACTTGTTACTGGCACATAATTGGGGGGGCACTTGTTACTGGCACATGTTTGGGGTTCACTTCTTACTGGCACATTATGAGGGGGCATCTATGGGGGCACTTGTTACTGGCACATGATTGGGGGGCATCTATGGGGGCACTTCTTACTGGCTCATCATTGGGGGGCATCTATGGGTATTTTTTACTGGCACATTTTTGGGGGGCACTATGGGGGCATCTACTAAGGCCACAAAGAAGGGGTATTTTATATGGGGGCACTATGGGGGAGAGGAACACTATGGGGGCATCTACTGAGGCCACAAAGAAGGGTTATTTTATATGGAGGCACTATGGGGGAGAGGAACACTATGGGGGCATCTACTGAGGCCATAAAGAAGGGGTATTTTATATGGGGGGCTCTGTATAGGGGCATTTTATACTGGGACACATTATGTTGTGTACTATGGGGAAGGGGGAGAGGAGCACTATGGGGGCCACTAAGAAGGGGTATTTTATACTTATTATTTTATAAATTATGGGGGACACAGTGAGTATCTACTGGGGCATTTTATGCTGGTACAATATGGGGGACACTAGGAGGAAGGGGGGAGAGGAGCACTCTGGGGGCATTTCCTGGGAGCACTATATAGGGGTATTTTATACTGGCACACTATGGGGGAATTAGGGGGACATTAGCTCAACTTGGGGCATTAAAAGGGGGAATTTTTTGTACTGGCACATTATAAGGAGAATCATTACTAGTGGGGGGGGGGCATTATGGTAGGCTTTATTACTACTGGGGGTCTATGGGGAACATGATTACTAGTATGGGCACTACAGGAGCATTATTACTTCTGGGGCACAGTGGGGACATGTTGGGGGCACTGTAGGAGCACTATTACTACCATGTGTGCTCTAGCAGAGAATTATTACTATTACTGTGGGGGCACCTTGGCACGGTATCAATTTACCACAATTATTTTTGTGTTTACACTATTAGTGTCAGGGGCACTATTTGCTGGGCGCAGTTATTTTAGGACACTGCGTGCCAATTATTGAAGGGCACTATCTGCATGGTACTAGTATTATCAGGGGGTTTATCTGTTTCTGCAGTATAATATTGGGGAGTACAGCGGCACAGTATTGGGGGTGGCAGGATGATTTGTACAGAAGATGGGAGGATGATGGAAAAATATTAAACTAAGATTTTTTTTCCTTAAACTGCGAGAAATGGCTAAAAAATGGTGGTCTGGTCTGAAGGTCTGAAAGGAGAAAACGAGGAAAGAGAACATCTACATCAAAGTAGATGTCACTGGATGTAAGAGATATGTGGGGCTGTATTACCCTGGATGTTCTGTAGTGCTATACGTAATGTTAGGAGGGAAGGGGTTAGGTTGAGAATTTAGTATGGGGGGGGATGCCTTTTCAATGTTTTGCATCAGGCAGCAGAAAGGCTAGATGCACCTCCTGACATCACACACTGCGCGCACCTCCTGACATCACACACTGCGCGCACCTCCTGATGTCACAAACTGCATGCACCTATGACTGTCTGACATCACACACTGCACACACTGCGCGCACCTCCTGACATCACACACTGCGCGCACCTCCTGACGTCACACACTGCGCGCACCTACTGATGTCACAAACTGCATGCACCTATGACTGTCTGACATCACACACTGCACGCACCTCCTGACATCACACACTGCACGCACCTCCTGACGTCACAAACTGCACCCACCTCTGACTGTCTGACATCACACACTGCACGCACCTCCTGACATCACACACTGCGTGCACCTCCTGACGTCACAAACTGCACCCACCTCTGACTGTCTGACATCACACACTGCACGCACCTCCTGACGTCGCACGCACCTCCTGACATCACACACTGCACAGTATCCTATAAAGACATAATTACTTACCTGTCACTGGTGACCCCTCTGACTCTCGTTTTCCTCGTCTCTGCTTAATTAAAGCCAAGGGGCTGGAAAAAAAAATAGATTAACAATTTACATGACATGATTTATCTGCTCTCCCTATCCAGCGGTCCCAGCTTCCAGAGTATCGCTTTGTCTCCCACCCGCCTAGTACTCTCTATGATCCCCACTGCCCATAGGGGACACACACTCGCTCCCTCCAGCACTTTCTTTTCCTAGGCAGTGGCTGACCATCTTTGGATATTTAAGGCACTTTAACCTGTGGGAATGTGCCTGAGCAATAGGTTCTAGTTTGCTAGTTTCCTGCAAAGGGTTGCCTTTTGTTCATTTGCCTGTTCATGTTCCGACTTCTGCCTCACTCCTGGACTATACTATTTGTTACCTGACCTGACACTTGCCTGACCTCCGTTCTGATACTAAGCTGACCACCCTGACTTCAGACTGTTTATTTTCTTTCTGCCCTGACCTCAGCCTGCCCCTGACCACGGTTTTGCCTGATCCCTCAGTACTCCTCACCGGTGTCTCTTGACCCCTGTGGATCAGTAGTGACTGAACAGAGACTACTTCAGGAGGTAGCCTGTTGGTGTCCCTGCAGTAGAGTACAGATCCCTATACAGGTGGTGAAGGTTGAGGAGTAGACCTGCAGGTAATATAGATAACATCTACTGGATTAGACCGCAGTCAAATATGTTCAAGTGACACAGTCAATCCACATCGACCTCCATTATGAAATCAGCAATTAAGTTCTTGTTATACTCATGAATATGGCAGATCTATAAAATGTGGAGGCATACCATTTCACAGAGAAGCTACATAGACCGAATGTCCCCATAGATATCTAAATTCCCCATACAGCACTCCCAATCTCATTACTCATCATTAGAGCCTCACTCTTCTGGAGTCTTGAAAAGAGAGCATGGGGGTGCTGGAGGTGGAGGTGGAGGGGGTAGTGGTAGTGGTGAGACTGGTGGTGCCACCAAAGATGCATCATCCACGGAGTTTGTCGATGTTCCTCTTCTCTGCAGTTCCTCTTCCAGAGATTGAACTACGAGAAAACACATCGCTCATTGAGAAAGAGTGGTCTGTCAGAATACGGTCTCGTGATCCTGGAACCTGTGAATGCCATGTAGACATGTTGTGTTGAGTATTCCTGCAGATGATTCTATAGACACATAAAATTGTGATATAGATGTTTTCTATAGGAAACTCTTTATCTCGCAAACATCGAAACACTTACAAAAATAAATCGGTGCACCCTGACAAAGCACCTTCAGTGGAACAAGTCAAGGTCCAGCTTTATGGAGGTCAAAGAGAACCACACTTTCCCATACCTCGTTCTTCTAGTAATGTGCACTTCTCCTTCATCACCTTCAGTTCTTCTTCTACCTGACTTTTTTCCGTGTTTAGTACATTTAGGTTTTCCTTTATGGTGAGAAATTCCTCTTGGGTTGGTCTCTCCGATAACTGCAACTCCAGGCTCTTCACCTGTCGAAAATAAGGACAATCATTAGGAGATCTGAATCCACCAGTGCACAGGATTTGTTGGGCCTGCCTTTGGTTATATCCATTTACTCTTATAAAAGTGAGTGGTTGTCACTCATAATGGAGCAAGTAAGTGCCCATTATTTGGCGTGTGTATGAGCGCACAAGGTAAATTGGTCACCTTTCTCTGCAGTTCCTGCTTTGTGTCCTCCAGAGTTGTGGTCAGAGAGCGGACATCATCCAGTGCTTTCATCAGCATCTCATTGGGTGGTACATTCTGCATTAGGATCATACTCTGCCGGGAAATGGCCTTTTTTTCTTTATGAACCTGAGGAGGAAAAGACTCGTGATGATTCGTGAAGTCTCCTGCTACAGTCTGTCTCTGCTACTACTTCTATAATGTCTTTACTGACCTGGAAATATGTTTGTATGCTGAAATGTTGTTATATTCTTATACATAGGAGCAGTATTATAGCAGTTATATTCTTATACATAGGAGCAGTATTATAGTAGTTATATTCTTGTACATAGGAGGCAGTATTATAGTCGTTATATTCTTGTACATAGGAGCAGTATTATAGTAGTTATATTCTTGTACATAGGAGCAGAATTATAGTAGTTATATTCTTGTACATAGGGGGCAGTATTATAGTAGTTATATTCTTGTACATAGGAGGCAGTATTATAGTAGTTATACTCTTGTACATAGGAGCAGTATTATAGTAGTATTATTCTTGTACATAGGAGCAGTATTATAGTAGTTATATTCTTGTACATAGGAGCAGTATTATAGTAATTATATTCTTGTACATAGGAGCAGTATTATAGTAATTATATTTTTGTACATAAGAGGCAGTATTATAGTAGTTATATTCTAGTACATAGGAGCAGTATTATAGTAGTTATATTCTTGTACATAGGAGCAGTATTATAGTAGTTATATTATTGTACATAGGAGCAGAATTATAGTAGTTATATTCTTATACATAGGAGCAGTATTATAGTAGTTATATTCTTGTACATAGGATCAGTATTATAGTAGTTATATTCTTGTATATAGGGGGCAGTATTATAGTAGTTATATTCCTGTACATAGGAGCAGTGTTATAGTAGTTATATTCTTGTACATAGGAGCAGTATTATAGTAGTTGTATTCCAGTACATAGGAGCAGTATTATAGTAGTTATATTCTTGTACATAGGAGGCAGTATTATAGTAGTGTGGTAAGGTGCAAGGTACCGTTGTCGATGGCAGGTACGTGTCACCGAGGTTCCTGGCCTCGGTGAGGTGAGAGCCGGGTTTTTATGTGTCAGCAGCAGCTAGTGCTGCTTGACATTGTTAGTTAGTTTGGCTGCAAAGCCAATCCGGGCCGGCTCTTACTGGGAGCAGGCAAAGAGTTGGGTGGGTGCCTACTCCCCACGGTCCAGGCCGGACCTTATCCGGGCCTTTAAAAGGCAGCCTCCTCAGCAGCTGAGGGTGTGATTGTCCTGGAGCTGCTGTTAGGCTGTGGAATCATTTGCGTTTGGGAGTTCTGATCCATTCTGTGCTGTGTGGAGTTCTCTGGGCTGGAAGCAAGAGCCCAAGCAAGGAGGAGTGCAGACGGCCTGAAAGCCGGAGGTGGATTGTCCTGCGGCTGGGCTGACAGCCAGGTGCGATCCTGCACCTAAAACCTCCCAGGTGATTGTAACCTGCATTGGACTGTTTTTGTTTTGCATCACGTTTTTCTGCTGTGTGTGAATTAACACTAAGAGACTGTTTACTGTTTGTTTTGTGCAAGTGTGAATAAAACACTGGTTACTGCACTTTCTGGACTCCCTTTTGCCTCTGTACTGCACCCGCACCGCTATCTACCAGAGCGACTCCCCACATTTGGTGTCGGATGCGGGCATGCGCAGTGAGGCTGGCGTGAACGCCGAATTTTTTTTGTTGTTTTGCTGAGCACAAGTGAATGTCATATGTCAAGCCGGCAAAGTTTCAACACGTGAACCTGGACAAGATGGAGGCAGTTGTAAAGGCTCTCGTGGAGGCCAATTTACAGCAGCGGGAGGCCAACAAGCAGCAGCAGGAGACAAACCAGCTGCTGTTGCAACATGTAATGGCGTTACAAGCGACTGGAGCCTCTCACCGTGCCCAGGATGCCCGGAAAGCGGTCTGTGCAGCGATTCCCAAGATGACCCCCGAGGATGATGCTGAGACCTACCTGGCAGTCTTCGAAAAAGTGGCCGTGAGGGAGAAGCTGCCCCGTGACCAGTGGGCTGAGGTGGTCGCTCCGTTCCTGGCTTCCGGACCCCAGCAGGTGTTTTTCGACTTGGCGGACGACCTAGCGGCCGATTATGACACCGTGAAAGGAGAGATCCTGGCCAGACTGGGGGTGAACGTGCTGGTCCGCGCTCAAAGAGTCCACCAGTGGGACTTTAAAACGACTGAACCCGCTAGGCCGCAGTACTACGATCTGCTGCACAGGCTGCAAAAGTGGCTGCAGCCCAATCTACTAAGTCCCACTGTCATGCTGGATCGCCTGTTGGCGGACATCTTTTGGAGGGCCCTGCCTTATCCCCTCCAGCACTGGGTCGGCCAGGCGTCTCCGGTAAGTGCCCTGGAGATGGTCGACCTGGTGGAGCGTTACGAGGCCACCAGAAACCTGCAGGGAAGTCTTGCTGGGAAGGGGTCAGTTAAACCCCGGAGGCCTCCACCCCTGTTCCGACGACCGGCGACAGAGAGACCTGCCCGGAATGTACCCCCTGCGGATCCGCCTCCCGTGGTATGCTGGAGTTGTCAGGAGCCAGGCCACATCAGGGCCGACTGTCCGCATCAGGGTGAGCCGATGGATGTGAACTACGGGGGTCGCCACTCCCTGTATGCACAGAAGCCGTGCGCAACTGGCACCCGTGAGGTGCAGGATAACAACCACCTGTGTCAGGTAGAGGTGGGAGATTCTCGGGCGGTGGCCCTGCTGGACTCCGGGAGTCTAGTCTCCCTGGTAAGAGCTGCCCTAGTACGGCCTGCGGAGTATACCGGCCGTAAAATCAGGTCCTATGCATCCACGGAGACTTAAAAGACTACCCCACTGCGCTAGTGACTTTGTCCACCGCGGCTGGTAAGTGGACCCACGAGGTGGCTGTCGCTACCAAACTCCCACATGAACTGATACTTGGGAGGGACTTCCCAGGTTTCCCGGCGCTGTGGCCGGCAATAAAAATGTCTTATGGACCCGAGACAGGGGTAACCCTAGTAGAGTGGCCTGATACCACTGGAAGGCCAGAACCCTGGGAGCCCGAATCTGAAGGGCCAGCGGTAGGGGTGACCTCTGCTCCAGCGGTAGAGGGGAGACAACCCCACTGAGTGTATTGGTGGGAGACACGGAGGACTTGCCACCGGGACCTGAGTTGGCAGACCTCAATGTCTCCGGGGAAAATTTTGGGACCGCACAACACCAGGACCAAACCCTAACCAGGGCCTGGGAAAGTGTTGTAATGGTTGATGGTAAACCCCAGAAACCTGGGGCTGAATTATTGTTTCCGCGATTTATTGTTCTTCAGGATATGTTGTATCGGGTGAACCAAATCCGAGGTGAGCCAGTTGAACAGTTGGTGGTGCCCACCGCATATCGCAAGCTTGTTATGGAGCTTGCCCACCAACATGTTCTTGGGGGGCACATGGGGTGGCAGAAAACGCAGGACCGTGTACTGCAGCGATTTTATTGGCCTGGTGTGTTTAAGGAGGTAGAAGAGTATTGTAAATCTTGTCCAACCTGTCAGATAAATAGCCCCCATCCACATTTCCGTAGTCCTCTGGTACCTCTTCCAATCATTGAGGTCCCGTTTGAGCGTATCGCTATGGATCTGATCGGGCCTGTACCAAAGTCTGCCAGGGGCCACCAACACATTCTGGTAGTTCTCGACTATGCCACTCGGTATCCGGAGGCGGTGCCTCTGCGACATACCTCAGCTAAGCTCATTGCCAAAGAGTTAATGGAAATGTTTTCCCGTGTGGGCCTGCCAAAAGAGGTTCTGACAGACCAAGGGACCCCTTTTATGTCCAAAATTATGAGGGAACTGTGTAAATTATTGCGTATAAAGCAATTGCGGAAGTCCGTTTACCATCCGCAAACGGACGGTCTTGTCGAAAGGTTTAACCAAACTCTAAAAAATATGTTAAAAAGGGTGGTGTCTAGAGATGGGAAGGACTGGGACCTGCTTCTGCCCTATCTCATGTTCGCAGTGCGAGAGGTGCCCCAGGCCTCTACTGGGTTCTCGCCCTTTGAACTGCTTTATGGCAGACACCCTCGGGGCCTGTTGGATATCGCCAAGGAAGCGTGGGAACAACAGCCTGTCCCCCACAAAAGTGTCATTGAGTATGTCACCCAGATGCAGGAACGGATGGAAAGGGTGTTGCCGCTGGTCCGGGAGCATATGGAGGCAGCGCAACAAGCCCAGAGTAGGGTGTATAATCGTCAGGCTAGGGTACGGGACTTCAATCCAGGAGATCGGGTTTTGGTTCTGGTACCCACCCTTGACAGCAAGTTCCTAGCTAGGTGGCAGGGCCCCTATGAGGTGATTGAGAAGGTAGGGGAAGTAAATTACAAGGTACACTAGCCAGGGCGGCGCAAGCCGGAGCAGGTGTACCACGTGAATTTACTAAAGCCGTGGAAGGATAGGAACACGACCGACGACAACAGCCCCCGCCCAGGGCTTCTGGGTGAGAAGGGTCCAGCCCCACAGTTCGAGGCCTGCGAGCGGTAGCCACGGTAAAAATTGCAGACAGCCTGTCTTCCAAACAAGTTCAGGAAGTCAGAGAGTTCATCAGTCGGAACACGGATGTGTTCTCGGACCTCCCTGGCCGCACGTCTCTCATCCAACATGACATCGTCACTGAGCCTCAGGCCAAGATCCGGTTAAAACCATACCGGGTACCCGAGGCTCGGCGACGGGCCATCGCAGAGGAAGTGCAATTAATGTTGAAGCTTGATGTCATTGAGGAGTCGAAAAGTGAGTGGGCCAGTCCCATAGTTCTAATACCCAAGCCGGATGGGACGTTGCGGTTCTGCAACGATTTTCACAAATTAAATGAAGTGTCCAAGTTCGATGCGTATCCCATGCCCCGGGTAGACGAGCTTGTTGAGAATTTAGGGCAAGCCCGTTATTTTTCTGTGCTAGACCTCACTAAAGGATACTGGCAAGTACCCTTAACGGAGGCGGCCAAGTTAAAAACCGCTTTTGTTACCCCGCAGGGCCTGTATCATTACAAGGTGTTACCCTTTGGCCTGCATGGCGCCCCCGCCACCTTCCAAAGGTTAATGGATATTGTGCTGCGACCTCATCGTCGGTACGCCTCGGCCTACTTAGATGATGTAATCATCCACAGCACCGACTGGGAAAGCCATTTGCCCAAAGTGCAGGCGGTAGTAGATGCCCTGAGGAAAGCTGGTCTAACCGCCAATCCAAAGAAGTATGCGATTGGGTTGGAAGAGACCAAATATCTGGGATATGTTATTGGGCGCGGAGTCATCAAGCCGCAGGTAACTAAGGTAGAGGCCATTCGTAACTGGCCCCGACCGGTTACCACCAGGCAGGTAAAGTCCTTCCTGGGAATTGTAGGGTACTACATGCGGTTTGTGCCCCACTTTGCCACAATAGCAGCACCGTTGACAGACCTGTTGAAGGGGCGAAAGTCTGGGAAGGTTAGCTGGAGTGAGAAGGCGGAGGAGGCTTTCTCCGCGCTGAAGTCGGCCCTGTGTGGGTCCCCGGTTTTGGTGACACCCGACTTCAACAGGGAGTTCGTCGTTCAGACGGATGCCTCGGAGGTAGGTCTCGGTGCAGTACTGTCTCAGGAGGTCAATGGGGAAGAACATCCCGTTGTCTTCCTGAGCCGTAAACTCACCCCAGCCGAGACCAGGTATAGTGTAGTGGAGAGGGAGTGCCTGGCTATCAAGTGGGCACTCGAATCTTTCCGCTATTACCTGTTAGGGAGGAGGTTCCGTCTGGTGACCGACCATTCCCCTCTCAAGTGGATGAGCCAAGCCAAGGAGAGGAATGCTCGGGTCACCAGGTGGTTCCTATCCTTGCAAAATTTCAAATTTTTGGTAGAACACAGGGCAGGCCGCTTGCAGGGTAATGCAGATGCCCTGTCCCGCGTCCACTGCCTCACATGTGTTCACCCCCTCAGGGTTGAACAAAGGGGGGGGGGTATGTGGTAAGGTGCAAGGTACCGTTGTCGATGGCAGGTACGTGTCACCAAGGTTCCTGGCCTCGGTGAGGTGAGAGCCGGGTTTTTATGTGTCAGCAGCAGCTAGTGCTGCTTGACATTGTTAGTTAGTTTGGCTGCAAAGCCAATCTGGGCCGGCTCTTACTGGGAGTAGGCAAAGAGTTGGGTGGGTGCCTACTCCCCACGGTCCAGGCCGGACTTTATCCGGGCCTTTAAAAGGCAGCCTCCTCAGCAGCTGAGGGTGTGATTGTCCTGGAGCTGCTGTTAGGCTGTGGAATCATTTGCGTTTGGGAGTTCTGATCCATTCTATGCTATGTGGAGTTCTCTGGGCTGGAAGCAAGAGCCCAAGCAAGGAGGAGTGCAGACGGCCTGAAAGCCGGAGGTGGATTGTCCTGTGGCTGGGCTGACAGCCAGGTGCGAACCTGCACCTAAAACCTCCCAGGTGATTTTAACCTGCATTGGACTGTTTTTGTTTTGCATCACGTTTTTCTGCTGTGTGTGAATTAACACTAAGAGACTGTTTACTGTGTTTTGTGCAAGTGTGAATAAAACACTGGTTACTGCACTTTCTGGACTCCCTTTTGCCTCTGTACTGCACCCGCACCGCTATCTACCAGAGCGACTCCCCACATTAGTTATATTCTTGTATATAGGGGCAGTATTATAGTAGTTATATTCTTGTACATAGGAGCAGTATGATAGTAGTTATAGTCTTGTACTTAATGGGAGGCAGTATTATAGTAGTTATATTCTTGTACTTGGGAGGCAGTAACTTTTCCTAGTCTAGGAAAATCCCTTCGTCTATGTATACAAGTTACCCCAACGATCCCACATGTTCTGTTTCCTCAGCAGCCTGTTGTTCGACTTCAGATCCGGGTTTATTATCATTAGGGATATTAATGTTTTTGTTCTGAAGGCATATCTTAAGATGTCTATTAAAATGTTTGACCACCATGTACTATCTGTGGAGGTTCAACATCATGGACGCCTTCCCAGAGGTCAGTACTTCCTCTTAATTCTCAGGTTCCATAGGTAAGTTTCCAATTTCCCACCAATTGTAAAGTGATGGCAATAGTTTTCAAAATAGGAAAACCCTTTTAATCTCCTTCCATTGCTCACTCTACCTTGCTCGCATAGGATTCCGCCTCATATCGTAAGCTTTGTTCCATTTCTAGCTGGTCCAAGGTTTCAGCATATTCTCGGGTGACTGCAAGCGACACTGAACGAAAAACAAAAGAGTTACTGACTCGGGTATAGTTTATCAAAATGCTTCTGGTTAGGAGATAGCCACCACTGGTCTCCATCGGTCCAGCATTTCTGTTAAGCCATGGTGTCCATAGTGATTTAATGTCAGGTGGTCACATTGTCCAATATCATCCACCAGATTTTATAACACTATCGACGAAAGAATCTTGTGGTCAACAACAATCAGTTGACGAGGGCTTGTCATGTTGTCACTGTAGATGGAGCATCACTGCAGCCTCGTATAAATACACAGGATCAACAGTGATTGAGGCATGAGGCTGAAAAAGAATTTAGGTTTGGAAATTGTCCAGATTTCAGAAAAGCCCATTAAAACATTGCCGCTCAGTTTCTAATCTCATGAATATACAGATTCTCTAATGAATGTGGTTGTCTGGCTGGTAATTTTTTTTATAAATTAAAGACCAGATTAAAGATGAAGTAATCTCCCAGCAATCTACTGCCGCTCTCTTTTCGATGCCTCCCGGTTCTCCACCAGTTTCTACTTTCTGGTCACAGAAATTCACTTGGCCCACCACTGCCTCACACATTGATTGGCTGGGTGGTATGTTCCTGAGAGCCAAGAGGGATCAGGAAGAAGAGGTCAATATGGACCTGGAAAGCGCTGGAGCATTGGGGGGGTTAGGTGAGTATAACTCTTTTTGTGCCTTTCTGACCCTTTTTGAAAAATAACGTTACCGAACAACCAGTCAAAATGGGACAATTGCTTTATTGTCTAATACTTGGATTGGGCACCAATTTCTGCATGACCAGACAACCATCTAGTGTATAAACTTTTCTCCAAAGGTGGTTTCATGGGAAGTGACTTCTCCCCATAAACATGTATGCTTAGCTGAGCATGCATGTTTACGATAGAGTCCAGTGAAGTAGCCATTTGCCAGATGGTCTGGCCCAGACTAAGAGAAGAGATATATATAACCACCTTGCCTGTCCCACCACCAAAGAGATTTAATGCAGATCCAAACATAATTTTTGGCCAGAGATTACAGACATTGTCGTCAGTGGTTTCTGCAAAACTTACCTCTGTTCAACTTTAAAAACTTATTTTGGCTTTTTTCAAGTTTCATACTTATGGCTTCTTTTTCCAGTCTCTCAACTTCAAGCTGCAAGAAAAGTTTAAAGGGGTTGTCCGGTGTGGCAAAATTTGTAGTAAAGTGAAAAAGTGTAAAAAACAAAACAAAAAACTAATAAAAGTATCATTAGTCACCCTCATGATCCCTCTCCACTGACGTTCTACTGCTTGCTAGGTCTCTGCTGGCCTCTACTTCCGGTTATGTGCTTGACAGACAGGAAATGACATTGGATGCCCAGCCAATCACTGTCCACATCCATCTCACCCAAGGATTGGCTAAACAGACAACACCTTCCTGTCTGCCCAGCCTGAACCAGGAAATGCAGACAATTCGAGACCTGGAAAGTTTCAGAATGGCACTGGTGGGGGATCGGTGAGGGTGGGTGTGGAATCTGTCATTATTTTACACCATTCTGAGCTATTTTTGTTTAAAATATCAAAAAAAGTGACTTCAATTTAAATTCACACTTCCTCTTTTTGTGGATTTGTTTGGCTGGTGTTATAGTACGGTTATTCCATCTACTTATGGCAATAACCACATTTTACATCATGACAATAACGAGAGGTTGTCACAGACGCGCCCTTTTATAGATATATTAAAATAAAGATGACAACTCGTGACATGACCCTTGATACAAATAACCCCAATTAAAAGACCCTTTAATATCTTATGGCACTGATTTATAAGCTCGGCCATATTCTTACCTCCTTATTTAACCTTTTTACCTCTAGTCTTAGCTCTTGTAGCTCAGATGCCATTTGGTCCCTTTCTTCTGAAAATTTCTGGATGTTCTTCTTCAAATCTAGGATGACAAAAAAAGAAACTGCCAAATGGACCATGTGTGTCAGATGATAAGAAAGAGCATCGTCCAGCATAGACTTCTGGCTGGTGTCTGGTCCAAACAATGGGTTCTCCAACTCCTCTACTGGAACAGACTAAACGTTTATAGAATCACATAGTCTTGAAAAATTGCAATTTTTTTGTATTTACTGAAAAGAAAATTCAAGATGGCAGAATTTTAGTTTTGGTTGAATTTCTGCAAGTATAAATTAATAGATTCCATTGGCTGAAGAGGTTGAAACTGTCCATTACAGCTGATTTCTGGTACATTTCCCACCTCGGCCTCCACGTTCTCCATACCCAGCCTCCATCTTACTTATTGCTTTTGAAACCAAAAGGAGATACAAATCTGATGTACAAAGGAGAATCTCCCCATTGTTCTCAAATGGTTCAATGTTCAATGATTGAGACCTTAATCTAGTGAAACCTTGTGTATGATACAGTCCTGGATAAAACCGACCCAAGACCAGGGATGGACTGAGCCATCACCAAGACCAAAGACTGCGAATGGAAGGGCCACACATGCAGACAGTGTGTTGCAGTGCCTTCAATGGATCCCACGCAACTGTAAAGTGATTTCAGGAAATGGGAAGGTTATGATAATTATGGACTAAGTCCATCATATCGCTTCTTCCTTTTCTGAGCCTGCAGCCCAAATGCCTCCTCATTTTATTATGCCCCCTCCATCGTCCAGATTCTTCTCTCATAGTGACAATAACCACCTCTCTCTGTGGAGGCTCCTTTCACCATTCAGTTGGGGCTGTTCAGCAGCTTCTAAGTCCACCATTTTTACTTGCATCTTACTACCTTCTGCCCTATTGAGCACTTTTGTGCCATAGTCCCATGTGTAGACACTGGGGAGTCAACAATCATTCATTTGAAACCCCCACTATTATTGCAGTATGTAAATATAACTAACCAAGTGGAACAGGTAAATTATCTGCCCATGTAAAGGGTCACTTAAGGTGGCCATACACAAAAAGTTGATCAAAGCAGACAATTTCAACCAAGTAGATCATTCGTCAGATGGACATTAACAGCGAACAATGGTTTTAGCAGACCAACCCACACCGCAATCATCTAGAAAGAAGTGGGTCGAGTTTGGACAATATGATTTTATTTATGACATCAGAGGCTCAAAGAACCAGAGATCCAATAGTCATCCCGTGCCCCAAGACAGTAGTTATATGGAAATGTGAATGTGGCATATTTGCCTTCAATCAGTTGCTGGTCCACACAAGAAGAATCTGTGTCCACCGCTGTCATGTGCTGGTCATCTGTAACCATAGACTGGACATCTTCGCACAGTATCGAAGCTCCGATTTGAGTGTCTATTGAGTTCAGCTTCTTGTCCTCTTTATGGACCTGAAATCATAAAGAACCTCATGGATATTCTAGATCACTTCTACTTTTTGAAGGTTTTGAGGCAATTTCGAGAATTATGTTGAAAACGTAACAACATCCATCATAAAACAGAATATTTAACGTTGATCTGTAGATGTGATCACTTGGCTCATAAAGATGGCATTACACATTAGTCGGCTGGGATAGGACAACCATCTAATCTATGTTTGTGCCCCCTGACTCTCCTTCAACACCAGATATCGAGGGAGATACGATAAGAAATGTTGCTAATGTTTCTCTTAAAAGAGTTTAGCTTGATATGGAATATTTCTCTAATGTTATTCTGGTGCTAATGTTTCTTTGGGGCTAGAGTTGCCCTGTCATATACCCTGTAGGCCGTTAGTAAATTTTGAGGTAATAGAGTAAGTTCTCTGTTTAGCATTCTCTGTGGAGAGAGGATAGAAACAGCTTCTAAATGAACATGTGTAATGCTTCACTTCTCCTGTGGTGGCGCTGCAGGGAACACTTAGGCTACGTTCACACGACGGGCACAATAGGGCACAACTTCACTGCAACATTTGTCGCGTGACATTTTGTCGCACTATTGTCGCCCGACAATTTTTATAATGGGAGTCTATGGTGTGGCATTGCGACATGCGATATGCTGCGACGCGACAGTCGCAGAAAAACCCATCTTGAATGGATTTTTTGCGACTGTCATGTCGCAGTCGCAGCATGTTGCATGTCGCAATGCAACACCATAGACTCCCATTATAAAAATTGCAGCGCGACAATAGTGCGAAAAAATGTCGTCGTGTGAACGTAGCCTTACTGCTAGGTTTCCTCACAAATTACAGCTGATCACCAGAGGTCCCAGCAGGTGGACACTTTCTAATCTCAAGGGATCCTTCTTACAAGCAGGGAGCAGAGAAGAACCCCTTGTGATTCATCTTTCACAAAAATGAAAGTATGATCCACCCCGTGCTAGACCAGTAGTCTGATTCTCTGTTATTTGGAATCTCAGATGTTTCACATTATTGACCTGGATTTCATGTTCCTCAGCCTGCTCCTCAAGTGTTAACTCCGTCTCACACTCGGCTTCAAGTACTGTGAATTCTTCCAGAAGTTTCTGTGATACTGCGGAAAAATGTGGCAGCATAAAAACATCTGTAATCAATAATGTGGAATAATAATGATAGCTTGGAAACTCTACTATTATTATTATTTAGTTGTAGTAGTTTATCAGTATCAGTAACCACGTCCAATAGTCTCGCAGGCCAGTATAATATCCATTAGACTTTAGAAGGAGTCTTCTTAGCCCGTGCCCCATGGTAACCCCAGACCCATCAGTGGACCTAACATCCTGACTCCCTTATTGTTGCTAGCAACAACCTCCTTGTCCGCGCAAGTGGCCACCCAGGGGGGAGCAGAGTCCACTCTGGTGCACAAACCACACAGTTATTTTGGGAAATTGATTATGAGGGTAACAGGGGTTATCTGACTGTTTGCAACTAATGAACTTTCCTCTAGATAGACACCAGGATCTGATCTATGGGGGGTCTGACACCCTTACTGATCAGCTGTTTGAGAAGGCCCCAGTGCTACTATGAGCGCTGCGGCCTTCTCACTGCATACCCTACATCATGACCATCAGTCTGGCCTAGGTGCAGCTCAGTCACTTGAACCCTATCAATCTTCGGAGTGTGGGAGGAAACCGGAGTACCCGGAGGACACCCATGCAAACTCCATGCAGATGTTGTCCTTGGTCAGATTCTAACCCAGGACCCCAGCGCTGCAAGGCACCAATCAATCACTGAGCCACCATCTAGAGATATTACTTCAGCTTTTATGCCACTGCCTACTAGACTAAGATTCTAACATTTTATGTGACTTTAAGAAAAAAATGCATATTTGATAATCTGGCGTATACTTTCTCACCTGGCCAACCACACCCACTTTCCAAAACTGGCATGCGCTGGATAAAATCGCAAAAGGAAGTTTAAATTTTTTGCGCAAAAACGTGCCCCAAAAATTTGCATTCATGGCCTCATACATTTGCTTCATTATTTTTTATGACGTTTTCTATATTTCTTTTGAAATTCAGCATATAACCCAATATCCCCAACGAGACAAAATTCCTGATATCACCCAGCTCTAGTTGCCCGTCGCACTTCATGGGATTCTATTGTAAGTCGATCTCTCCATACCCGCGACTCCAAGTTGCAGAAAAGTTGCGAGACACAAAAATATCGCTGAGTTATTTTAGAACTGTGCAAACAGCCGAGTCTCAGGCGAGTCGCATGTGGCTTACAACTTCCATTAAAGTCAGTAGAGGAGAAGTTGCACGCAACGTGCAACACAAAATTCAAATGGAATTTTTTCTGACTCTTAGGTCGCAGTTGCAACTTGCCACTTGTCACATTTCGACACCATTGACAAACATTACATGAAATGTTGTGGGACACAAGTTGCTGTGTAGCCGAACCCTAGTGTTACACAAATCAATGAGATATTTTGATGGATGAATTTAGGAAACCCCAAGCTGTACAAAATCAATTCCACCATCAAAATTAGAAACTGAGGAGAATCGGACTACACCTACATTCAGCAAATTCTTGGAGCTGCCTCTGACTGTCTTCATCCTGTGAAAGAAGAACATGCAGGATAAAACTAGAGCGCTATGGACAGTTGGCATATAATAACATGTCTGAAGGCCCAGTATCACCCAAAAACATTACAGATTAGGAAATATCCTCACTGATGATACCAGCTCTCCTCAGATACCCCTGCCTTCTAATATAGCTCTGACATCCCTGAACCACCCTGATAACCCTAACCCTTAGGCCTCATGCAAATGACCATATCTTGCATCCGTGTCCGATCCATATTTTTTGTCGGTCCCTTTCATTTCTATGCATCCGCAAAAAAAAAAAAAAGGACTACACACATGTCATCCGTGTGCCATCTGCATCCGTATTGCGGACAGGAATAATCACTTCAGATTGCACATGGAAAGTGTCGGTATTTTGCAGATCTGTGATTTGTGGACTGCAGTGCGGACACATTAGTGTGCACAAGACCTTTTTCTGATGTCACAGCCCTCCCAGATAACCCCACCTCCTCATACTGATGTCACCATCCATCTGCAGATAACCCCACCTCCTCTTACTGATGTCACAGCCCTCCCAGATAACCCCACCTCCTCATACTGATGTCACCATCCATCTGCAGATAACCCCACCTTCTCATACTGATGTCACAGCCCTCCCAGATAACCCCACCTCCTCATACTGATGTCACCATCCGTCTGCAGATAACCCCTCCTCCTCTTACTGATGTCACAGCCCGCCCAGATAACCCCACCTCCTCATACTGATGTCACAGCCCTCCCAGATAACCCCACCTCCTCATACTGATGTCACCATCCATCTGCAGATAACCCCACCTCCTCTTACTGATGTCACAGCCCTCCCAGATAACCCCACCTCCTCATACTGATGTCACAGCCCTCCCAGATAACCCCACCTCCTCATACTGATGTCACAGCTCTCCCATATAACCCCACCTCCTCATACTGATGTCACAGCTCTCCCGGATAACCCTACCTCCTCATACTGATGTCACAGCCCTCCCAGATAACCCCACCTCCTCATACTGATGTCACTAACCTTCCCAGATAACCCCACCTCCTCATACAGATGTCACAGCCCTCCCAGATAACCCCACCTCCTCATACTGCTGTCACAGCCCTCCCAGATAACCCCACCTCCTCATACTGATGTCACAACTCTCCTCCCAGATAACCCCACCTCCTCATACTGATGTCAACAACTCCCTCCAGATAGCCCCATCTCCTCATACTGATGTCACAGCCCTCCCAGATAACCCCACCTCCTCATACTGATGTCACAGCCCTCCCAGATAACCCCACCTCCTCATACTGATGTCACTAACCTTCCCAGATAACCCCACCTCCTCATACTGATGTCACAGCCCTCCCAGATAACCCTACCTCCTCATACTGATGTCACTAACCTTCCCAGATAACCCCACCTCCTCATACTGATGTCACAGCCCTCCCAGATAACCCTACCTCCTCATACTGATGTCACTATCCTTCCCAGATAACCCCACCTCCTCATACTGATGTCACAGCCCTCCAAGATAACCCCACCTCCTCATACTGATGTCACAGCCCTCCCAGATAACCCCACCTCCTCATACTGATGTTACTAACCTTCCCATCTAACCCCACCTCCTCATACGGATTTCAACAACTCGCTCCAGGTAGCCCCACCTCCTCATACTGATGTCACAGCCCTCCCAGATAGCCCCACCTCCTCATACTGATGTCACAGCCCTCCCAGATAACCCCACCTCCTCATACTGATGTCACAGCCCTCCCAGATAACCCCACCTTCTCATACTGATGTCACAGCCCTCCCAGATAACCCCACCTCCTCATACTGATGTCACAACCCTCCCAGATAACCCCACCTCCTCATACTGATGTCACTAACCTTCCCAGATAATCCCACCTCCTCATACTGATGTCACAGCCCTCCCAGATTACCCTACCTCCTCATACTGATGTCACTTACCTTCCCAGATAACCCCACCTCCTCATACTGATGTCACAGCCCTCCCAGATAACCCCACCTCCTCATACTGATGTCACAGCCCTCCCAGATAACCCCACCCCCTCATACTGATGTTACTAACCTTCCCATATAACCCCACCTCCTCATACTGATGTCACCAACTGGCTGCAGATAACCCCACCTCCTCATACTGATGTCACAGCCCTCCCAGATAACCCCACCTCCTCATACTGATGTCACAGCCCTCCCAGATAACCCCACCTCCTCATACAGATGTCACAGCCCTCCCAGATAACCCCACCTCCTCATACTGATGTCACAGCCCTCCCAGATAACCCCACCTCCTCATACTGATGTCACAGCCCTCCCAGATAACCCCACCTCTTCATACTGATTTCACAAGCCATCTCCTAGATAGCCCCAACATCTGCTCTCCATGTAGATAACCCAGTCTCGTATGGAGGTTGCATACATCTGACACTTTCTATGGGGGTGCATGTGCCTGGCCTTGAATTGGGGGAACATGTGTCTGGCATTTTGCACAGCGGACATGTTACTGGCACTTTGTATGAGGGTACGTGTGACGAGCAGTCTATTTCGGTACAGTGTACGTGGTAGAATGGGGATATCCCTGTATATGGTCCTGTGGTTAAAGATGGGTAGCTTGCAGAACATGTTCTGATGCCATCCCTATCATCTGGGGAGAGGCGGGGCAGAGATTGGGTTATCGCTGGTGTTCTTTAATAGTGATGAGCGACATAGGCAATATTCGTTTTCATGATATTTTGCAAATTACAGCCGCTGTATGTGTGGGTATACAGCTACGTATGGATACAGCCACTGTATGTGTGGGTATACAGCTATGTATGGATACAGCCACTGTATGTGTGGGTATACAGCTATGTATGGATACAGCCACTGTATGTGTGGGTATACAGCTATGTATGGATACAGCCACTGTATGTGTGGATATACAGCTATGTATGGATGCAGCCACTGTATGTGTGGGTATACAGCTATGTATGGATACAGCCACTATGTGTGGGTATACAGCTATGTATGGATACAGCCACTATGTGTGGGTATACAGCTATGTATGGATACAGTCACTGTATGTGTGGGTATACAGCTATGTATGGATACAGCCACTGTATGTGTGAGAATACAGCTATGTATGGATACAGCCACTGTATGTGTGGGAATACAGCTATGTATGGATACAGTCACTGTATGTGTGGGTATACAGCTATGTACGGACACAGTCACTGTATGTGTGGGTATACAGCTATGTATGGATACAGCCACTGTATGTGTGGGTATACAGCTATGTATGGATACAGCCACTGTATGTGTGGGTATACAGCTATGTATGGATACAGCCGCTGTATGTGTGGGTATACAGCTATGTACGGATACAGCTACTGTATGTGTGGGTATACAGCTATGTATGGATACAGCCACTGTATGTGTGGGTATACAGCTATGTATGGATACAGTCACTGTATGTGTGGGTATACAGCTATGTATGGATACAGCCGCTGTATGTGTGGGTATACAGCTATGTATGGATACAGCCACTGTATGTGTGGGTATACAGCTATGTATGGATACAGCCACTGTATGTGTGGGTATACAGCTATGTATGGATACAGCCACTGTATGTGTGGGTATACAGCTATGTATGGATACAGCCACTGTATGTGTGGATATACAGCTATGTATGGATGCAGCCACTGTATGTGTGGGTATACAGCTATGTATGGATACAGTCACTGTATGTGTGGGTATACAGCTATGTACGGATACAGCCACTGTATGTGTGGGTATACAGCTATGTATGGATACAGCCACTGTATGTGTGGGAATACAGCTATGTACGGATACAGCCACTGTATGTGTGGGTATACAGCTATGTATGGATACAGCCACTGTATGTGTGGGTATACAGCTATGTATGGATACAGCCACTGTATGTGTGGGAATACAGCTATGTATGGATACAGCCACTGTATGTGTGGGTATACAGCTATGTATGGATACAGCCACTATGTGTGGGTATACAGCTATGTATGGATACAGCCACTGTATGTGTGGGTATACAGCTATGTATGGATACAGCCACTGTATGTGTGGGAATAGAGCTATGTATGGATACAGCCAATGTATGTATGGATACAGCTATGTATGGATACAGCCACTGTATGTGTGGGTATACAGCTATATATGGATACAGCCACTGTATGTGTGGGTATACGGCTATGTATGGATACAGCCACTGTATGTGTGGGTATACAGCTATGTATGGATACAGCCACTGTATGTGTGGGTATACAGATATGTATGGATACAGCCACTGTATGTGTGGGTATACAGATATGTATGGATACAGCCACTGTATGTGTGGGTATACAGCTATGTACGGACACAGTCACTGTATGTGTGGGTATACAGCCACTATGTGTGGGTATACAGCTATGTACGGATACAGCCACTGTATGTGTGGTTATACAGCTATGTATGGATACAGCCACTGTATGTGTGGATATACAGCTATGTATGGATGCAGCCACTGTATGTGTGGGTATACAGCTATATACGGACACAGTCACTGTATGTGTGGGTATACAGCTATGTACGGATACAGTCACTGTATGTGTGGGTATACAGCTATGTACGGACACAGTCACTGTATGTGTGGGTATACAGCTATGTACGGATACAGTCACTGTATGTGTGGGTATACAGCTATGTACGGATACAGCCACTGTATGTGTGGGTATACAGCTATGTATGGATACAGCCACTGTATGTGTGGGTATACAGCTATGTATGGATACAGCCACTGTATGTGTGGGTATACAGCTATGTATGGATACAGCCACTGTATGTGTGGGTATACAGCTATGTATGGATACAGCCACTGTATGTATCGGCACTATTGGGCAGATATTTGATCTGCTCTACTGGATGCTGCCAGCTGGGTACATGGTATGTTCAATGGAAGGTCCATTTTAGCCTTTGCAGCATTAATTGTCCTGGATACAGTTATATGTGTGTTCTTTATGCTTTATCCAGCTGTGATAGTAGCTATAAGTTGATTAGTCCATATTTTGATGGCCATTGGCTAAGCTTTCATAGGATCGCCTATTGATACCATATTGTCACATTGCCTATCTTGATGTCTGAATCCATTTTAAATTCTGCTGTATTAAAAATGCTTCCATATATGATTGCATTAAATTGTAGTAGATGCAATGATTTTGTATGGTGAGGAACAGGATGTGGCTGACACTGGTTTACCTCACTGATGACGTCCGACTCAGAACTGCTGGAGAGCTGGAGATCTGGAAGACAGACAGAAAGCAAACCAACAATTACCAGCTGGGCTGGAAGAATACAGGTCACCATCCACAACTACTGCCTGCAAACTCAATCTGCTACCTATCTCCCTTCACCACGCTGGTTGGTAGATCTAAGGATACCTCCAGGCAATCATCCAAAGCACCCTGCAAGGCAGGTTGGATTTGGCTCCTAGAGACCCAGGTTGCGTTAGCTAAGTAAGATGGCGGAACACAGTTGTTAGCTTCCAAGGGGCAGTGGCTGTGGGCACACTGTACCAACTAACCAGTTTGGCTTTGGGCTATCTCTAAGGGTGTTATCCTGGCAGTACCCTGGTATTCACCATTTAACCTCTATACAGAGATCTGAACCTCGCTGCAGAGGAGCTACCATGCTGCTACCTCTTGAGATAGACCTGGTGTAGCTGGCAGCTGACCCATGGGGTTCAGAGACATGAGTTCAAAGCACCAATGGGTCAGGCAATGACAAGCCAAGGTCAGGGCAGGCAGAGAAATAATTCTGAAGTCAGGGCTGGCGACAATGGAAAATACGAGAAACAGGCTAAAGCGAGGGCAGATGGCATGGAGTCAGTTATATGTTATGTATCTATTGATAAAGGCTGTGTGCCAAAACGCGTTATTGAATAATATGAGATCAATACGAAATAAAGAAGGAATTTATTTTCAAGCTTACACAGCGTTTGCGGGGATTTTTTATCTGTTCGGCATGGAGTCAGAGTCGGCTGTCAGGCTGGAGCTTGGTATACAGGTAGTCAGACAGATTATCTCACCTTCACTGGTAACTAGAGACTAAGCACCGAAAACTCAGGCACCCTTCCACTGTGCAGGGCCCCTTAAACACACAGGGTTTGGGGTAGGATTGGGATGCACGCACACTGGCTCTTTGAGAGGTTGACAGTGAGCAAGCATGGATTTGCAATATAGAACAGGCCTGCAGGAGAGCAGGACCGGACAGCAGGTAATCAGACAGCATGATTAGCGCTGTGCATGTGCCGCGGAAAAGAACAGGCAACGGTGGGAATGGGACGCCAGTTCGAGTAGGTTTACAAGTAGAAGACCTATCAGATATCAAGGAGTAGTAGGAGAATACAAGCCAGAGTAAAACGCCAGGAGAGTCAGTGGAAGCCAAAAAAAAGGTTAATCCAAAAACAAGCTGAGGAGTCAAAGCTAGATGAAAAAGTAAAAACCTAATCTGTAGACAAGGGGTTAATATCAGAAAAACCCGGAATAGTCAAAGCCAGGATAGTCAGTGGAAGCCAAATCAGCAGTCAAGCTGTAAATCCAGAAACGATCCAAGGTCAACACACATCACAAAGTGAAGCCAGTAATCAATGAGTCACTGGCAATGACAAGAAGCAAATACCAGACTTAATCAGTGCCGATTGGCCATCATCATTTAAATGCCACGGGCTACCTGAGCATTGTTTCTAACCGTGTCCATCCCTTCATGACCACCATGTACCCATCCTCTGACGGCTACTTCCAGCAGGATAATGCACCATGTCACAAAGCTCGAATCCTTTCAAATTGGTTTCTTGAACATGACAATGAGTTCACTGTACTAAAATGGCCCCCACAGTCACCAGATCTCAACCCAATAGAGCATCTTTGGGATGTGGTGGAACGGGAGCTTCGTGCCCCGGATGTGCATCCCTCAAATCTCCATCAACTGCAAGATGCTATCCTATCAATATGGGCCAACATTTCTAAAGAATGCTATCAGCACCTTGTGGAATTAATGCCACGTAGAATTAAGGCAGTTCTGAAGGCAAAAGGGGGTCCAACACCGTATTAGTATGGTGTTCCTAATAATTCTTTAGGTGAGTGTATACTACTATATACACTTACTATACATACATATTATAGATATACTACTATATACACTTACTATACATACATATTATAGATATACTGCTATATACACCTACTATACATACATATTATACATATACTGCTATATACACCTACAATACATACAGATTATACATATACTGCTATATACACCTACAATACATACAGATTATACATATACTGCTATATACACCTACAATACATACAGATTATACATATACTGCTATATACACCTACAATACATACAGATTATACATATACTGCTATATACACCTACAATACATACAGATTATATATATACTACTATATACACCTACTATACATACAGATTATATATATACTACTATATACACCTACTATACATACAGATTATATATATACTGCTATATACACCTACTATACATACAGATTATATATATACTGCTATATACACCTACTATACATACATATCATACATATACTACTATATACACCTACTATATATACAGAATATACCTATACTACTATATACTATACGTACATATTATACATACATTACACATATTCTATGTTACCCCACTATACAGTACAGCGCTGTACAGACCGTCTTACACATATGTTACCATACACATATCCTTTTCTGTTTATTACAGACCTATGACCTCACTTTGATGTTACCATTCCCGTGGAGGAGAACCCGGAGGTCGCCCTATATCGGAGTGACCCAATAATCTTACCTGTCAGCCAGCGGAGCTCCTCTTCTATACAGGAGATATGAATGTCCGGCTCCCCCTGTGCCTCCGCCATGTTCTCTAGAGGAACATAATCCTGAAAGAAGAAGGAACTGCATCTATTTCCAGGCTATTAGGGAATTGAAACTCCACTCCCTTCTCGCCCATGTGCAGACCTCTGTCACTTCTCCTAATGTAGAGGCAGCCGGGACAGCAGGGAGACTTCCCTGTAGAAGAGCTTTATGGCCTGGGCCTCACTCACTCCAACGTCTACTCTGCTTATATAATAGGTAAACTATGAAGGCAATAGCTGGTAATCCACCTGTAAGTTCTGTCACTTTCAATCATTTAATTTGTGAGTAGGGTTGAGCGAACCCGAACTGTAATGCTTGGGTTCGTACTGAACTTTAGGGTTTTTGGTACCCGGACCTGAACCCAGACATTTGCGTAAAAGTTCGGGTTCGATTTCTTGGCGCTTTTTGAAAGGCTGCAGCCAATCAACAAGCGTTTCACAAGTCTGCCCTTAGAAGCCATCACAGCCATGCCTACTATTGGCATGGCTGTGATTGGCCAAGTGCAGCATGTGACCCAGCCTCTATATAAGCTGGAGTCACGTAGCGCCGCCCGTCACTCTGCTCTTCTCAGTGTAGGGATAGGATGCTGCTGCTGCTGCTGCTGCTGTGAGGGAGAGATTAGGGAAGAGTTCTGGTGTGCTTGGTGTTCAGTCTTCAAACTACAGAGAGGCACAAGCACTGCATATCTTTCAGTCCAATAAAATCACTAAATACTGCAGTTACCTTGCTGATATGAAAAAGCACACTGTTTTTGCAAGATAGTAAATTTACGGGCTATGCTGCATTTTTTTTTTTTGTAAATTCTCTTTTTATTAAATTTTTCAAGTAAATTAACACAGCACAGAAGGAGGTCACCCCGGGAAGCAGCCCAAGAGAGATACCTCCAAAAAGTATAAATGACAAGATAGCATAAGCACAAAGTTCTGCAGGAAGCCAATTGAAAATATGCAATAGCATAGCGCCCGATATGCTGCATTTTTGACAGTCCAATACAACCGTAACATACCGCATTTACATTGGTGCTATAAAAAAACTAAACACTTTTTGTGCTAGATAGGTGACAGGGAGGTAAATTTCTAAAAATCATCTGTTACATTATTTGGAGACATTAACCCACTTTTGACATATACAAACCCCTGCTCTGCATTGCTGACAGGGAACTATATTTAGTAAAAACGTCTGTTATTTCGGTGGGTAACCGCAAAAAATGAGGAGAGCGTCAAATAAGGGATGTGGCCGTGGTCGTGGTGCTGCTGGTGTTGGTGGAGCTCCTGTTGCAGGGAGAGGACGTGGTCGATCTGTGCCAGTTACATGCCAAAAGAAACACCTTCCTCAGGTGCAAGTAGACGACAGAGCCTTCAGCGTTATTTAGTAGGCCCAAATGCCGCTCTACGAATGGAGAGGCCAAAACAAGTACGGGTGATAGTAGACTGGGTGGCTGACAGTGCCTCCAGTACCTTCACATTGTCCTTCACATTGTCTCCCACCCGGTCCTCTGCTGAAAGGTCAGAGCAGTCTGAGCCCCAAGTCATGCAGCAGTCTATTAGGAGGGCAGGGATGAAGACTGGGTGAAAGATGATGTGGAGGACGATGAGGTCCTAGACCCCACATGGAATCAAGGTCATGCGAGTGACCTGTACAGTTCGGAAGGAGAGGCGGTGGTTGCACAGAGCCACCAGCTGAGCAAAAGAGGGAGCAGGGTGCAAAAGCGGAGCGGCCGTCCCCTAGACAGTAAGTCTGCTACTGCCCACCACACCCAGGGACCGAGCACAACAAAGCCAGCTCCAAGGAGTTCCCTGTCCTGGCAGTTCTTCAGATAATGTGCTGACGACAAGACACATTGTGCCATCAGAGCCTGAAGCGAGGCATAAATGTTCTAAACCTGAGCACAACCTGCATGACCAGTCATCTACATGCAAAGCACGAGCTGCAGTGGAGTAAACATCTCCAAAACCAAGAAAGGTCTCAGGTTCCTCCTGCTCCCTCTTCTGCTGCAGTCTCGGCCTCTTCCTCTACCTCTGGAGTGACAGTGGCACTGGCCACCTCGCAAACAGAGGATATGGCAGCAACGCCACCACCACCTCCATCACCTTCAACAAGCAGCACCACAATGTCCCATGGCAGGGTTCAGCTGTCCATCTTCCAAACAATGGAGCGAAAGAGGAAGTACTCCCCTACCCACCCGCGAACCTTGGCCCTGAATGCCAGCATTTCAAAATTCCTGGCCTTTGAAATGCTGTCATCCAGTCTAGTGGAGACGGAGAGTTTTAAAAACCTTATGGCTTTGGCTGAACGTGGTTCCCAGCCGCAAATACCTTTCCAGGCGAGCCATCCCTTACCTGCACAAACAAGTGGGGGACAAAATCAGGTGTGCACTGCGCAACGCCATCTGTGGCAAGGTCCACATAACTACCGATACGTGGACCAGTAAGCACGGTCAGGGAGGCTATATCTCCCTAACAGCACACTGGGTAAACGTAGTGGCGGCTGGGCCTGCGGCGGATAGCAGTTTGGCACATATCCTTCCGCCACCGAGGATTGCAGGGCATTTCTCTTTGCCTCTTGTTGCCTCCTCTTCCTCCTCATCAGGTCAGCGTTACACCTTCACCACCAACTTCAGCACAGCCAGGGGGAAACAACAGCCGGCAGTTTTGAAACTCATCTGTTTGGGGGACAAACCCCACACCGCGCAGGAGCTGTGGACCGGGATGGAACAACCGACCGATGAGTGGTTGGTGCCACTGAGCCTCAAGCCCGGCCTGGTGGTGTGCGACAATGGGCAAAATCTCGTCGCAGCTCTGGGACTAGCTGGTTTGACGCACATCCCTTGCCTGGCGCATGTGCTGAATTTGGTGGTGCAGACATTCCTGAAAAACCACCCCGATATGTCAGAGCTGCTGCATTAAGTGCGCTTCCGGCGTTCTCACCCTGCTGCTGCTCGCCTGTCCGCGCTGCAGCGTAACTTCCTCCTTCCCGCTCACCGCCTCATATGCGACGTGCCCACCAGGTGGAACTCCACCTTGCACATGCTGGAGAGACTGTGCGAGCAGCAGCAGACCCTAGTGGAGTTTCAGCTGCAGCATGCACTGGTGAGTCGCTATGCAAAACAGCATCACTTCACTGCCACTGAGTGGGCCTCCATGAGGGACCTGTGTGCCTTGTTGCGCTGTTTCAACTACTCCACCAACATGGCCATTGGCGATCTCACTTCTATGTCTCCTTGAAAAAACGCTTCAGACGATGTTGGAACAAGATGTGGTACAGGAGGAAGAGGAGGAGGAAGAGGGATCATTTCCACGATTAATAGGCCAGTCATTCACAGGTGGCTCGGAGGCTGGGTTCCTGCTCCAACATAAGCCAGGTACACAATTGTCCAGCCAGAGCACAGTTCTGGAGGATGAGGAGGAGGAGGATGAGGAGAAACTGTGTTCACAGCAGGGTGGCACCCAAAGCAGCTCAGGGCCATCACTGCAGCACGGCTGGGGGGATACCGAGGACACAGATGATACAACTCCCACAGAGGACAGCTTGTCGTTGCCTCTGGGCAGCCTGGCACACATGAGAGACTACATGCTGCAGTGCCTGCGCAACGACAGCAGAGTTGCCCACATTCTAACTTGTGCTGATTACTGGGTGGCCACCCTGCTGGGTCCCCGCTACAAAGACAATGTGCCGTCCTTAATCCCCTTACTTGAGCGTGATTGGAAGATGTGCGACTACAAGCGCACGCTGGTAGACGCGCTGCTGATGGCATTCCCACCTGACACCGGGGCTCGGTGAAAGCACAAGGCGAAGGCAGAGGAGGAGGAAGAGTTCACCAACGCAGCCGGGCACCACCAGCACCTCAGAAGGCAGGGTTAGCATGGTCAACATGTGGAAAAGCTTTGTCACCACTCCACAACAACCAGCACCACCAGCTGATATGCAACGTCTTAGCAATAGGCAGCATTTCAGCAACATTGTGGAACAGTACATGTGCACACCCCTCCACGTACTGACTGATGGTTCTGCCCCATTCAACCTACACCACCACAGTCACCGCCTCCTCAACCCCCAACTCCACATCCACCTCCTCCTCCTAGTTCAAGATTGTTATTTTTATTTATTTTATTTTGAGTTATTTCCCTATCCACATTTGTTTGCAGAGCACTTGCCATGCTCTTAAGCACATTTTGCTGCCTTAACCCTCTAGCCCTCTCCATGACATTTTTAGAGCCATTTTAGTGCCCAAAAGTTCGGGTTCCTATTGACTTCAATGTGGTTCGGGTTCAGGGTTTAGTTCGGGTCCTGAACTCAAACTTTTTTGCGAAGTTCGGCCGAACCCGGCAAATCCGAACTTCTAGGTGTTCGCTCAACTCTACTTGTAATTTTTTTATTTTTGGCTTTTTTTCTGTACTAAAAATGGGTAATATTATAAAGAAATATCATACATGTGTTGTATAGCTGCTATAATTTTCTCATCGGGTGTCCATTCTCTGATTTTATGGTTCACTTGTATTTGTCCTCCATATGTCCTCTGTTAATCTTCACCAGTTTTTTTGCAAAATATAGCTTTGAGTGAAGGACACTCGATTAATCGTCTTTTGTGCCAAATTTAGCTTTAGACAAATTCATATCAATCTGTTCTTGAGAATGACTGGTTCTGATCCATTGGGGAGAGGGATTTCTGTATGACAAGGACATCCGAGGTCCTTCCATAATATGACGATTGAGTTCAAATGTGTCAGTCTAAAATTTTTATTTTATATCTCCTCAGGAATTCAGATGACCTACTTTTGTGTTTTTCAGCTTCAGCTTATGGACAGATGGAGGCTCTCCTCAACTCCTCGTTACATATTCCATGGTTCCTTCAATAATGGTAAGACAGTGGACCAGGTTACAGCTTATGGACAGATGGAGGCTCTCCTCAACTCCTCGTTACATATTCCATGGTTCCTTCAATAATGGTAAGACAGTGGACCAGGTTACAGCTTATGGACAGATGGAGGCTCTCCTCAACTCCTCGTTACATATTCCATGGTTCCTTCAATAATGGTAAGACAGTGGACCAGCTAACAGATTATGGACAGATGGAGGCTCTCCTCAACTCCTCGTTACATATTCCATGGTTCCTTCAATAATGGTAAGACAGTGGACCAGGTTACAGCTTATGGACAGATGGAGGCTCTCCTCAACTCCTCGTTACATATTCCATGGTTCCTTCAATAATGGTAAGACAGTGGACCAGGTTACAGCTTATGGACAGATGGAGGCTCTCCTCAACTCCTCGTTACATATTCCATGGTTCCTTCAATAATGGTAAGACAGTGGACCAGGTTACAGCTTATGGACAGATGGAGGCTCTCCTTAACTCCTCGTTAGATATTCCATGGTTCCTTCAATAATGGTAGGACAGTGGTCTAGGTTACAGCTTATGGATAGATGGAGGCTCTCCTCAACTCCTTATTGCAGAATCTATGGTTCCTTCAATAATGGTAAGACAGTGGACCAGGTTACAGCTTATGGACAGATGGAGGCTCTCCTCAACTCCTCGTTAGATATTCCATGGTTCCTTCAATAATGGTAAGACAGTGGACCAGGTCCTGAGACATCAGAGCTTCCCCTTTGTCAACAACTCTCCACTCAACAATAGATGTACCAGGGCTACCACCTACCATGTGCTATTTATTATACTGGTGTCTTCTTATGTGCTGGAGGGCAATTAGGGTCTTTTGAGGCTCCAGGCTTACTTGCTACCACTACTCCCATTATGGATGTGCCCCTGATAGGTGCCGTGTTGTCATTGTCATTTTTCTAATGGTCTAGAAATTATCCAGATGTTCTTCTTTTACAAATACGAAGATGCTTTTCTTCTTGCTTTTGTCCCCTGAACCCCATTTTACTGAGTCTTGATCTGATTATTAAGACCTTGGCCTTGGTTAACTCTAATGGCAAGGCCTGGATGAGTTGTTGCTGAGCCTTTGGAGTTGTTTTGTGAGATCGGCCGATCCCGGGAAGGTTCTCCACCCTTATTGGAAATATCTGTAAAGAATAAATCAAGGCAACTGGACTTGCTGTAGATTTCTTGAAAACGTTTCACTTATTCTTCCAACAAGCTTTCTCAATTCTGAGTCACTTGTACAAGAATTCTCTGGGAATAAATATGTAACTGAATCATCATCTGGTAATTAGGTCATTATACCCAGCATGGGGTCAAAGGTGTTGATTCCATAGTCCTAATTGGAGTCAGTAGGTGATAATGACCTCCCAGAAAAAGGTGTCAAGACAGCATTGTAAGTGGCGGACAATAGATGTCTAACCCCCCGCCTCTATTCAAGCTTGGCTTCTCCATTTTTACATAGATGGCCTCCTTCACACCTCGTTTGTACCAATGGAGGTGTGAAGGAGATAATTGAGTCCTATAGACACAGCGGTATATGAGCACGCGATCCCTGATCTCATGATTGATGGGGTCCCAGCTGTAAAACATCAGAAAGCATTGAATATGATACATATGCAATAATGGGGGGAGGGAACTACACGGGGGCAATAACTTTTTTAGATGACTACTATAGAAGTTAGAGAACTGTAGTGCTTGGGTTTACTCAGGTTCAAGTTAAACATTATAATAGTAGAGATGAAATGAAGGAAGTGACACTGGAGAGATATAGGGAAGGCCATAAAGTCACATATAATAGACTTGCCGTGTTTTATGGTAATAAAAGCTCACGTCACCCATACTGGGCAGACTGGGAAATGTACACCACTTCTAACTGACTAAAAAACCTGCAGGTAAGGTGTACTTGAACTGCCACGAGTCCTGTCCATGAGTTTCTTTGTACCAGTATTTCCCAGTGTGTGTGAGTATTAGTAACATTGGAGCAGCTTTTGTGCTTGGACACTGAATGAAGCAGCTCTCTCTTTCCCTTTCTCAGCAGAAAGTCACAGCACCGTTCACCAAGTAAGTTGTAGCCAACTGCTAGGTCTGAAGTCCATACACGTCACCCGCCTTCCGTACCCTGTGGACGCAGACTCTGCGCCACTTAGGAGCCTTTCACACGAGCAAGTATTCCGCGCGGATATACTGAATCCGGACTCATTCATTTCAATGGGTCTGTGTACATGAGCGTTGTTTTTCACGATTCACTTGTGCATTGTGTGAAAATCACAGCATGTTCTATATTCTGTGTTTTTCACGCAATGCTGGCTCCATAGAAGTGAATGGGGCTGCGTAAAAATCGCATCGCGTCCGCAAGCAGGTGCGGAGGCGATGCGTTTTTCACTGATGGTTGCTAAGAGATGTTGTTTGTAAACCTTCAGTTTTTTATCCTCGCGCGTGAAAAACGCATTAAATCACATTGGACCTGCGTGAAAAAAAACTGAACAACTGAACGCAATTGCAGACAAAACTGCTGCACATGCAAGCAAAATCACACATTTTTAAAGGAAATGTATGCAGACCGAATCCGTCACGCTCGTGTGAAAGGCCTTACCATGTCATTCAGTGTTCTGGTCGCTGATGGATGTTCTATCTATGCTGCTGCCTCCATGCTCCTGCCTGAAGCTTCCTTAGGGAGCGTGCACTCCCCTCCAGCCTCTTGAAGGGTCAGTGTGCATGCTCCCAAATACTTCCCCAGCCAATGGTTGAAGGTCCCTGGGTATGTAAGATACCCTCTCCAGTAGACGGGTGCCTGAACTTTAGGTTCTCTAGTGACCAGAAAAGGTGTTTGATAGTCTAATGCTATTGAAATTTACCTGCATTTATCCCACGTTATCTCTTGCCTGTATTCCTTCCTGTGCGCTCCTACAAGTCCAAGTTCAGTTCAGTTTGTGTTTAAGTTTTCTGTACCCTAAGCTTTTAGTGCTTGCACCAGAATCCCTGGCCCCAGTGGGTAAGCTTCCAACTACAGTACAACTAATCCAGTTGCTTCACTGCAGTGAAGTCTAGATCCCTGTATAGGGTTTAAAGGGTAAATACCAGGGGAGCACCCGAATAATGCCCTTAGCGTTTAGCCCAAAGCCAAACACATCCCGTTGGTCTATATTCTGGAGCCATGCCCCATGTCAGCAAACTGAAAATATAACGCTAGCGTTTGTCATTCCTATCAAGGACTAACACTGCTTTAACCACTATAGGGCCACAAACTCAAAGGTATAACCAGGAAAGTGCTTGACTGCCAGGCATGCCACTATATTACAAAGGAGGACCACTAAAATACCGGATACCACTAAAGCATAAAATTGGAAAAGGTGAGTATTAAAGCTCAAGATTACGAGGGTTTCCCACTGGATCGCCAGGGATACTACTAAAAGAGCAGCACCAGGCATGCCGACTACATTACAGTGGATGAGTATTAATGTACCGGATACCACTAAAACATAAAAATTACTCAAGAGACCATTAAAGCTATAGATTCTCACCAGATCACCAGGGGCACCCAATAAAGAAAGGACACCGTGCATTCTCATTACATTTCGAAAGATGACCGCTAATGTTCTGGATAGCACTAAAACACAGAACTGACAAAGGTAACATAGTAACATAGTACATAAGTCAGCAAAAATCCCTCTGTCCATCCAGTTCGGCCTGTTTCCTGCTAGTTCATCCAGAGGAAGGCAAAAAACAAACCTGTGAGGTAGAAGCGAATTTTCACCACTTAAGAGGAAAAATTCCTTCCCGACTCCAATTAGGCATCTGAATAACTCCCTGGATCAACGACCCCTCTCTAGTAGCTGTAGCCTGTAATATTATTACACTCCAGGAATACATCCAGGCCACTCCTGAATTCCTTTATTGTACTCGCCATCATCACCTCCTCAGGCAGAGAGTTCCATAGTCTCACTGCTCTTACAGTGAAGAATCCTTTTCTATGTTTGTGTAGAAACCTTCTTTCCTCCAGACGCAGAGGATGTCCCCTTGTCACAGTCACAGTCCTGGGGATAAATAGATGATGGGACAGATCTCTGTACTGACCCCTGATATACTTATACATAGTTATTAGATCTCCCCTCAGTCGTCTTTTTTCTAAAGTGAATAACCCTAATTTTGATAACCTTTCAGGGTACTGTAGTTGCCCCATTCCAGTTATTACTTTAGTTGCCCTCCTCTGAACCCTCTCCAGCTCTGCTATGTCTGTCTTGTTCACA
The DNA here is from genome assembly GCA_033119425.1 of Bufotes viridis. Classification (NCBI taxonomy): domain Eukaryota; kingdom Metazoa; phylum Chordata; class Amphibia; order Anura; family Bufonidae; genus Bufotes; species Bufotes viridis. Next base: position 598,044,836 of record CM065589.1, on the reverse strand, counting down.
GGAGCCCAGAACTGTACACAGTCCTCCATGTGTGGTCTGACTAGTGATGTGTAAAGTGGTAGGACTATGTTCTCATCACGGGCGTCTATGCCCCTTTTGATGCAACCCATTATCTTATTGGCCTTGGCGGCAGCTGCCTGACACTCGTTTTTGCAGCTTAGTTTGCTGTTTATTAAAATTCCTAGATCCTTTTCCATGTCGGTGTTACCATTTAGTATGTACGGGTGACTTGCATTATTCCTTCCCATGTGCATAACCTTACATTTGTGAGCCTCCAATCTATCCAGATCCATCTCTAGCCGCATACTGTCCTCTGTAGTGTATATACAGTTTACTGTCCTCTGTAGTATATATATACAGTATATTGTCCTCTGTAGTATATACAGTATACTGTCCTCTGTAGTATATATACAGTATTCTGTCCTCTGTAGTATATATATACTGTCCTCTGTAGTATATATACAGTATACTGTCCTCTGAAGTATATATACAGTATACTGTCCTCTGTAGTATATATATATATATACTGTATACTGTCCTCTGAAGTATATATACAGTATACTGTCCTCTGTAGTATATATATATACAGTATACTGTCATCTGTAGTATATATACAGTATATTGTCCTCTGTAGTGTATATATACAGTATACTGTCCTCTGTAGTATATATACAGTATATTGTCCTCTGTAGTATATACAGTATACTGTCCTCTGTAGTATATACAGTATACTGTCCTCTGTAGTGTATATACAGTATACTGTCCTCTGTAGTATATATATACAGTATATTGTCCTCTTCAGTGTTAATTACTTTACACAGTTTAGTGTCATCTGCAAAAATTGATATTTTACTGTGCAGGCCTTCTACAAGACCATTAATAAATATATTGAAGAGGATAGGGCCCAATACTGACCCCTGAGGTACCCCACTAGTGACAGTGACCCCTCCAGTACTGACCCCTGAGGTACCCCACTAGTGACAGTGACCCCTCCAGTACTGACCCCTGAGGTAAACCCCACTAGTGACAGTGACCCCTCCAGTACTGACCCCTGAGGTACCCCACTAGTGACAGTGACCCAATCTGAGTGTGTACCGTTAATAACCACCCTCTGTTTTCTGTCACTCAGCCAGTTACTTACCCACATACAGACATTTTCTCCCAGTCCGAGCATCCTCATTTTATATACTAACCTTTTATGAGGTACAGTGTCAAATGCTTTGGAGAAGTCCAGATATACGACATCCATTGATTCGCCGCTGTCAAGTCTAGAACTTACCTCCTCATAGAAACTGATTAAATTAGTTAGACATGACCGATCCCTCATGAAGCCATGCTGATATGGCGTTATTTGCTTATTTTCATTGAGATCCTCTAAAATAGCATCTCTCAGAAAACCTTCAAACAGTTTACCCACAATAGATGTTAAACTTACTGGCCTAGAATTTCCAGGCTCTGCTTCTGGACCCTTTTTGAATATTGGCATCACATTTGCTATGCGCCAATCCTGTGGAACATTCCCTGTCAGTATAGAGACCGTAAATATCAGAAATAAGGGTCTGGCTATGCATTACTTAATTCCCTTAGGATACGGGGGTGTATGCCATCTGGTCCTGGCGATTTGTCTATTTTAATCTTTTTAAGTCGCTGTTGTACTTCTTCCTGGGTCAGACAGGGCACTTTTAATGGGGAATTTACTTTTACATTCTGCATTTTATCTGACAGTTTATTTTCCTCAGTGAATATAGTGGAGAAAAAAATATTTAACAGCTTTGCTTTCTCCTCATCGCTCTCTGCAACACCCCCCTCATTGCTATGTAGAGGGCAGACTCCTTCAGATTTATACTTTTGAACATTTATATAATTGAAGAACATTTTAGGGTTAGTTTTACTCTCTTTGGCAATTAATCTCTCAGTCTCTAGTTTGGCCGCTTTTATTTGTTTTTTAAATGTTTTTTTTCCTTATAGTTTTTCAGTGCTTCCTGACTCCCCTCCTGTTTTAGTGATTTATATGCTTTCTTTTTGTCACTTATTGCTTTCTTTACGATTCCATTTATCCACATTGGTTTCTTATTGTTCCTTAGCCTTTTATTCCTATAAGGTATGTACCTCTCACAATTAGATGTTACAATGCTTTTAAAAATCTCCCATTTTGTGGTTGTATTTTTATTTTTGAGGACTTTGTCCCCGTTATTTAGGCCTATGGCCTCACTTAGTTGGCTAAATTTTTGAAGTTTGGTATTTTTGTTCCTCCCTGTAGAAATGCTTTTTTGAATAATAATTGGAAGGTTATAACTTCATGGTCACTATTTCCCAGGTGTCCCCCGACCTGCACATCTGTTGTTCTGTCAGGTCTATTGGTTAATACTAAGTCCAGTATGGCCGTCCCTCTAGTCGGCTCCAGAACCAGTTGGGAAAGGTAATTGTCTTTGGTTATTGCCAAGAACCTGTTTCCTTTTTGGGATGTACAGCTTTCAGTTTCCCAGTCTATATCTGGGTAGTTGAAGTCCCCCATGATAACGACTTCATTATGGTTTGCCACCTCGTCTATCTCGTTTAGTAATAGATTTTCTGTGGACTCTGGTATATTAGGTGGTTTATAATACACTCCTATTAGTATTTTATTATTGTTTTTTGGCTCCATGTATTTCTACCCACAGTGACTCCACATCTTCATGTCCCTCACTTATATCTTCTCGGACTGTGGGCTTTAGATAGGACTTTACATAAAGGCAGACCCCTCCCCCTCTCCGGTTTTGACGATCCTTTCTAAACAGACTGTAACCCTGTACATTAACTGCCCAGTCATAGCTATCATCCAGCCATGTCTCAGTTATTCCCACTGTCATAGCTATCATCCAGCCGTGTCTCAGTTATTCCCACGGTCATAGCTATCATCCAGCCGTGTCTTAGTTATTCCCACAGTCATAGCTATCATCCAGCCGTGTCTCAGTTATTCCCACTGTTATAGCTATTATCCAGCCATGTCTCAGTTATTCCACTGTCATAGCCATCACCCAGCCATGTCTCATGTCACTATCTGCACTATCTTCCCTTCCTATAATGTAATTCCCCCAGTCCCACTACCTCGCTCCTGGTCCCTATCTGCACTATCTTCCCCTCCTATAATGTAATTACCCCCCAGTCCCACTACCTCACTCCCGGTCTCTATCTGCACTATCTTCGCCTCCTATAATGTAATTACCCCCCCAGTCCCACTACCTCGCCCCAGTCTCTATCTGCACTATCTTCCCCTCCTATAATGTAATTACCCTCCCCCCCACTCCCTAGTTTAAACACTCCTCCAACCTTCTCGCCATCTTTCTCCCCCATAGCTGCCCCTTCCCCATTGAGGTGCAGCCCGTCCCTACGATAGAGCCTGTACAGAGAAGTCGGCCCAGTTCTCCAGGAACCCGAACCCCTCCTTCCTACACCAGTTCTTGAGCCACTTGTTCACCTCCCTAATCTCCCGCTGCCTTTCTTGTGTGGCTCGAGGTACAGACAGTATTTCAGAAAACACTACTTTTGAGGTCCTTGCCTTAAGCTTTTGACCTAAATCCCTGAAATAATTTTTAAGGACGCTCCACCTTCCTCTAACTTTGTCATTGGTTCTGATATGGACCATGACCGCTGGGTCTTCTCCAGCCCCTCCCAGTAATCTGTCAACCCGATCCGCGATGTGTCGAACTCTAGCGCCGGGAAGACAGCGCAATGTTCGGCGATCACGATCTTTGTGACAGATCGCCCTATCTGTACCCCTAATAATGGAGTCTCCCACTACCAGCACCTGTCTGGCCTGCCCTGCTCTCCTGGTCCCCTGCTTACTGGAGCTGACATTCCCCTGACTGGCAGAGGAAGTGTCCGGCTGCAGCGGTGCTCTCCCTAAACTGACATCCCCCTCATCTGCCAACCTTGTGTCAGATCAGGCCTAGCCTCCCTGGCAATCTTCCCTCTACCCCGCTTTCTGTTACCCAGCTAACTACCTCACTCTCCTCAGCCTCCTCACTGTCACCCTCCCCCTCATCTACCCCATAAAGCGCTTGCTCAGTGAGCAGCAAACTCTTTTGCAAAATGTCAGCGCCTCTCAGTGTGTCTATCAGTGAAACTGGCCCGGTTAGATACACAATGTGCGATTCCAAACAGGCAATTTGCTCACATTTTGAACAAAGATATCCACCCTCGAACGGCTGTTCCCGGACTGCAGACATCAGACAAGATGTGCACTGGACGGCGCTGTCAGTTGTGCAACACATACTAAATGGAGATTACAGAAAAGCGAAAAGAAACTGACTAATTGCAGTCCCCCACCGAAGTCCCTGAATCTGAAGTCCCTGAATCTGAAGTCACAAACTGAATCAAACACGCACTTAATCAAACACGTGCCGCTCAAACTCGCGTTATATGCCTGCTTTTAATGGAGCTCTCGGAAGCAGCCTGTTTTTTTTCCTCTGGCTTCAAGAGGTTAAAGCTCTAGATTACCAGGGTTTACCTTAGGATCACCCAGGATAACTACTAAAGCAGGACCACCAGGCATGCCCACCATAATACAAAGGATAACCACTAATGTGCTGGATACCAACAAACTATAGAACTGACAAAGGTGACCATCTAAGCTCTAGATCCCCGGGGGACAACTACTAAAGCAGGAGCACCAGACGTAACCTCTAAAGCAGTGTTTCCCAACCAGTGTGCTTCCAGCTGTTGCAAAACTACAACTCCCAGCATGCCCGGGCAGCCTTTTGCTGTGTGGGCATGCTGGGAGTTGTAGTTTTGCAACAGCTGGAGGCACACTGGTTGGGAAACACTGCTCTAAAGAATTGAATTTGTGTATTAATTCTTTGATCCCATTTTGATAAAAAAAAACATCAGGTATAATTGCAGTTAACCTCCCTTTTTTATGTCAGGGGGTTCAAAAAACTGAAATATGAGGATCTGTTTGTTGGAGTTGTCAGGCCATAGATTCTGCTTTTCCATGCATTTGCCTAGGACATTGATGGATTAGTGAAAAATATAAGATTAGAATTAACTGTTGTATTACCATTGGGGCAACTAGTATATTTGTGTCTATGCTCTCACTTTTCTTTCAGCTCCCCACATCCAAGTGAGCAAAGAACTCTAATAAAATCTAATAAAATGCATGAAGTCCCCCGATACCGTAGGGATTAACAATTAACACAAAGGTTTTCTTCAAATGCTTGAACCTAGTTCCCTGACCATCAGAATTACTGAAGCATCTATTTATTGTGGTCTGGGCAGACACAACTTCTGTCTGGCAAGATGGATGTGAGAAGAGACATAACACACTCAGCCTTGTTTTTTAGGCCCTCAAGGGGCACCGTGATCATTGGCGGTTTTGATTTGTAGGAAGAGCACAGAAGCCTCCAGAAGAAGCAAAAAACATCATTTTCATCTTTTTATTCCAGTGTAATAGTTTAGATATCAACATTCTAAATAAATAATGGCTTCCTCAATGGGGCAATTTCTGGGCCAAGAAGACACAAAGGAAAAATGGGACAACCTGCAGACTGGACGTCTACGAGGTGTGTGTATTGGGGGATTACAGGTCCACTCATTTGCGATTAGTAGTAGTGGCTTCTGCTTGTGCTCTGGATTCTCTTGGATAAAACTCTGCCAGCATTGATTCCGGGATGCGTTTTAGTAGTTCCTTAGGGAAGATTCGTAGCAGCTGCCATCCAATATCCAATGACTCAAAGATGGTTCGGTTCTCATAGGCTCCTGCAGGAAAAAGAGCAGCAGTAGTTAGCAGTATAAATGTATGAGAGGAGCATGAGCTATGCAGTGTTGTTCCTGTGGCAGGTTGTGTTGGCTGGCTGTAGAAATCTACTTATCTACTTGGCTGTCAGCCACCAAAAGATGGTCAGCAGGGCCAGGAATGAGGACGATGTGCACGGTGATGACCATACACTGCACCATCATGCCAGTGCATAGCACCATCGCGATGTTACAGGTAGCTCATGTGAGGAGTGAATAAAACAGATGTTTGGCGCTAGTGGTCAAGAGTGGATGATGCAGTGCCTACAGTGTTGGCCTGGGTAATAACTAGACATGGGGCCGATACCATCCGAGACGAGCGTGGAGTTCTTGGACATTAGGAACGGAAGTGGATTGGAGGCCAGAAGATGTAATGGGTTTGTGTAAAGCTGGATAGCGTATTGAGCCAATTGATACCTATTGAGCCAATTGAGGCAAACCTATAAAGAGAGACAGAAAGCAATATGATGAAGCAGCTCTCACCCTTAAAGTCCTCCACGAGCACGGAAACCAGCCCTGGATGCCGTTTTCAAAGTGAAGAAACATAGAACTCCAGCTCAATGGAAAACGATGAATACTTTATTGACCAAAAAACTGTATAAGTCATGCATCACATGCCGTGGCGTCTACGCGTTTTGGACCGCACAAATTTTAGGGTCCTTACTCGTGAGACGCCACGGCATGTTATGCATGACTTATACAGTTTTATGGTCAATAAAGTATTCATCGGTTTTCCATTGAGCTGGAGTTCTACGTTTCTTCAATATAAAGAGAAACAAGTCTACTCTTCCACCGAGTACGGCCAAGTCCTCGCAGGTGAGCTAACACAGTGGTCACCTGTGAGGCGAGGGGTAGCCATGCTGCTGATGAAGGAGTTTGGTTAGGTCTGGGAGAAGTCTGCTGTGGCTGTGGGAATGGCATCAACCAACAAGGCTACAGCTGGATCCAACAGGGCGATGATATGTGCCAGTTCTTTGGGCTTAGAAGGTGGCTAAATTAGAGGCCTGGTAGGTGCGATCTGTTGGGTTCTGAAAGGTCTAGTTCTGTGGAGTAGGAGAAGAGCCATTGAGAGTCAGAGCCTATGGGGAGGACAATTGGAGGCTTGTATGCCGTTTTCGATCAGGGTCAGAGTGGGGGGAGCAGGACTCTAAAGGATAGGGTGTTTTCTGTGTGAAGCAACCAGTTGATACTCGGTGAGACCAGGACTTTGAGACTTTTGTGGAGTGACCAGTCAGGATTGGGCGGTTACAGCATTGTTCGTTATTACATTTTATTCCTTTCTGTAACATTGAAGCTATAGTGCTTCAATGTGTAAACCAAGATGATTCTGTGCCTCTTACAGTGACTACAATCATCAAGCTTTGTACCGCGGTATCTGCAGCTGCGATGGCCGATCATTTGCACATAATCTGCTCTGCAGATGTCTTCCTTTAAAGGGAAACTACTTGAGTAATACCACCCTACAGGTGAAAGCTTCCAGCACGATTTCCAGAACCTGAGAAGCCATAGCTGATTATTCACAGTGTATTTTCTGGAAGATGCAAAGCACAAATAATCCAATGTAAGATAGACTGTCAAGAAAGACCGTCTGTTAGCTCAGTGGTCTCAATACATAATAGGTCGTGAACTGAGTTCCTTGTAAGATAAAATAATACGAAACTTTTATTAATCTCTTTAAAATAAGTGCGACAGTGTTACTAAAATTCTTTCACATGCACTTTTGGTGCATATGGCTCTTTGTTAGGAAAGGGGTATGCGGTCTTTTGCCCTAGTGAGGGCTTGGCGGTTTGTGGTGGGGGGGTTGCCTCTAGGCGAGATCTACAAATATTGCTCAGTATTAGATATACAGCTAAGCCTACTTGTCTCTAGTGATGAGCGGCAGGTGCCATATTCGATTTCGACGAAATTCGCGAATATTCGAATGAATATTCGTTTCATATTCGTCGAAATCGAATATTCGTCATTTTTTCTAGTTATCGCGATTAACATGCGATTTAAATAAGGCTACTTTCCTATTGGTTTCATATCTAGAATTAGCGAGGATGACGAATATGACGAATGTATTCGTCTATTCCTCAAAACGAAGATAACGAAGTATTCTACATCTTCGCTTTAGCTACCTATTCGTCAACTCGCTAATTCTAGCAATCAAATAGGAAGGTTGACTATAGAGACAGCTGTGTTAAATTCGCTATGCGATTTTTTTTTTTAAATAAATAGAATACTTATAATAATTTTATCAAGTAATATAATTGTTGTATTAAAAAAAAAAAAATCGCATAGCTAATTTAACACAGCTGTCTGGTAAGTCGACCTTCCTATTTGATTGCTAGAATTAGCGAATAGCGAAGTTGACGATGACGAGACGAATAGGTAGCTAAAACGAAGATGTAGAATACTTCGTTATCTTCGTTTTGAGGAATATGACGAATACATTCGTCATATCTGCTATTCGCTAATTCTACCAAGCCAACCATAACTTCTGTGCTCATGGAGCGTCCCCATCACCATGGGAACGTCTCCATATACTAAAATGTACTGTCGGATTTGAGGAATTACGTTGAAATTGCAATGCGATTAATTCAAGTTATATTAATCGCATTGCGATTTCAACTTAGAGCTGGGTTTATAATGGGTCAGCTTGCTAGAATTAACGAAGTTAACGAATATGGAATATAGCAGCACTGCTAAGTTGAAATCGCAATGCGATTAATTTAACTTAAAGTATTCGCATTGCGATTTCAACTTAGCACTGCTAGTGCATAGCATTAGCTATACTCCATATTCGTTAATTCTAGCCTATGTAAGATAGCAGTGCTAAGTTGTAAACGCAATGCGATTAATATAACTTGAATTAATCGCATTGCGATTTCAACGTAATTCCTCAAATCCGACAGTACATTTTAGTATATGGAGATTCTCCCATGGATGGGGACGCTCCACATGAGCACGGAAGTCGGCAGAAGCGGCAACGGGCACTGACTAGAGCAGCCAGGAAGCCAGGAATCCTCAGGACAGGTAAGAACTACTTTTGGGAAGTAGGAAAGAAAAAAATATAACTAAAAAAAAACAAAAAAAAAAACGAATATTCGAAATAGCGAATTTATAGCGCTATATTCGAAATATTCGCGAATTAGCGAAGTGCCGATATTCGCTAAAAAAATTCGCTTTTCGAATATTCGCGCTCAACACTACTTGTCTCTAACCCGGACTCTAGTCTTGAGTGGGGAGATCGGCTAACTGGCTGTAGTCGGAGCACTCGCCCTGAAAAGAGCGACCCCCAGCCGCTGGAACCTTGGGCCTGACCTAAATATCCCTTCCTCTGGTAGCTGACTGCACGTTCTATCAGACACGTTTCGGCGTAATACAATGGCTCATCAGGGAGCGACCAGTGGCAGAGCTCCTTCATATAAAATGGCAATGGCAGCTTGCTAAAGGATTCTGTCTCCTTTTGAAAGTTCTAGCCCCGCCCACTTTGGTGGCACTCACCAATCCCGGGGAGGCAGAGGAGGGCCAAACGGCAGCTCTGAAAACGCCCTGCCCCGCCTCATGGGAGTGGCGCACATCCAGGGGCAGACTTGTTTCCATGGGGATCTTGAGGTGCATCCCCGGCAGATTGCCTTGCCGCTCACTTCCTGTTTATATATCTCGGCGCCATATGCCACCAAAAGTGCGTGTGAAAGAATTTTAGTAACACTGTCTCACTTACAGTATTTTAAAGAGATTAATAAAAGTTACGTATTATTTTATCTCACAAGGAACACTCAGTTCACGACCTAACACGATGCACCATTGACTGAGCGTTTCAGCCGTCAGGCTACACTCAATGGGATCGAATGGTGCCCATCTGCCCCACACAGAGGATAGGACCCAGCGGCAGTCTCAGCTTCAACCAGTCAATTGGAGTAAATATTTTAATACTGGGCCATAAATGGATCCCAAGATGATGGAAAGGTGAAATGTACAGTATGTTATAGGTCATACAGCATTACCCACGATGTGTGGCTATGTTACCTACCTTCAGGACGTAGTAGGTATGTCCTTTGAGGAGATTGGTAAACTTGGAGATTTGCTTATATAGTGCACTGGAGCAAGGGTACTTTGGACTAAAGATATTTGAGGACATTAGCCCACTTTAAAGGGTTAACTTGCACTGTGATTTATGGCGCTGTTTACACTTAGAAGCAAAAAACAATAGGACGGCTTCACCCGATTAGTTCAGATAGGATACCACCCGGGTGCTCACTTGTAAAGGTCCAGACCCATCGACTGGCAAAAGTATCAAAAAACAAGTACAGAATCAAGGGCACACCGGTATTAATCACCTGGGATCACATCCAAATAAAGTTTATTAAAAGTACTAAAAATCACTAAAAATGCTTGTTCAACACCCGATGGTGAAAACGGCCGTCTGAGGAGAGGTGGAGGAGGGAGCGCTGCAGCCGGCAGACGGCCGTTTTCACCATCGGGTGTTAAACACAGCTGAATGTGAGCAACAAGCATACCGGTATTGCCATCACTATATATTAATGCGCTCATTAGTAGTATGCACCAGCGATGCTTCTATGAGGAACAAGACAAATAACTGAACATTTCAACTTTGTTGCTGAAAAGGTGGTCACCAGCCAGCCATTTTTTGCACGGACTTTTACGGCACTATTTGATTGCACATACTATTAATATTATTAATTGATAAGCCTTGATTTTTTACTGATAAGCCTTGATTTTTGCACAGGATTGGACATTTGCACATGAGTATTTATTCTATATGTATCAATTGTATCAATACTTGAAACACTTGGGGAGACACTTTAGCACTTTGCACTTTCTGTGACTGCTACGGCAGTTTGTGGCAGGCTTTTTGTGGCAGACTTGTATGTATGCAATGATGATGAAGTGATTGACAGTATAAGTGCGCAACTATTGGCCAGCATTTTTAGTCATTTTTAGTGATTTTTAGTACTTTTAATAAACTTTATTTGGATGTGATCCCAGGTGATTAATACCGGTGTGCCCTTGATGCTGTTTACACTTATACTGTTCAACTACATTTTATATGTTTATTGTAATATATCCTGTTTATTTTCACTGTTATTGCTCTATGTGTGCACTGTACGGTGAAAAGGGTTAATGTACAGCCAGCTAACCCTGAGCGGCTTTGGGACTTTCTGTCCGTGCAGTGAGAAGTTAGAAATCTTCCACAGTTACTATTAGGGACTATGCAAAGTTTTGGAGGGAAAAAGCCAGACACACCGACTTTCTGACTTGTTTAGCTTTCTTGTTTACATCTGAAGACTTGTTTAAGTCTGGATAAACTGTTTATTCTTTCCCATAGACTTTTATTGAAAGTCTATAGAAATGACAGACTGAAATTGCAACATTGTTTTTGTTTAGGCTGTGTTTTTCTACTCCACCCCTCCCACTAGAAGGTCCTAGTTCAGCTAGGAGAGCAGTCTGCAGATAGGGACCAGTGTTTGGTAGGAGAGACTCTGCAAGACTGAATGAGTAACCAGAAGATGTTGAGATGGGAATATTATGCCACAGACCCTGGATCACCAGCCCTATAACTAGAGAGCCTGCCAGACGACTGAGCCACCGTCTCATTATGAGCATGTCTAGCCTCGACTTTTGATGGGTAACCCTTGGCATCCCCTAATAAACTACCTATACTGGCAACCATTATGAGAGGGTGCTCCCACCATATCCCAATACATACCCTGAGCAATAAACTGCTTCTCAAACTTCTGCAGGAACTCCAGATACAAGAGATCATCCGAGGACAGAGCTTCTTCACCCACCACAGCTTTCATAGCCTGGACATCCTTTCCAATAGCGTAACAGGCATACTGTGAGGCAAAAGACAAGGGTTAGTGCAACAAGTCTACACCTGGTCTATTCCTAAAATTCTGCAATTGTATCCTGCCCGCCAGGTATAGTCTACTGTATATAATGCTGACCACCCGGTATTATCTACTGTATATAACACTGACCACCAGGTATTATCTACTGTATATAACACTGACCACCAGGTATAGTCTACTGTATATAATGTTGACCACCAGGTACTGTCTACTGTATATAACACTGACCACCAGGTATAGTCTACTGTATATAATGCTGACCACCCGGTATAGTCTACTGTATATAACACTGACCACCAGGTATAGTCTACTGTATATAATGTTGACCACCAGGTATAGTCTACTGTATATAACACTGACCACCAGGTATTATCTACTGTATATAACACTGACCAACAGGTATTATCTACTGTATATAACACTGACCACCAGGTATAGTCTACTGTATATAACACTGACCACCAGGTATAGTCTACTGTATATAACACTGACCACCCGGTATTATCTACTGTATATAACACTGACCACCAGGTATAGTCTACTGTATATAACACTGACCACCAGGTATAGTCTACTGTATATAACACTGACCACCAGGTATAGTCTACTGTATATAACACTGACCACCAGGTATTGTCTACTGTATATAACACTGACCACCAGGTATAGTCTACTGTATATAACACTGACCACCAGGTATAGTCTACTGTATATAACACTGACCACCAGGTATTATCTACTGTATACTGCTTACCACCAGGTATTATCTACTGTATATAACACTGACCACCAGGTATTATCTACTGTATATAACACTGACCACCAGGTATAGTCTACTGTATATAACACTGACCACCAGGTATTATCTACTGTATATAACACTGACCACCAGGTATTATCTACTGTATATAACACTGACCACCAGGTATTGTCTACTGTATGTAACACTGACCACCAGGTATAGTCTACTGTATGTAATGTTGACCACCAGGTATTATCTACTGTATATAACACTGACCACCAGGTATTATCTACTGTATATAACACTGACCACCAGGTATTGTCTACTGTATATAACACTGACCACCAGGTATTGTCTACTGTATATAACACTGACCACCAGGTATTGTCTACTGTATATAATGCTGACCACCAGGTATAGTCTACTGTATATAACACTGACCACCAGGTATTGTCTACTGTATATAACACTGACCACCAGGTATAGTCTACTGTATATAACACTGACCACCAGGTATTATCTACTGTATATAACACTGACCACCAGGTATTATCTACTGTATATAACACTGACCACCAGGTATTGTCTACTGTATATAACACTGACCACCAGGTATTGTCTACTGTATATAACACTGACCACCAGGTATTATCTACTGTATATAACACTGACCACCAGGTATAGTCTACTGTATATAACACTGACCACCAGGTATCTACTGTATATAACACTGACCACCAGGTATAGTCTACTGTATATAACACTGACCACCAGGTATTATCTACTGTATATAACACTGACCACCAGGTATAGTCTACTGTATATAACACTGACCACCAGGTATTATCTACTGTATATAACACTGACCACCAGGTATTATCTACTGTATATAACACTGACCACCAGGTATTGTCTACTGTATATAACACTGACCACCAGGTATTGTCTACTGTATATAACACTGACCGCCAGGTATTATCTACTGTATATAACACTGACCACCAGGTATAGTCTACTGTATATAACACTGACCACCAGGTATTGTCTACTGTATATAACACTGACCACCAGGTATTGTCTACTGTATATAACACTGACCACCCGGTATTATCTACTGTATGTAACACTGACCACCAGGTATAGTCTACTGTATATAATGTTGACCACCAGGTATAGTCTACTGTATATAACGTTGACCACCCGGTATTATCTACTGTATATAACACTGACCACCAGGTATAGTCTACTGTATATAACGCTGACCACCCGGTATTATCTACTGTATATAACACTGACCACCCGGTATTATCTACTGTATATAACACTGACCACCAGGTATAGTCTACTGTATATAATGTTGACCACCAGGTATAGTCTACTGTATATAATGTTGACCACCAGGTATAGTCTACTGTATATAACGCTGACCACCAGGTATTATCTACTGTATATAGTGCTGACCACCCGGTATTATCTACTGTATATAACACTGACCACCCGGTATTATCTACTGTATATAACACTGACCACCAGGTATAGTCTACTGTATATAATGTTGACCACCAGGTATCTACTGTATATAACACTGACCACCAGGTATAGTCTACTGTATATAATGCTGACCACCTGGTATTATCTACTGTATATAGTGCTGACCACCCGGTATTATCTACTGTATATAACACTGACCACCAGGTATAGTCTACTGTATATAACACTGACCACCAGGTATAGTCTACTGTATGTAACACTGACCACCAGGTATAGTTTACTGTATATAACACTGACCGCCAGGTATTATCTACTGTATATAACACTGACCACCAGGTATAGTCTACTGTATATAACACTGACCACCAGGTATTGTCTACTGTATATAACACTGACCACCAGGTATAGTCTACTGTATATAACACTGACCACCAGGTATAGTCTACTGTATATAACACTGACCACCAGGTATTGTCTACTGTATATAACACTGACCACCAGGTATAGTCTACTGTATATAACACTGACCACCAGGTATTGTCTACTGTATATAACACTGACCACCAGGTATTGTCTACTGTATATAACACTGATCACCAGGTATAGTCTACTGTATGTAACACTGACCACCAGGTATAGTCTACTGTATATAACACTGACCACCAGGTATAGTCTACTGTATATAACACTGACCACCAGGTATTGTCTACTGTATATAACACTGACCACCCGGTATTATCTACTGTATGTAACACTGACCACCAGGTATAGTCTACTGTATATAATGTTGACCACCAGGTATAGTCTACTGTATATAACGTTGACCACCAGGTATAGTCTACTGTATATAACACTGACCACCCGGTATTATCTACTGTATATAACACTGACCACCAGGTATAGTCTACTGTATATAATGCTGACCACCCGGTATTATCTACTGTATATAACACTGACCACCCGGTATTATCTACTGTATATAACACTGACCACCAGGTATAGTCTACTGTATATAATGTTGACCACCAGGTATAGTCTACTGTATATAATGCTGACCACCAGGTATTATCTACTGTATATAGTGCTGACCACCCGGTATTATCTACTGTATATAACACTGACCACCCGGTATTATCTACTGTATATAACACTGACCACCAGGTATAGTCTACTGTATATAATGTTGACCACCAGGTATCTACTGTATATAACACTGACCACCAGGTATAGTCTACTGTATATAATGCTGACCACCCGGTATTATCTACTGTATATAACACTGACCACCAGGTATAGTCTACTGTATATAACACTGACCACCAGGTATAGTCTACTGTATATAATGTTGACCACCTGGTATTATCTACTGTATGTAACACTGACCACCAGGTATAGTCTACTGTATATAACACTGACCACCAGGTATAGTCTACTGTATATAACACTGACCACCAGGTATAGTCTACTGTATGTAACACTGACCACCAGGTATAGTCTACTGTATGTAACACTGACCACCAGGTATAGTCTACTGTATACAGTGGCGGATTAACATAGGGGCGTTCGGGTCGGCAGCCCCGGGCCCGGCATCACTGGGGGGCCCAATGCCGACCCGAGCGCCCACATACTGCGGCGGGGCACGGGAGCGTATAGTTCCCTGCCCCGCCGCCTATCACCGCCATAGGCTTCAGGCATGGTAGGCCTGAGGCCTATGTGGTGGTATAAGCCCGGCGTGCGCGATGACATCATCGCGCGGCGCGCGTGATGACATCATCGTGCGCCTGTATAGTGGCGCACGCACGCTCTGATGTACGCGCACCTGCCACACCATTCAGCATACAGGTAAGTATTAGCTTTTTATTTTTTTGTGTGTGTGTGCTAACTTGGGGGGGAGATATTAAGGGACAGTGGGGCATGTTTCCATGGGGGCACATTAGTTAACGGATGACAGTTGTGGGGGCAAAATAATGGATGGCAGCCAGTTGTGGGGGCAAACTAATGGATGGCAGCCAGTTGTGGGGGCAAACTAATGGATGGCAGCCAGTTGTGGGGGCAAATTAATAGATGGCAGTTGTGGGGAAAATTAATGGATGGCAGTGTGGGGGCAAATTAATGGATGGCAGTGTGGGGGCAAATTAATGGATAGCCGTGTGGGGGCAAATTAATGGATGACAGTGTGGGGGAAAATTAATGGATGACAGTGTGGGGGAAAATTAATGGATGACAGTGTGGGGGCAAATTAATGGATGACAGTGTGGGGGCAAATTAATGGATGACAGTGTGGGGGCAAATTAATGGATGACAGTGTGGGGGCAAATTAATGGATGACAGTGTGGGGGCAAATTATTTAATAATTGACAGTGTGGGGGCAAATTAATTAATAGATGGCAGTGTGGGGGCAAATTAATTAATGGATGGCAGTGTGGGGGAAATTACTATATGGGGACAGTGTGGGGGAAGTTACTGTATGGGGGCAGTGTGGGGGAAGTTACTGTATGGGGGCAGTGTGGGGGAAATTACTGTATGGGGGCAGTGTGAAGGGAAAATACTATATGGGGGTAGAGTGGGGTATTGGGGGACACTATACAGGTATTGTTACCTGGAGCACAATATAGGGTGTTGTTATTATTATTGGGGGCCCTCTATGGGACATTATAACTGCTGTAGACACTATAGGGATCTTTGGGGTCATTTATCAAACTGTTGTAGTAGAACTGGCTTAGTTGTCCATAGAAACAGGTTCCACCTTTCATTTTTAACAGCTCCTCTGGAAAATGAAAGGTGGAATCTGATTGGTTGCTATGGGCAACTAAGCCAGTTCTAATTCATACCAGTTTGATAAATGACCCCAATTATGAGAAATCTAACGTGTCTGTGTAACAAACTCTGTAGGGACGAGATGCGGCGGGAGGAATTAGTCATGGCGGTCTGGGTCAAGCGGAGGAGAAGAGGAAAGAGAAGATCTACATGACAGGAGAAGTCCCTGGATGTAAGAGGTATGTGGTGCTGTATCCTCACTGCTGTGACCTGCGTCTCATCTTCTCCTCCAAGTCTTTATCATAATCATATGTATTTTAAATTTGGCACCTCAAATTTAAATTTTTCACCTGCAGTCCTATGTAACAGCCCAGATAACAGTGATAACTTTCTGTGTGCAGATAATGTACATGTTCCCTGCAGTCTAGGTAACACCCACATAACACAATATTCACTGTGTTATGTGGGGTGTTACATAGACTGCAGGAAACATCTATGACATCTGTACTCAGAGAGTTATGAGATGGTGGGGGTCTGACTCCTGGCAGCCCCGCCAATCAGCTGTTAGAGGAGACCGCGATGTTCCAGTGAGCGCCGCAGCCTCTTTGCTCCTTACCAAGCACGGCGCTGTCCATGTGATAGCAGTGTGCTTGGTATTGCAGCTCAGCCCCAATCACTCAGATAGGACAGAGCTGCAGATAGGCCATGTGAACGATGAATGTGATGTCATATGGCCGAGGAAGAGACTGTGACGCTTACACCGCAGCCTCTTTATACAGAAAAAAAACCTGAAACCTAAAATGGAGTGGGGGGGGGGGGGGCCCAAGTTGGGTAGACAGCCCCGGGCCTATCATGCACTTAATCCGCCCCTGACTGTATATAATGCTGACCACCAGGTATAGTCTACTGTATATAATGTTGACCACCCGGTATTATCTACTGTATATAACACTGACCACCAGGTATTATCTACTGTATATAACACTGACCACCAGGTATAGTCTACTGTATGTAACACTGACCACCAGGTATAGTCTACTGTATATAACACTGACCACCAGGTATTGTCTACTGTATATAACACTGACCACCAGGTATAGTCTACTGTATATAACACTGACCACCAGGTATAGTCTACTGTATATAATGCTGACCACCAGGTATAGTCTACTGTATATAATGTTGACCACCAGGTATTGTCTACTGTATATAACACTGACCACCAGGTATTATCTACTGTATATAACACTGACCACCAGGTATAGTCTACTGTATGTAACACTGACCACCAGGTATAGTCTACTGTATATAATGCTGACCACCAGGTATAGTCTACTGTATGTAAGACTGACCACCAGGTATAGTCTACTGTATATAACACTGACCACCAGGTATAGTCTACTGTATGTAACACTGACCACCAGGTATAGTCTACTGTATATAACACTGACCACCAGGTATAGTCTACTGTATATAATGTTGACCACCTGGTATTATCTACTGTATATAACACTGACCACCAGGTATAGTCTACTGTATATAACACTGACCACCAGGTATTATCTACTGTATGCAACACTGACCACCAGGTATAGTCTACTGTATATAATGCTGACCACCAGGTATAGTCTACTGTATATAACACTGACCACCCGGTATTATCTACTGTATATAACACTGACCACCAGGTATAGTCTACTGTATGTAACACTGACCACCAGGTATAGTCTACTGTATATAACACTGACCACCAGGTATTATCTACTGTATGTAACACTGACCACCAGGTATAGTCTACTGTATATAACACTGACCACCAGGTATAGTCTACTGTATATAACACTGACCACCCGGTATTATCTACTGTATATAACACTGACCACCAGGTATAGTCTACTGTATATAACACTGACCACCAGGTATAGTCTACTGTATGTAACACTGACCACCCGGTATATTGTATATACACTGACTAGCTATGTAACACTGACCACCAGGTATAGTCTACTGTATATAACACTGACCACCAGGTATAGTCTACTGTATATAACACTGACCACCAGGTATAGTCTACTGTATGTAACACTGACCACCCGGTATTGGATGCTGTGGTGGCCTACATTCCCCCATTTAAACCCTTGCAGTGCATGTATTGTATTTTTTGTAAGTTTTGCAATTATTTTGTCAGATTTGTCGTGTACTCACCAGCTGGTTAGATACATCTCCGTGGTCCTTTCTGGTCATGCCTTCCCCTATGGCCGATTTCATGAGACGGGACAGAGATGGGAGCACGTTGATCGGAGGGTAGATCTGAAAAGTATTCATCACCTTGAGCACAAGCTGATTTGCTCATTTTTACAGTAAGAAATATTTCCTAATGCCAATTGTCCAGCACATTGCAGTCACCGTCAGGCTGAGCGCCATATTTATTTTCAGTAAATGTCTGGAACAAAGAGGAGTTTCTGTAGGGAAACTCTTGGCACCTTTTATGCTTGCAAATTGCCATTTATGGAGCCATGTTTCCTACATACATGGTAAAGGAGATTGAAATGCGTTACTACAGATATAATACAGCTAGTGTTGAGCAAACTTGTTTTTTAAGTTCGGCTTCCAGAGTTCGGGTTCATCGAAGCATCATGTTATGGATTCCAAATTCCATTATGGTCCGTGGTAGCGGAATCCATAACGGGATACTTCGATTACCCGAACTTTGGAGGCAGAACTTAAAACACAAGTTCGCTCAACACTAAATACAGCCTCTATTGTACAAGAGAAATATGGCTTCTCCATAGAGGCATATGCAGCTAAGAGTTTAATGACCTATCAAAAGATATGGATACCTACTAGGGCATTTTTACTGAAATGCGAGTATTTTTGGAAAATGTTTGTAATTGGGTTTTATTAAAAATGTTGCTCCGTTTGTTTTCTGCAGCTTCTGTGTATTCTCATACGTTACAGACTACTCAGCCCTGATCAGTGTGAAATTCGTCTGACGATCTCTCTGAAGCCCCTCTCACTGCTCTTCGGAACACAAATCTAAGCTGACAACTTTACACCCAAATAAAATAAACTTAAATCAGAAATGATGTCAGATTTATGAGAGTTCAGTGAAGCAGAGAGAGGCTGCACCAGAGACAGATTAAACACTGATCGAGACTTAGCAGCCTGCAATGCATGGGAATACACAGAAGCTGCAGAGGAGAAAGAGTTGGAAACTGTTAAACCCCAACTTCAAAAATTATTTAAGCCAAAAATACTATAAAAATATGCTCACATTGGTGTCCATAGCCTTGTTTTGGAAACCTGTCACCTGGTTTGGCGACACTAAGCTACCACCGTAATGGGATTTATGGCGCCAAACCTGCCCATAGCAAACCTGTCTGTCCCTGCAAAGTATAGTAAATGAAGACTAACTCATCAGGAGAGGAGTCCAGGACTCCAGCGCCATTGGACACATGCACACCAAAGCAAGGTGTAATATTCTCGATTGTGCCCGCGCAGTGCGCATACACCTGATACTGCAGGAGATCAGTCCCAGACTCATTTCCTGCTAAGTTAGATTTCCATTCATTTACGATATTTTGCAGGGATGAGCGAGTTCTATATAGGCAGCTATGGGACTAGAGATGAACAAATTGATTCAACCAAATCCGTTGACCAATTTGATTCGGGTTCTAATCGATTTTACCTGAATTGAAACTTCTCCAATTGGACTGAAAATTTTTGTCTGACACTGAGGATTTCTAGGACTATTTGTTTTTTCTCTCAAAATTTCTCAAAATTTAGGTTTTCTCTCTCCGTTTCTCTCCTAAATTCGCCTGAATCGATTCACCAAAAGCTTTAGATTCGGATGCAATTCAAATTTTTACAAAAATTTGAGCCAAATTCAATTTGTTTATAGTTAATTTGCTCATCTCTATTTGGCAACCAAAATCCCAACTGCATGACGGTACCAGGTGACAGGTTCCCTTTAAGACTCTGTTTTATCTCTGTGTATATTCAATTAGGAAGTTCTGTCTACACCTCTTAATGATGGTCCACATGAAACTGACCTGTCTGTTGTGTAGTTGTCTGTCCACATAGATCTGTCCTTCCGTAATGAAGCCAGTCAAGTCAGGGATGGGGTGAGTAATATCTGAAAGAGTTCAGTATATATTAGGTCTTGAGACCACATCAGGTCATACATACCCTCTTCCCAGTTGATGTACTATAAAGCTTAGGTACCCCAGGGGGTGAAGGCCAAGTCTCTAGAGAGTACTTGCTTAGTCTTCGTGCTGTCCTTTTAGTAGGTATTGATTTTTGAAGGCACTGGTTTTCCTTGTGGAGATAAATCTGGTGTGAGCAATGCTCCCGGGAAAAAGTAGGCAAATTAGGTCTCCTCCAGAAGGAAGAAGGTCTTTCTAGTGCTACCTGCCTAGTAAGTCAATGTTAAACCCATTAAACAGACTTGAAATATCAATCGGCACCACACTGTTTGATCATATCCTTGGGGCTCCTTCCATGTATTTTATTTCAGTAAGGGCTACGTGACTTAGGAAACACTGATATAGAGGGTCCTGAAATAGTCTACCAGAGCAGATAGGGGCTTCCAAGACACATAGCTTCAATGCCTCTTCACAAGCGCCAAGATATACCAATGGGAAATAATGGAAGTGGCCTAACCCCACAACAGGGGCCAAGACAATAACCTAAACCAGGCATGGCCAACCTGCGGCTCTCCAGCTGTTGTAAAACTTCAACTCCCACCATGCCCTGCTGTAGGTTGATAGCTGTAGGTAGTTTGGGTATGCTGGGAGTTGTAGTTTTGCAACAGCTGGAGAGCCTCAGGTTGGCCATCCTTGACCTAAACCAGTAACCCTGTGGAGGGGGTTATAACATGAAACAGTACCAAGCTGATGGTGAAAAAGGCGTTTTCCATGTTATGGGCACCCACCATCATTAGGCATGGTTAGGATTGGTATCTGGGTAATGGATCCACTTCTACCCTCCACTCGACCGGCTCGTTCATAGATTGTGGCCAAGTCGGTGTACATATAGCCAGGGAAGCCTCGTCGACCTGGTACCTCCTCTCGAGCTGCCGAGACCTAGGAGTGAACAACAGTGAGAAAGAGCTGATTAAACCAATTGGATTAATTTGGCATAGATGATTTCAACATGGAACTGACCCACCACCCAGGCCTAAAGGAGATTATGGGGTGTGGGTAAAAGTTAAATAGAGCTTTGCCCCAAAAATATTACTTTTTTGGGTTTAATGTTGGCTTGGACTGTCAGATTCCTCCTTGGGTTCTTCTGTCTGGCAGGGACATCTTGAAATGATCCTTGCCCCTTAATCTTTACTAGAGACATTACTAGTCATCGTCATGCCTCATTGTGATGTCACTGTATGGGAAAAGCTCAACTATTGGACCTACGGAACGTTAAAACCCTATGTTTTAGCTGAATGCAATCCATTTATGGGGTGAATGGGGTCTCCCTCAGTTGCTATTGCAGCCCCGAATATCACTCTTGCCGTCCATGACAATAAATGGCAGTATCAAGTGATGCCATGACCATGTCATACTGTTGGAAGACCATGGTATGATAGATGAGTGAGTAGTTGTCTATGCCGGTACCAGGAGGTTGTTTCATGTTGAATTTTTGGGGCCCCCTCTCATTTATGTACACCCCTTTACCCAATCAGGATAATAATTGTACATGTGTATAGGCCTGTGGATGGACATAGCCAACTCCTGCCAAAGTCCAAGATGGGAAATTACCTCACGTAGAGCTTCAGCGTAGGAGCTCATATCTGTGAGAATGACGAGCACGTGCTTCTCACATTGGTAGGCGAGGTACTCTGCTTCAGTGAGGGCCAAGCGAGGGGTGATGATCCTCTCAATGCTGCAGAACAATAATACGAGAGGGTCCATTATACTGCAGAGCAGGCTTATCTGAACATATCATAGGAGATAACGTCTATGAAACCAGTGTATCTAAGCCTTATCTGTGTGATACTGTCTATGAGAACTGCACAGCCCTGTATTCCTCATTGTCCATCAACATTACAGAATAGTTCCCTGGACACTTAGGGGTTCTCCCATGATTGATGTAAAAAATAAAAAATCTGACATGATAGAATAGATGAAAATCTCTTTCAAACAAAGCTAAAACCAGCCCTGTACCTCACATGGGTCCAGAGATCTCAACCTTCATTGTTTCATTTCTTCTGCTTGGTTTAGGGTACTTTTACACTTGCGGCAGGACGGATCCGGCAGGCTGTTCAGCCTGCCGCAAATGCCCGTGCACTGCCGTGCTGCCGCTCCATCCCCATTGACTTTTAGCCGTAGCTCCGCCCCTCGCCCCATTATAGTCAATGGGGATGGGGTGGCAGCACGGCAGTGCACGGCTAATTGTGGTAGGCTGAATAGCCTGCCGGATCCGTCCTGCCACAAGTGTAAAAGTACCTTTAGATCACACATGTTCTTTCTCAAGGGGTATGTCCTTTTTTCTGCAGATAAGTGATCATGCCCTTTCTGCTGCAGCTCTCTCCCTATAACAGCTCAAGAGACAGTTGAAGGATTGAACTGAGCATGTGCGTCCACCTCAATGACCCTCGCCCTTCTACTTTTCCCCCCATTTCTGCAGGTGCAGAGCTGTTGTATGTTTCCTTGTAGACGTCTCAAGGTGTATCTGTCATGGTAGCTGTGTGGGGCGAGTCCTTAGAGTTGGGGTTAAAACTTGTAGAAGTATTCGTTGTGGGTATGCGTCTCCCAAAAATAAGATTTCTCAGGATTAGTACATAGGGTATATGATTGGGGGTAAACAGGTATTGTGGGCAGGGACGTACATGCAGTACTGTACTGTGCCACGGAGAGGCGCTATTTGACAGCCATTAATTTCATTAGCAAAGCACCTTCTGATTGGCTCCACTTGCCTCCAATGTGATGCGTTAATTGGGTGGTCACTGTGGTGATTACCAGTGAAGTGAATACAGACTGATGGGATGGTCCAGCCAGTCACGTGCCGTGGACTGTCAGTGGTATCATAAGTGGTTTTAGGCTGAAAACATTGTAACCTCAGGGACCACGATATTTCTACGAGGTTCTTCTCACGTTATTTGGCTCCATACACTTACGTGGGATCGTTGGCTAAATTCAAGAACAGGCAGACATTGTCCATGGTTCCGTTTTCCTCAAAGTCGGACTTGAAGAAGCGGGCCGTCTCCATGTTCACCTGTCGGGGACAGACATGGTAGCATATTCTTCCATTACTGGTCACACATAGGAGATGAGAAGCCATTACTGAACTCATTAGACGTTTGTTACTTACGCCCATCGCGGCAAACACAATGGCAAAATTGTCATCATGGTAGTCCATGACGCCCTTCGATTTCTTCACCAGCCCGGCCTGTCTGCAGATCTGTGCCGCAATCTATGGGGGGGCAAACCATAAGAAAACAAGAGGTTCTGTACTGTTCATGGGGCCTCGGCTCAACATTTAATTATATATTATTACCTGGACACATCAAGAAGTGACACTGGGGGCACAACACAATGACATTAGGGGTACAGGATAATTACACTGACACTCGGGGTACAGGATAATGACACTGACACTTGGGGTACAGGATGACGACACTGACACCTGGGGTACAGGATAATGACACTGACACTCGGGGTACAGGATAATGACACTGACACTTGGGGTACAGGATAATGACGCTGACACTCGGGGTACAGGATAATGACGCTGACACTTGGGGTACAGGATAATGACACTGACACTCGGGGTACAGCATGACGACGCTGACACTTGGGGTACAGCATGACAACGCTGACACTTGGGGTACAGGATAATGACACTGACACTTGGGGTACAGGATAATGACACTGACACTTGGGGTACAGGATAATGACACTGACACTTGGGGTACAGGATAATGACACTGACACTTGGGGTACAGGATAATGACACTGACACTTGGGGTACAGGATAATGACACTGACACTTGGGGTACAGGATAATGACACTGACACTTGGGGTACAGGATAATGACACTGACACTTGGGGTACAGGATAATGACACTGACACTTGGGGTATAGGATAATGACACTGACACTTGGGGTACAGGATAATGACACTGACACTTGGGGTACAGGATAATGACACTGACACTTGGGGTACAGGATAATGACACTGACACTTGGGGTACAGGATAATGACACTGACACTTGGGGTACAGGATAATGACACTGACACTTGGGGTACAGGATAATGACACTGACACTTGGGGTACAGGATAATGACACTGACACTTGGGGTACAGGATAATGACACTGACACTCGGGGTACAGGATAATGACACTGACACTCGGGGTACAGGATAATGACACTGACACTTGGGGTACAGGATAATGACACTGACACTCGGGGTACAGGATAATGACACTGACACTTGGGGTACAGGATAATGACACTGACACTTGGGGTACAGGATAATGACACTGACACTTGGGGTACAGGATAATGACACTGACACTCGGGGTACAGGATAATGACGCTGACACTCGGGGTACAGGATAATGACACTGACACTCGGGGTAAAAGATAATGACACTGACACTTGGGGTACAGGATAATGACACTGACACTCGGGGCACAGGATAATGACACTGACACTTGGGGTACAGGGTAATGACATTGACACTCGGGGTACAGGGTAATGACACTGACACTCGGGGTACAGGATAATGACACTGATACTTGGGGTACAGGATAATGACACTGACACTTGGGGTACAGGATAATGACACTGACACTTGGGGTACAGGATAATGACACTGACACTTGGGGTACAGGATGATGACACTGACACTTGGGGTACAGGATAATGACACTCGGGGTACAGGATAATGACACTGACACTAGGGGTACAGGATAATGACACTGACACTTGGGGTACAGGATAATGACACTGACACTTGGGGTACAGGATAATGACACTGACACTCGGGGTACAAGATAATGACACTGACACTTGGGGTACAGGGTAATGACACTGACACTCGAGGTACAGGATAATGACACAGTGACACTTGGGGTACAGGATAATGACACTGACACTTGGGGTACAGGATAATGACACTGACACTCGGGGTACAGGATAATGACACTGACACTCGGGGTACAGGATAATGACACTGGCACTCGGGGTACAGGATAATGACACTGACACTCGGGGTACAGGATAATGACACTGACACTTGGGGTACAGGATAATGACACTGACACTTGGGGTACAGGATAATGACACTGACACTCGGGGTACAGGATAATGACACTGACACTCGGGGTACAGGATAATGACACTGACACTCGAGGTACAGGATAATGACACAGTGACACTTGGGGTACAGGATAATGACACTGACACTTGGGGTACAGGATAATGACACTGACACTCGGGGTACAGGATAATGACACTGATACTTGGGGTACAGGATAATGACACTGACACTTGGGGTACAGGATAATGACACTGACACTTGGGGTACAGGATAATGACACTGACACTTGGGGTACAGGATAATGACACTGACACTTGGGGTACAGGATAATGACACTGACACTCGGGTACAGGATAATGACGCTGACACTTGGGGTACAGGATAATGACGCTGACACTCGGGGTACAGGATAATGACGCTGGCACTCGGGGTACAGGATAATGACACTGACACTCGGGGTACAGGATAATGACACTGACACTTGGGGTACAGGATAATGACACTGACGCTCGGGTACAGGATAATGACACTGACACTTGGGGTACAGGATAATGACACTGACACTTGGGGTACAGGATAATGACACTGACACTTGGGGTACAGGATAATGACACTGACACTCGGGGTAAAAGATAATGACACTGACACTTGGGGTACAGGATAATGACACTGACACTTGGGGTACAGGATAATGACACTGACGCTTCGGGGTACAGGATAATGACACTGACGCTCGGGGTACAGGATAATGACACTGACACTTGGGGTACAGGATAATGACTCTGACACTTGGGGTACAGGATAATGACACTGACACTCGGGGTACAGGATAATGATACTGACACTCGGGGTACAGGATAATGACACTGACACTTGGGGTACAGGATAATGACACTGACACTCGGGGTACAGGATAATGACACTGACACTTGGGGTACAGGATAATGACACTGACACTTGGGGTACAGGATAATGATACTGACACTTGGGGTACAGGATAATGACACTGACACTCGGGGTACAGGATAATGACACTGACGCTCGGGGTACAGGATAATGACACTGACGCTCGGGGTACAGGATAATGACACTGACACTCGGGGTACAGGATAATGACACTGACACTTGGGGTACAGGATAATGACACTGACGCTCGGGGTACAGGATAATGACACTGACGCTCGGGGTACAGGATAATGACACTGACACTTGGGGTACAGGATAATGACTCTGACACTTGGGGTACAGGATAATGACACTGACACTCGGGGTACAGGATAATGATACTGACACTTGGGGTACAGGATAATGACACTGACACTCGGGGTACGGGATAATGACACTGACACTCGGGGTACAGGATAATGACACTGACACTCGGGGTACAGGATAATGACACTGACACTCGGGGTACAGGATAATGACACTGACACTTGGGGTACAGGATAATGACACTGACACTCGGGGTACAGGATAATGAGACTGACACTCGGGGTACAGGATAATGACACTAACACTCGGGGTACAGGATAATGACACTGACACTCGGGGTACAGGATAATGACACTGACACTTGGGGTACAGGATAATGAGGATATCTATAATAAGACGTCTGGACTTTGGTATTTTTTCTTGAAGATGTTTCACTATTCATCCAACTTGCTTTTTCCATTAGAATGACTTGTACAATGAATCTTCCAGCATTAAATACTGGTGCCTCATGCATCAGTCAGCCTGATCTGTGTATGATAACCAACACCTGATGGGGGTTAGGGTGTTGATAGCATTTCCATGACTGAGAACTTCCATCTCATAGCTCCAATCATGCAAATACTATCAACATCCTTACCTCCATGAGGTCCTTGTTTGGTTTTGATAAACCAAAGGCTTACTGAAGCGTGAGGCACCAGTATTTAATGCTGGAAAGTCTTTGTATAAGTCATTCTAGTTGACAGATACAGTCGGGTGACGAGTGAAACAAATGAAACAAGTCGAGCTGCTTTGACATTTTATTACTGATATTCCATGACATGAGAACCTTCACAGACCTTCAGGGGTACAGGACCATGCCACACTGGCACTGGGGGGTTACATTATTCCCTGTGACCCCCATCTTCTCATACCTCATTGTGCGGTAGACCAGCTGCAGAGAAGATGGGGATTTTCTGTCCTCGGGCAATGCTGTTCATGACATCAATTGGGGAGATTCCGGTCTGTATCATCTCCTCGGGGTATGTTCTTCCAAAAGGGTTAATGGGCTGACCTAGTAGGTGACGGAAGTGTACGTCAGGGGTGGGGCGTCTCCTTCTATCTGTGCTCCCCATGTTATACCAAACAGAAGCTCCATGCCCCCACTTATCAGAGTGTAAGAAGTTCTCTCTTACCGTTAATGTCCAAGAAGTCTTCTGCCATAACAGTAGGACCGTTGTCGATGGGCTTCCCCGAGCCATTGAAAACACGACCTATAGGGAATGAGAGAATACAGGGGTCAGACCGCTCACCCTGGACGCCCCACCGACCACCGACCCTCCAAAACCTCCATACACATGGATGTATCCTGAGCGAGGACATGTCCTCATCACACTTATTGTATTGGTCGTATGCACTGAGGCCCATCTATCTATCTATCTATCTATATCTGTCTAATATCTATCTATCTCCATATCCATCTATCTAATATCTATCTATCTATCTATCTACCTATCTCCATATCTATCTCATATCTATCTATCTATCTATCTATCTATCTATCTAATATCTATCAATCTCAAATCTATCTATCTTATCTATCTATCTATTATATATCTACTATCCATCCATCTCATATCTATCTATCTATCTATCTATCTATCTATGCATCTCATATCTATCTATCTATTTATCTATCTAATATTCATCTATCTAATATCTCTCTATCCATCCACCTGTCATGCAGCCGGTGGTCTCTGTATGTCACATTAGTAGGACACACGTGTCAGACCCTGGTCCCTGTGACGGCTCGGCGCCCTGATGGGGTGGCCCACTTTCTAGCACTCAGGGACCATCGCCCACTCGCCCTGTCACTGCACATAACACTGACATCCCTGTCAGGAAGGAGGCTCAGTGACCATGAAAGGTCAGTAACCTTCTGGGCCACTTCAGCGTCTCCTACCTCATGTCATTTGTGCCCCCGATGCAAATAAAGAAGATGAAACATAGTTCCTTAAAGGGCCCCAGGTGAGGTGACCGGTGGCTCAGAGGCGCCCCCTACAGACCGCTCAAACCATGGCTTAGATAATGCTGCATAGAGGCAGAAAAACACCGCCTTATACATGAAAAGACGTGTTCACGTCACGTCAGTGCCGCTCTACCCCACAGGTCGTCTTCCTCCTCCGTGGACCACCTGCTTCATCATTCAGTTCATTTAAAGGCCCACCACACTGATCTGTGTCTCCTGTACAGGAGCAGTACCCTCTGTGGCCAGCAGATGGCGCTATATGCACCAAGTAATTTGCTCTAAAAATAAAAAACCCTAAAATGGGAAGCGATATCTGATCAGTGTTTGTAGGAGACCAGTGCTGACCACATCGACAGTACATACTGACACCAGGAGAGGACTACTGCGGAGCACCACCCAGCTTCCCCGCAGTCCTGAGGTGCAAATAGGACTTCTAATACATCGACCACTTCATACCTAAAAACATCCGTCATGAAAGGATACCCTCTAATGGCTACAATGTAGTGCCCTCTAGTGGCTAGAAATGGGGCCCCCTAGTGACTAGAAATGGGGCCCCCTAGTGACTAGAAATGGGGCCCCCTAGTCTCAGGAATAACAGAAAAGTGTTATACCTCTTAGAATAAATTTATTAAAAATAAATAAATCAATAAAAAAAAAAACTAAAATTTGGGACAAGATGAAGAACATTAATGGGTTAAATAGCCAGAGCACCAGCAGTGCAGAGTATTTCAGGAGGATCCCATGGCTACTTTTATTTTTCTTGAATGTGGTTCCATTCTGTAGTGTAATAGGAGAAACATTCAGGGGTCAATATAAACCGCATTTGGGAGTCAAAATGCAGGAGTCGTTGCAATGGATGCACTGGGCAATATTATGGACCTGAGTTGTACTGATAGAAATCTATTCCCCCACATTGCACCTCTGGACACCTACGATTTCATAGAGCCGTGGGAGTCACCATATGGCGGCACGTGGACCACGCCATATAAAGTCCGTCTGCGCAGCTCTCTCACGTTCTTGAGGCTTTAGGGCATCAAAATTTGACACCCAAATGCATTTAATAAAAATCTAGCTTCCAAAATAAAAAAATGTAGGGGGGGGGGGCAATTGTAAAGGAGGGAATAGAAATGAAGGAACAAAAATAAACCTAGATTAAGGAGTCAAAATAAATGAAGGTGTAGAATGGATAGGAAGCCTGAGGGTCTCAAGAAGGGCCTGAAGCCTGAGGGTCTCAAGAAGATGATACAATTTCAATTTTACAAAAACAAAATCTTCAAAATCAAAATGAAGGGGTGAATATAAATGACAGAACAAAAATAAATCTAGAGTAAGGAGTCAAAATGTGTGAAGGTTTTACAGTGAATAGGATCCGTCCACACAGCTTTCCCATGTGTCTGAGGCTTTAGGGAGTCAACATCTGACACTCTAAAGGAAATGATAAAATTCTAGTTTACAAAAAACAAATCTGGTTTTGGGGGTCAAAATGAACGGAGTGAATGTAAATGATGGAGCAAAAATAAACCTAGTTTAAGGATCTGTATAGGATCTGTCCGCACAGCTTTTCCACGTTCCTGAGGGTCTCAAAATTTGACCCTCTAAAGAAGGTGATACAATTTAAATTTTATAAAAACAAAATTTGGTTTTCGGTGTCAAAATGAGTATTGGGTCAGTATTGGGCCCTATTCTATTCAATATATTTATTATTGATCTGGTAGAAGGCCTGCATAGTAAAATATCTATTTTTGCAGACGATGCTAAACTGTGTAAAGTAATTAACACTACAGAGGACAGTATACTGTATATATACTACAGAGGACAGTATACTGTATATATACTACAGAGGACAGTATACTGTATATATACTACAGAGGACAGTATACTGTATATATACTACAAAGGACAGTATACTGTATATATACTACAGAGGACAGTATACTGTATATATACTACAAAGGACAGTATACTGTATATATACTACAGAGGACAGTATACTGTATATATACTACAGAGGACAGTATAGAGTATATATACACTACAGAGGACAGTATACTGTATATATACACTACAGAGGACAGTATACTGTATATATACACTACAGAGGACAGTATACTGTATGTACACTACAGAGGACAGTATACTGTATATACACTACAGAGGACAGTATACTGTATATACTACAGAGGACAGTATACTGTATATACTACAGAGGACAGTATACTGTATATATACTACAGAGGATAGTATACTGTATATATACTACAGAGGATAGTATACTGTATATATACTACAGAGGATAGTATACTGTATATATACTACAGAGGACAGTATACTGTATATATACTACAGAGGATAGTATACTGTATATATACTACAGAGGACAGTATACTGTATATATACTACAGAGGACAGTATACTGTATATATATACTACAGAGGACAGTATACTGTATATATATACTACAGAGGACAGTATACTGTATATACTACAGAGGACAGTATACTGTATATACTACAGAGGACAGTATACTGTATATACTACAGAGGACAGTATACTGTATATACTACAGAGGACAGTATACTGTATATATACTACAGAGGATAGTATACTGTATATATACTACAGAGGATAGTATACTGTATATATACTACAGAGGACAGTATACTGTATATATACTACAGAGGACAGTATACTGTGTATATACTACAGAGGACAGTATACTGTGTATATACTACAGAGGACAGTATACTGTATATATACTACAGAGGATAGTATACGGTATATATACTATAGAGGACACCATACGGTATATATACTACAGAGGACAGTATACAGTATATATACTACAGAGGAAAGTATACTGTGTATATACTACAGAGGACAGTATACTGTATATATACTACAGAGGACAGTATACAGTATATATACTACAGAGGACAGTATACAGTATATATACTACAGAGGACAGTATACTGTGTATATACTACAGAGGACAGTATACTGTATATATACTACAGAGGACAGTATACTGTATATATACTACAGAGGACAGTATACTGTATATATACTACGGAGGATAGTATACGGTATATATACTACAGAGGACATTATACTGTATATATACTACAGAGGATAGTATACGGTATATATACTACAGAGGACACCATACGGTATATATACTACAGAGGACAGTATACAGTATATATACTACAGAGGACAGTATACTGTGTATATACTACAGAAGACAGTATACTGTGTATATACTACAGAGGACATTACACTGTATATATACTACAGAGGACAGTATACGGCATATATACTACAGAGGACAGTATACGGCATATATACTACAGAGGACAGTATACTGTGTATATACTGCAAAGGACAGTATACTGCATATATATATATATACACACACACACTACAGAGGACATTATACTGCATATATATACTACAGAGGACAGTATACTGTATATATATATATATATATATATATATATATACTACAGAGGACAGTATACTGTATACATACTACAAAGGAAAATATACTGTATATATATTACTGTATATCTATACTACAGAGGACAGTATACTATATATATACACACTACAGAGGACAGTATACTGTATATATACTACAGAGGACAATATACTGTATATATAAACTACAGAGGACAGTATAGTGTATATCTATACTACAGAGGACAGTATACAGTATATATGCACTACAGAGGACGATATACGGTATATATATTACAGAGGACAGTATAATGTATCTATATACTACAGAGGACAGTATACTGTATACATACACTACAGAAGATGATATACGGTATATATACTACAGAGGACAGTATACTGTATATACACTACAGAGCACAGTATACTGTATATATACTACAGACGACAATATACTGTATATATACTACAGAGGACAGTATATATACTACAGAGGACAGTATACTGTATATATACTACAGAGGACAGTATACTGTATATATACTACAGAGGACAGTATACTGTAAATATACTACAGACGATATACTGTATATATACACACTACAGAAAACAGTATATATACTACAGAGGACAGTATACTGTATATATACTACAAAGGATAATATACTGTATATATAAACTACAGAGGACAGAATAGTGTATATCTATACTACAGAGGACAGTATACAGTATATATACACTACAGAGGACGATATACGGTATATATACACTACAGAGGATGATATACGGTATATAAACTACAGCGTACAGTATACTGTTATAGATTGATCTGGATAGATTGGAGGCTTGGGCAGAGAAGTGGCAGATGAGGTTTAACACTGACATATGTAAGGTTAGGCACATGGGAAGGAATAATGCAAGTCACCCGTACATACTAAATGGTAAAACACTCGGGAACACTGACATGGAAAAGGATCTAGGAATTTTAATAAACAGCAAACTAAGCTGTAGAAACCAGTGTCAGGCAGCTGCTGCTAAGGCCAATAAGATAATGGGTTGCATCAAAAGGGGCATAGACGCCCGTGATGAGAACATAGTCCTACCACTTTACACATCACTAGTCGGACCACACATGGAGTACTGTGTACAGTTCTGGGCTCCTGTGAACAAGGCAGACATAGCAGAGCTGGAGAGGGTTCAGAGGAGGGCAACTAAAGTAATAACTGGAATGAGGGGTCTACAGTACCCTGAAAGATTATCAAAATTAGGGTTATTCACTTTAGAAAAAAGACGACTGAGGGGAGATCTAATAACTATGTATAAATATATCAGGGGTCAGTACAGAGATCACTCCCATCATCTTTTTATCCCCAGGACTGTGACGAGGGGACATCCTCTGTGTCTGGAGGAAAGAAGGTTTCTACACAAACATAGAAAAGGATTCTTCACTGTAAGAGCAGTGAGACTATGGAACTCTCTGCCTGAGGAGGTGGTGATGGTAAGTACAATAAAGGAATTCAAGAGGGGCCTGGATGTATTTCTGGAGTGTAATAATATTACAGGCTACAGCTACTAGAGAGGGGTCGTTGATCCAGGGAGTTATTTTGATGCCTGATTGGAGTCGGGAAGGAATTTTTTTTCCCCTTAAGTGGGGAAGATTGGCTTCTACCTCACAGGGTTTTTTTGCCTTTCTCTGGATCAACTTGTAGTAAACAGGCCGAACTGGATGGACAGAGGGATTTTTTCCGCCTTATGTACTACGTTACTATGTTACTATGAGATAAACGACGGAGCAAAAATAAACCTTGTTTAAGGAGTCAAAATGAGTAAAGGTGTTAGACTGGGTAGGATCTGTCTGCACAGCTTTTCTCTGACTACGGCCTCAGGGCCTGAAAATTTGATACTCTAAGGCCTCTTTCGCACGGGCGTCCCAGATTTGCTCCGCATGCGTCCCGGGTGCATTGCGGGAAACCTGCGCGAGTGCGCACACAATTTCAGTCAATTTTGACTGCGATTGCATTGCATTCTTCAGTTTTTTCTGCGCATGTGCAATGTATTTTGCACGCGCATGATAAAAAACTGAATGTGGTACCCAGACCCGAACACAGACTTCTTCACTGAAGTTCGGGTTCGGTGTTGTGTAGATTTTATTATTTTCCCTGATAACATGGTTATAAAGGAAAATAATAGCATTCTTAATACAGAATGCTTACTAAATTGAGGCTTAAGGGGTTAAAAAATAAAATATAATTAACTCACCTCATCCAATTGATCGCGCAGCCGGCATCATCTTCTATCTTCTTCTTTTAGGACCTGCCAAACGACCTTTGATGAGGTCCATTTTTTTTTATTTTTTAACCCCTTAAGTCACATTTAAGCAAGCATTCTGTATTAAGAATGCTATTATTTTATCAATTTACTTTACATCTTCTTCTAGCAACCATGCGTGAAAATCGCACCGCATCCACACTTGCTTGCGATTTTCACGCAGCCCCATTCACTACTATGGGGCCTGCGTTGCGTGAAAAACGCAGAATATAGAACATGCTGCGATTTTCACGCAACGCACAAGTGATGCGTGAAAATAACCGCTCATCTGCACGGCCCCATTGAAGTGAATGGGTCTGGATTCAGTGCGGGCGCAACGCGATCACGTCACGCATTGCACCGGCGCAGAATTCTCGCCCGTGTGAAAGGGGCCTAAAGGAGATGAGAGAAGTCTAGCTTTCAAAATCGAAATCTGGTTTTAGGGTCAAAATGAAGGAGTGAAATTAAATGGAGTCAAAATCATTTTAGTTCTAGGCAGAGGAAATACATGCAGCAGAAAAAAAAAAATTGACTTTAGGAGTCAAAATAAAGGACAATATTGTAATGAATCTAAAATGGAAGAGGGACAGAGGAAAATAATTGGGTTCAAAACATATGTGAGGAGGCTAGATGTGGGAGTCAAAATAAGACAATAGAAAGGGCCGGTTAAGACGATATTAGAGAGTCAAAATCAAGTTTATGGCTATTTTTGGAGGACAATGTTAAGGGATAGATTCAGACTCTGTGTGTATGCTCTGGAATAAGAGGGGTTAACGGTCCCGGATCAGGACCATTTTCCATCCCAAAGTCGCCCTCCCCCCCACCTCCTATTCCATCTGGGAATACAGCTTGCCATTGAGGAGCACTATGAATGGCCAGACGGCCTCGCCGGGGACCTTCGCTGCTGGTTTTCTTGCAGGCTCAGGAATAAAAATAAAAAAGGAGAAAAACCCGGCGCTCATTAAGCTTGTAGGTCTCGAAATCTCCGACCTAATTAACAACCTCCCACCGGCCGATAATTCACTTTACTTAAAGACGCTATTAGCGCCGGACAAAGAGATCTATAAATGGGAAATGAATGAGGGTTTTTTTATTTATTACAATGTTTTCTGCAAATGTTGTGAAACTAATTAAGGCTTTTTTTGGGGGGGGAGGGGGGGCATTGGTCGATGGCAGGGTGGGGATGGGCTATGCCCTATGTCACCACCATTCTTCACAACGCTGTAGTTCAGTGACCAGAGTCAATATGTTGGGAGGACAATGGTTAGAATCAGTGTCATACCTACCACAGAGACCGCGGGGCCTAACTTGAGGGGGGCTCAACAGCAGACCACACCTAACCTAAGACCAGATGGGTTTCTGGATCTGCTGCCATTTAACGCGTTGGTGTTCCCGGAGGTGGGAGGGGTTCAATGCTTCGAGCAGATGGATGACCCATAGAGTAGCTATAGGAAATGCACCAACATCCTGGTGGACGAGTGCAATGTAAGAGAGACATGTGATGGTTTCAGACAACCTTGGTGGAAATTTTCCAAGTTTCAATCTTCGAAAACGCTGGTCAGAGGAGGAAGCATAGGTTAGGTAGAGAGAGGGTCATCTCCCACAGTGCATAGCTCTGGTTTGGATTGGAGACAACAAGGTACATGACATTTTTGTCAAGATGGAACAAAATTCCATTGAGGGAACAATTTTCACAACTTTTTTCCAAAATTTTTCGAACTGCATAGTCCATTGGGCCAATATAGTAACGTCATCACAAATACCAAAAACTAGTCCATGTAGATCACCTTATTAACGTGCAGTTTTTAAAGCAAAAGCTAACCCTCAAACACTCAACAATTCTTAAGATCTATGTATTTCAGGGTGACCATGTGCCAAAATTTTTGTTTTACGTTTTGCAAAATTGGAGGCGTGCAACACAGATTTCTAAAGCTGACCACATGGTTTAGAGAATTGTCAACCAAATATTTGACAGCTATTCCTACATGAGGTACATTTGAGCATATCTACTATGTGGGAGCATACCCTATCCATCTAGGCAGTGTCGGACTGGCCCACCAGAGTACCAGAGAATCTCCGGTGGGCCCAGGTTCTGATACCACAATGGGTCCCAAAGGTCCAGGAGAAGAGAACGTTTGGAGCTGCCTTTGTAGACAATAAATTGTCACCAGGGTCTATGCCTTTGAATCAAAGTATCTTAGACTTTATTGATAATATGGGAGTTGGGTTCGAAGAAAATTCCTCTGGTCGGCCAAGGAACCCCACTCCGACTCTGCATCTAGGCAATGCTGCCTGGCATTGAATGCTTAGAGATGGTCATCTTTCAAGGCAATGTTGAGTATGTATAGGAAGCACAGAGAGGTCACCGATGACTCTTATCAAGGTTCTGATGGATCATTAGAGAAGACCTCCACTAATGGCCCTAATCACGAGCCCAGCCTTCTAGAGGGAGTCGGCGCACAGAGAACACCTCTCACCTAGTGATCTTAATGTGTCCATACGTGGTTGTGCCTACTGGGTGCAGAAACATTCTATGACATGGCCCAGTGAGCTTCTAGAAGACAGGGCATTGTGATGGGTAGACCGTCCATAGAAGTCTGTCTCCATCCTCCTTGGCAGGCAAACAGATGGACATGGCCCCGGGCTGCCCAAATACTAAAGCCGTCATCTGGCCACCAGAAAGTTGAAGTATTCATCCAGTGATGAGTTATTATAGAGCCACCACCGACTGGACCTACGCAGAATAGATGTGGAGGAGAAGGATGTCTCTCCGGACTTTACCTGCAGTAACATCATTACATTAACCCCTGTCCAACGTACCCAGCATGTCTTCGGAAACAGGTGTCCTTAGGATGTCCCCTGTGAATTCGCAAGTTGTTTTCCTGGCATCTATCCCAGATGTGCCTTCAAACACCTGCAGAGACCCGGGGCAAGAACCCAATTACTGGCAATTAGTGAGGATTAAAGCAGACACCGCAGGAGAAAGTCAGATCCAAGTGAAAGCCAGGGATAATGTGTAGGGATTTGGGGAAGGAGGGGGATCTCTTTGCGTTTTCATTCACACCGGACCTCTAAGCTGCCAGGGAAGCTTTTAAGGTGCTGGGGGGGAGTAGTGCTGGTTGTAAGGGGTTAATAAGTCAATTAATGATTTTCACTTTCTCTTATGCGGCCATTTTTTTATATTTATTGTATGTGAGATTTATTATCCTGTATAGAAGGGAAGCTACTGATAGCGGAGGTAGTCTCCGGCTAACCGACGAGTGCTAGGGTGCGGCCACAAGAATAACCAGCACCTTTAAGAACTGGGGGTGGCTTGTCAATTTAGGGGTGTGGTCTCACTGCTCCGGGTTCTATTCACAGATTGGTGGAAACCAGTCACAAACATTAG
This sequence comes from Bufotes viridis, assembly GCA_033119425.1. Taxonomy (NCBI): domain Eukaryota; kingdom Metazoa; phylum Chordata; class Amphibia; order Anura; family Bufonidae; genus Bufotes; species Bufotes viridis. Next base: position 598,006,578 of record CM065589.1, on the reverse strand, counting down.
TGTCTTATATTCATAGATAGATAGATAGATAGATAGATAGATAGATAGATAGATAGATATGAGATATATAGATATGAGATAGATAGATAGATAGATAGATAGATAGATATGAGATAGATAGATAGATAGATAGATAGATAGGAGATAGATAGATAGATAGGTAGATAGGAGATAGATAGGAGATAGATAGATAGATAGATAGATAGATAGATAGATAGATAGAATCTGTCGTTCCATAGAATCATTCCATCTGGAACATCTCATGGTGTTTTCGGTTGGACCTCCATCCTCTCTGTTTTACGTTAAAATCTCTGCAGTATTAGGCTGAGTTCACATCACGTTTTTCCCATCCGTTTATCGTATACGTTAAGCGGATGCCTCGGACTGATGCCGTACATACAGTGGCATCCTTCACCATAGAGTTTAAAAAAAAAAAAGGTTACGTTTTATTTAGCGGACTGTGCAGGATACAAAAACGTGGCGCGCTGCGTTTTTTTAACGTGATGTGAAGAAGCCGGAATACACGGAATCTCCATGGAAAAATGAAAGGCGAGCAGAACCCAGAGATTAGTACAATATTTGACACCATTTGTGGAAATTAACCTCCGGATCGGGGCTTTAATTAGATCCGTGTGGCCCAGGAATGTTCTGCGGCACATCTGCAGAGAGCTGTGCCTGTGTGCGACTCAGCATAAGCTGCTGCTGCTTGCTCGGCTCTGAGGCTGACTCTCTAATGGGATTAAGAGGGCTCTGGGAAGGTCTCGCTGGGATTAAATGAGGGAAGGTTGGCAGCTAGCCAAGAGAGGTTGTACACAGGTCAATAGTGCCGTCTACCTTGGTTACATAAACGGAGGAGGGACTTGAATCAGGACCGGCAGGGTCTCTCCACTCCGTATTACATGTCCATACCAGTCATCTGCGTAATAAATCACTAAATTTCTAATACATAATAAGGCCTAGAACTGACTTCATCCTCTGGTTGGCCACACACATTAGATGAGGAGCCCTGGTCTACTGACATAGGCCACAGGAGCACCTCCAATGAGGAGTCACATCATACGCTTCCACGTGTACGAGCAGCTTTAGGCTCAGTTACTAACTTGGTGTTTGCACCAAGAAGATCTTCTCTTCCAATCGGCAGGAAGAAATTTAATTCCAAAAGGAAACACCTTGAAGAAGTAGGGGTTGGCCCTCAAACAACATGGATCTCCGATCCACAGGACAGGGGATAAATGGATGATCACCGGGACTTCCAACGATCACGAGAGTTCCTCAGTGCTCTGCATGAACTGAACAGTACTGCGGAGGCATGACCACCTCATGACAATGAGAATGGAGGACCAACCTGAACACCAACATCCATGGTGATCCATGATGTTCATGGGCGAACCCCTTTGGATAAATCAGATGGACATCACCAACTTGGAAGATACAGAATGTCTACTCTGAATAGGACTTTTTCACCAGTGAGTCCGAGAATGGAATAAATTGGATGTGGAGCCCAAAATTGTGAGTTGGTGCAAGATTTGTGGCTCCAGAATTGGTCTCCTCGTCCATACCTCACCTTGGTCATATCAGGTGACGATGTGCTAGGCAATGAAGAACAGATCCCCCTAGCACTCATCTCCACTGGATAGAAGGAGAAGACATTGGGGCTCAAGGAAATACTGGAACTAGAGCCTGTGGTAGTGCGAGCAGGAAGGCGAAGTGGTTGGTGGAGATGGCTCTCAGAAGAAAGCAATGTAGGTGGAGATGAGGTAACAGGGAGATGGAGCTGCTGGTAATCGAAGAGGAATAAGGTGGAGCTGGGGAATACCGATCGGGTTTGTGCAGAGCAAAAGGGAAGAGATGGAGTGGGCAGAGGAAGAGCAGAGGAGACAGAGGAGAAACAAAATGGAGTGAGATAAAGATAGAAAGCAAACAGTGGAAATCAGGAGAGCAGCAAGAAAAACATTCCCACCTGGACAATGGCTTTAGATCCAACAACCTCCAAAACCTGACCACTACGAGCGGTTCCATCAGGGAGGGTGAAGTTCACAATCTCTGCATACTGGGCAAACTGTGCAAAAAGAGGGAACGAAATCAGACAACACATGAGATAGCAGCAGTATTATAGTAAATATATTCCAGTACATAGGAGCAGTATTATAGTAGTTATATTCCTGTACATAGGAGGCAGTATTATAGTAGTTATATTCTTGTACATAGGAGGCAGTATTATAGTAGTTATATTCTTGTACATAGGAGGCAGTATTATAGTAGTTATATTCTTGTACATAGGAGGCAGTATTATAGTGGTTATATTCCTGTACATAGGAGGCAGTATTATAGTAGTTATATTCCAGTACATAGGAGCAGTATTATAGTAGTTATATTCCTGTACATAGGAGGCAGTATTATAGTAGTTATATTCTTGTACATAGGAGGCAGTATTATAGTAGTTATATTCTTGTACATAGGAGGCAGTATTATAGTAGTTATATTCTTGTACATAGGAGCAGTATTATAGTAGTTATATTCTTGTACATAGGAGGCAGTATTATAGTAGTTATATTCTTGTACATAGGAGGCAGTATAATAGTAGTTATATTCTTGTACATAGGAGGCAGTATTATAGTAGTTATATTCTTGTACATAGGAGCAGTATTATAGTAGTTATATTCCTGTACATAGGAGGTAGTATTATAGCAGTTATATTCTTGTACATAGGAGCAGTATTATAGTAGTTATATTCTTATACATAGGAGGCAGTATTATAGTAGTTATATTATTGTACATAGGAGCAGTATTATAGTAGTTATATTCTTATACACAGGAGGCAGTATTATAGTAGTTATATTCTTGTACATAGGAGCAGTATTATAGTAGTTATATTCCTGTACATAGGAGGTAGTAGTATAGCAGTTATATTCTTGTACATAGGAGCAGTATTATAGTAGTTATATTCTTATACATAGGAGGCAGTATTATAGTAGTTATATTCTTGTATATAAGAGGCAGTATTATAGTAGTTATATTCTTGTACATAGGAGGCAGTATTATAGTATTTATATTCTTGTTCATAGGAGGCAGTATTTAGTAGTTATATTCTTCTACATAGGAGGCAGTATTATAGTAGTTATATTCTTGTACATAGGAGCAGTATTATAGTAGTTATATTCTTGTACATAGGAGCAGTATTATAGTAGTTATTTTCTTGTACATAGGAGCAGTATTATAGTAGTTATATTCGTGTACATAGGAGGCAGTATTATAGTAGTTATATTCCTGTACATAGGAGCAGTATTATAGTAGTTATATTCTTGTACATAGGATCAGTATTATAGTAGTTATATTCTTGTACATAGGAGCAGTATTATAGTAGTTATATTCTTATACATAGGAGGCAGTATTATAGTAGTTATATTCTTGTACATAGGAGCAGTATTATAGTAGTTATATTCTTATACATAGGAGCAGTATTATAGTAGTTATATTCTTGTACATAGGAGGCAGTATTATAGTATGAACCTTTGGCGGGGACTGGAGATGCCCCTTCACCTCTTTGACTATTGCTTATTCCAGCTCCTGTATCTTTGGCCTTCTCTATCGAAGCTGATTTCTTCTTTGCTTATTCCTGGCTAATCTGTGTGCGGTGTTGTATAACTGCCACTGAATTGTAACCTTTGTTTCTTTTCCCAGAGAGTCCATTTAATAAGATTACTAATTGGTGCTTTGCCATCCTCACCGTTCTACTTACTTGAAATGATATTGCTTCAGTTTTTATTGGCAGTGCAGGCTGAGACTATGGGTAATACCTATAAAAATGCCGGGAGAGTCTGCGAGCCTGTGTGCCGCCTCCATGGCTTGTGCCCGACCTGTCCCTCTCCGTACAACCTGCTTGCATCACCAAACACTACACCTTGTGTACAGATTTCAAGACACACAGATATAGCAGAGCTGAACCTCTCACTTTTTTGTTTGTGTTTCCTGTCATTCTGAAATCTTATGTGACTGATGTCATGATTTGTGCCAAGTTTCAAGGGCGGAGGTCATTTCAGCGCTTTTGTTTTGACAAACACAGCTCTGCTACATCTGTGGTTTTCAATAAGGAATATGGCACATAATATGGACATGGAAAATGTCACTTTTCTATTGGTAAAGCATTTAGAACCGCCATGTACCCATAGAGGGTGCTCTATAAGGAGGACACCTGGCTTCTGCTAAAAGGGATCTCCAAGTGATGTACAAGAGCACCACAAGGCCCAGCATGCATGGCTGTAGCAGTACATTTGCTTTGCACTATGCAGTGGCGGATCTATATTATTGTGGACATTCGGGAGGTCTGTTGGATCTAGTGGCGTTTCACCAGTACAGGGATAGATCAGCCGCGCGGAATTGTCTAACCATCCGCCTCACCGTGTGTAATCCGCTACGTAGTTTCTAAAACATGGATTGCATATGTATGACAATCCACTAATGGCCCCCCCCCCCCCCAGAAATCTGAGCGTCGGCCTCAGAGTTCCCTTAAAAGGTTAATGCCATGATCAGACATCATATAGTGCGTGATCTCTCTAACAAACCTAGAACCAGCCCTGCACCTCCCATGGATCCAGAGATCTCCCCATTCATTGCTCCAATGATTCTGTGCGATTTATTTTAGGCTGGCAGCTCAGGGGGCGTGCACCTTCTAAGAAGGTGTGTCCTTTCAGCTGCAGCTGAAGGATGGAACTCAGCGTGTATCTAAACCACAGTAAGCTGGACAGAAAATTTATAAAAAACAGCAGGTGGTGCTATACAGATAGATTTTAGTGAATAACTCTATGCCAAATATTTAACTATCGTATTTTTCGCCCCATAAGACGCACTCCCCCCCCAAACTGCGTCTTATGGGGCGAATACTAATGAAGTGCTTCCATTACGGAAGCGCTTCATTAGTACCGGAGGACCGGGAAGTGGTGAAGGCTCTGTACTCCCCGCTTCCTGGTCCTCGGCTTTCGGCTGTGCTCCATGTGACCTCACACTGTGCGCCGCGATACACAGCCGACAGCAGGATGAAGAGGATCGTGATGATGAGGAGCGGTGGCGTCCAGGAGCAGGAGAGGTAAGGGAGTTTTTTTTATTTTATTTGTGCTGAGGGCTGCTGGCTGACATATGGGGGCTTCTGGCTGAATATATGGGGGCTGATGGCTGACATATAGGGGCTGCTGGCTGACATATAGGGGCTAATATATGGGGGCTGATTGCTGAATATATGGGGGCTGCTGGCTGACATATAGGGGCTGCTGGCTGAATATATGGTGGGTTCTGGCTGACATATAGAGGCTGCTGGCTGACATATGGGGGCTGCTATATGGGGGCTGATGGCTGACATATGGGGGCTGATGGCTGACATATAGGGGCTAATTGCTGAATATATGGAGGCTGCTGGCTGACATATAGGGGCTGCTGGCTGACATATAGGGGCTAATATATGGGGGCTGATTGCTGAATATATGGGGGCTGCTGGCTGACATATAGGGGCTGCTGGCTGAATATATGGTGGGTTCTGGCTGACATATAGAGGCTGCTGGCTGACATATGGGGGCTGCTATATGGGGGCTGATGGCTGACATATGGGGGCTGATGGCTGACATATGGGGGCTTCTGGCTGAATATATGGAGGCTGCTGGCTGACATATAGGGGCTGATATATAGGGGCTGATGGCTGACATATGGGGGCTGACATATGGGGCTGGAGTCTGATCTGAGGTCTGATTGACATTGGGGTCTGATAGGGGCTGTAAGCTGAGGTCTGACTGGATTATATATAGATATGTACTAGGTGTACGGGGGCGGAGGTGCTATACACCCATCTGCACACGCTCCAGACACATTCTTGTCCCCTGTGCCACCAGACTTAAAGGGTTTGCCCAAAATTAACTAAAATCGGGGCACAAGTATGAGATGGTGTAAAATAACAAAATAGGCAAGACTTACCCATAGAACCGCGCATGCACTGCCGTTCCAGTGTTACCTATGACTAGGGATGAGCGAACCCGTGAAAGTTCGGATTCGGGACCCGAACTTGACCCCGAACCCTATTGAAGGCAATGGGGACCCGAACTTCACTTTATTATTTTCTGTTATAACATAGTTACAGCGGAAAATAATAGCATTCTTAAGACAGAATGCAAAACAATATGAACATTCAGGGGTTAAAAAAACAACAAGTGGTGATCGCGGTGACGTCATCGCAGGTCCTTCTGAAAGAAGATAGAAGACACTGCGGCAGCGCAATCAAGTGGATGAGGTGAGTTGTTGTTTTGGGGGTTTTTAACCCCTAAATTGCTATACTCTTTCGCATTCTGTGTTAAGAAAGCTATTATTTTCCGATATAACCATGTTATAACAGAAAAGAATAAAATCACCCGAACACCGAACCCGAACCCGGAATTCAGTGAAAAAGTCCAGGTTCGGGTCTAGGCACCTGAACTCATAAAGTTCGGGTTCGCTCATCCCTTCCTATAGCCGCAGTGATGACATCACGGCGACACGTTGTGGACATGGCCTCTTTTAGCCTCATTTTGCCCCTTCTCTTCTCTTGTGCTTTAGTTTCTATGTTATCTATTTATGTACTTCCTTCCTCCAGGTATTCGGGATCTTTTGCTCTTCTTACACACCATTACTTGCTTCTTTTTCGATATTTTGCACTCACTTTATATCGTGTGTCTTTACATCACCTCATTTCTCTTCTCTCTACCTCTTCATGTGTCATTCGTCTGTTTTTCTCTTATCTGGTTTTGGGTTGGCACGTTCATTTTTGTGACCTCTCTGAATTTTAGATTTCTCTTTCTAGTAGATGTTTTTTAATCTTCTGGTGAAATCTATGTCTTTAGTTTTTTCTTTTTGAGAATACAGTATCCTTTCTTTGGTTCCGGGCGTGCACACAATTGTTTGTGTGTTCCCTGAGGTTGTGCAATGTGGTGAGTACAAACACCCTCCTCCTCCGCTGCGGACGGGGACATGTCCTGGGCTCCTGTGTTCACTCACAACACGACTCACTGTGATGTCAACAGACCCGACCATCGCCACCCGCCTCGGATGTTTACTATACAGAACCACCGGTCCTGACAATGTCACCCACCCAAGGGCGCAAATTCCAGGCACTTACTGTAATCACCTACTGTATTGTGTCAGCAATAGCTTCAGAGGGGAGAAAGTGCTGCGCCCTGCGCTCACCAAACATCACTTATACCGGGAGTCACCCCCGCACTGAGGTGAATGTCCTGCCTGCCGCCCCCTATCCTAGATAGATCGAGAGATATACGAGATAGATAAATAAGGAATGAACAAGTTAAAAGCAGGTGCAAGCTCCAGGCTATTATCTATGTAGAAGTAGCAGCACACCGCTATAGGCACTACGTATAGGGTGCTGGTCTGAGTGCATACAGTGGTGTGCTGATACTTCTAGTTCTACATGGATAGAGAGAGAGATGATGATGATAGATAGATAGATAGATAGATAGATAGATATTAAATAGAGAGATACTGTAGATAGATATGAGAGAGATAGATAGATAGATAGATAGATAGATATGAGATAGATAGATAGATAGATAGATAGATACTGTAGATAGATAGATACTGTAGATAGATAGATAGATAGATGGATACTGTAGATAGATATGAGATAGATAGATAGGAGATAGATAGATAGATATGAGATAGATAGATAGATAGATAGATAGATAGATAGGAGATAGATAGATAGATAGATAGATAGATAGATAGATACTGTAGATAGATAGATAGATAGATAGATACTGTAGATAGATAGATAGATAGATAGATAGATAGATAGATAGATAGATAGGAGATAGATAGATAGATAGATAGATAGATACTGTAGATAGATAGATACTGTAGATAGATAGATAGATGGATACTGTAGATAGATATGAGATAGATAGATAGAAGATAGATAGATAGATATGAGATAGATAGATAGATAGATAGAGATGAGATAGATAGATACGATAAATACTGAGATAGATAGATAGATAGATAGATAGATAGAGATAGATAGATAGATACTGTAGATAAATACTGTAGATAGATAGATAGATAGGAGATAGATAGATAGATAGATAGATATGATAGATAGATAGATACTGTAGATAGATAGATAGATAGATAGATAGATAGATATGAGGCAGACTGGGGGCGGTGGCTGTTGTCCGCAGTCTTGTTCCGCTCCTTTAGCCTCATTTTCCCCTTCACTTCTTCATGTGCTTTATTTTTATTTATTTTTTCTATCTTTTTTACACTTCCTTCCTCCAGGTATTCAGGGTCCTTTTCTCCTCTCGCACACCATTACTTGCCTCTTTTTTGATATTTTGCACTCACTTTATATCCCTTGGCTTCTTCTCTTATCTGGTTTTGGGTTGGCGCGTTATTTTTGTGACTCCTCTGAGTTTTGGATTTCAGTTTTTTTTATGTTTTTAATCTTCTTGTGATATCTTTGGGTCTTTTGTCTTCTTCTTGGGAATAAAGTATCCTTTTGTTTTTAATACCGGGGGGTGCACAGGTGAAGGTACGACCTACCCCCACATCTGCGCCCCTGTCCCAGCCTAAAGTCATACCAGCACACGCCCTATGCATTATCATGCAGAAGGCAGGCTGACCGCTATCCGCCCGGATAAAGGGGCTTCTCCCATGAATGGTGTAAGACATGAAAATCAGAACCAGCCCTGCACCTCACATGGATCCAGAAATCTCCCGGGTTCATTGCTCCATTAGCTCTGCTAGATCTATATCAAGCTGATAGCTCAGGGGAAGTGTCCTTTCTGCTGCAGATGAGGGGGCATGTCCTTTCTGCTGCAGCTCTCTCCCTATCACACCTCAGGAGACAGTCTAACCCTTAGTTCACACTTGCGCGTTTTACAGCGCGTTTGAACGCTCTGTAAAACGCATAACCGATGCAAACCAATGCTTCCCTATGGGACTGGTTCACATTTTCGCGTTTTACAGCACGTTCGAATGCGTTAAAAAACGCCTGACGCATAAACAAGTACTTGAGCTTTTTTGGGGGGGCGTTTGTCACGCGTTTTGGCCCATAGACTTCAATGGCAACGCGCAACGCTTGTATTTTGCGCGTTTTTGACACTGAACGCGCGTTCGAACGCGCGTTTATGAATTTGCAACATGCTGGAAAGGCCAAACTTCATATAGACAGGGATATTTGGTCATTGGACAACACTGCAGTCAATCACTCAAACGCGTGTTAAACGCGTGACAAAAATGCGCGGAAAGCGCGCGTCTCGGAAACGCTCAGGTCTGAACCCAGCGTAAGGATGACACTGAGCCTGCACTCCCACCGCAGTGAGGTGGAAAATAAAATACGGGAAAGAACAAACAGCAGGTGGCGCTATACAGATACATCTTATTATAGGACTCACCGGCTATACCACACAGTAGTCAGATCCTGCTGCTGGTTTAAAAACTACAGAATATTTTTCACAGGTTAACCCCTTCAATACCAGCTTTTTTTGGAGTAGTAGTCACAGCTCTGCTCCTCCTGCCACCCGTGTATAGAAAACCAAATAAACGGTAAAACTTAAATACAGGAAATGTAAAATCCGGAAGGTTTTCAGGACAATTTTTATGTTTTTCTCAAGATATTGGAGGGATATGGCGGCATACGTAGATATATTGGTCTCATACATGATGTATATGACGGACGGCGGTGCTCGGAGGCGTAGGCCTATAGAACGTATTACGGACGCCCTAGAGGAGCAGAGACCCTCAAAGATTCTGCTCTTTGCCGACTTTCTTTTTGGAAAGTATTTGCTCATAGAAGATTATTTTTTATTATTACAGGAAGTATTCCGATCCCCCGCCCCACCCCCGCAGTCTACAGACCTTTACATTGTCCAGCACCACCAACGGGCCGTTAACAGCGCACACCGTCCGGTAGCCTGTAAAAAAGATAAAAAATCATCATGAAAATCTTCTCGATTTATTGAGTGTAGAGATATATTACATTCTTTCTTTACCTTTTCAGTGTTTATTATTTTTGTTTCTTCATTTTTTTATAATAATAATGGATTCCATTATTTTTGTTATTATATTTCCACGGACGGATTTTATTACATTTCTTGGACTCTGCAGTCTTATATTTTGTGTTTTTTTTAGGTTATCCTTTCATTACATTTTAATATATTATAATATTGTTTGATTTTATAAAATTTGTAGGTTACAATTTCGTTATATTTAACGTTAGAAGTGGTTGATTTTAATATTTTTATGCTATGATTTCATGATCGTTTATTGTTTGATTTTATCATATTTTTACGTCTAGGATTTCAATATAATTTATTAGATTTATTGATGTTTGACTTAATTATATTTTTATATTTATAATTCCATTATCATTTAGCAGATTTTATTAGTTTGATTTTATTAAATTTCTATTTTCTATTTATTATTTTATTCTTGATTGGATTTTATTATATTTTTATGTTGTAGTTTCCTTATACTTTATTACTTTTTATTATATTTTTATATTTATAGTTTTATTTTTATTTATTGGATTTTATTATTCTCTAATTTTATAATATTTTTAATGTTGCCGTTTCCTTCTACTTTATTCCATTTTATTATTGTTGATTTTATTACATTTTTATAATTATCATTTCACGATAGTTTCGTAGATTTTTTTTAATGCTTAATTTTATCGATTTGCTCATATTTTTAATAAAGAAATAAAAGCTTAATGACTGTGTTTGCGTCCGTTTTTTGGACACATTTGTCCTGCAAGCCACTTCCGTCAAATTTGCAACGTTTGGAAATTTTCCGCAGCTCACTCATGGTTCAGAAAAGTGGGCGTGGCTTTGCTGAGAGGGAGTGGCCTAGTCAGTCTGACATATTTATCATAATTTACGCCAGAAATCCCCGCCAGTCCGCGCGTAGTGTCGATTTCACGTTGTGGTGCACATCAGATCTCTTGCACACGGCCGCTGTGGTTCCGTTCTGTGCATTGGGGATGCAGTTTGCGGTCCCCAATCCACGCGCAACGTCCGTGCGGTGGCCGGGACGGATCCAGAACCATTGAACTTGAATTGGTCCGTGATCTGTCCATTCTGCAAAAAAATAGAACAAGTTGTATTTTTTTGCGGAACGGAAGCACGGATCGGAACCCCAGTGAAGCACTCCGTAGTGCTTACGTTCCGCACCGCACCTCTAGATTTGCGGACCCATACAATGTATCAATCAAGTTTGTTACAATGTATCAGTCTGGAGTCTAGGCTGTATCAGTCTGCACGCCTCTGCTGAGAGGTACCGAGTGTGCGGCCTCTGAATGGAAACTAGTGGGTTCTCAGTCACTGACAGCAAGCAGAGATATTGAAACATACATTAAACTACATAAGAAAACTAGAGATGGTTTCATTTCTGCAGTGGTTAACAGCAGAAAAACCTCTGAAAAGAAAAATGATATTTGGTAAAATCACCTGAGAAGTAAACTATAATCGTAATACAGGAAAAAATGTTTGAATTTCAAATATTTTTATGACTTTTCTCCTGTATGGTATTAATAATAGCAGTTTTCATGACGTGCGGAGCAGATTTGTGAATTTCTTGCCACTTCTTCCAAATCTCACAATAAAGATTCTGTTGGGCAGTAAAATTCTTATTATTTTCGTATTCGTAATGAAAAAATAACAAATCTAAAATAACGATCTTGTAAAAACATTGTTATTCTGTGTTTATTTTTTTTTTACATATTTTACTTTAGTACGATTTCCCATTAATTTGCCTTAACAAAAAAAAAAAAACGTAAGAAAGTGCAAAGAGATGAAAAAGTTGTTGTTACCGGGAGAAATGATGTGAAATAAATGCCATTTCTTATAAAATAAGGTAATAATAATAATGTCGCCGATTGTACGGACGAGGCTGAAACCTGTAAAGAGTGGGTGTCAGTGATTGATGGACGGGGTGCGCTCACAGAAAACCGGGCACAAAAAATTCTGCCTCAATCCTCGGAAAAATAGACTGTGTGGGTGGGCTGCCGTTTTGAGGAAGGAAAAGTAAAAAGCTGTTGTGAGCGACGGGCGATTCTGTACAGAGAAAAAAGTCTTTCAACCTGACCCTGTGCGCCACCGAATATCACCGCTCCTGTCACATGGCGTCACCGTCAGCCGCAGAATGAGGCCCTATTAACCCACGACTGGAGCGGACAAAGACTGGACATGTGGGAGAGACAGAGACAGACGGATAGGTAGATAGATAGATAGATAGATAGATAGATAGATAGATAGGAGATAGATAGATAGATAGATAGATAGATAGATAGATAGATAGATATGAGATAGAGAGATAGATAGATAGATATGAGATAGAGAGAGAGATAGATATGAGACAGATAGATAGATAGATAGATAGATAGATAGATATGAGATAGAGAGAGAGATAGATATGAGACAGATTAGATATGAGATAGAGAGATAGATAGATAGATAGATAGATATGAGATAGAGAGAGAGATAGATAGATAGATAGATAGATAGATATGAGATAGATAGATAGATATGAGATAGATAGATAGATAGATAGATAGATATGAGATAGAGAGAGAGAGAGATAGATAGAAAGATAGATAGATATGGGATAGATAGATAGATAGATAGATAGATAGATAGATAATGAGATAGACAATAGATAGATAGACAATGAGATAAATAGGTAGATAATATATAGATAGGGGATAGACACACAGACTGACAGACAGCTGATAGATAGATAGATTGATAGATAGATATTAGATAGATAGATTGATAGATAGATAGATAGATAGATAATGTTTAGTAGAAGCTTCTATCTTCATATGTGTTCAATCTTGAGGATCCATTTATCTCACTGAGGCTTTTTTGACACTGTGGCCCCTATTGGCAGGGCCGGGGCCCTCCAGTACACAGTTAGGGGCCCTGGTGGGATTCCTTGTGATTCCCCGGACACCTGTGCCCTAGTGATAATGATCCTCAGTTATTCCTATATTTCTCAGGACGCCTTGGCCTTGGATGTGACCAAGTCTCTCAGCCGTGGCCCCGAGCGGCGGACCCCGAGAAGGAGCCTGTAGGACGTTTCGGAGGGTCCCTGGAAGTTGGTAGCTCTTCCGCTCTCTCCTTTGCCCTTTGCACCAGAGCCATTGTGCGATGTGTCAGCCGGGAGCGGTGGTGACAAGCCAAGCGGCCTATCCGCAGCCAGCGGCCCCTGTGAAAGGCCCGGCAGGGAATCTCATGCTATGCCACTAATTAAGCCCGGAGCTCGGGGTTCCCATACACACCTGCACAGTCATGTGAGCGAGAAGAAGAAAGACCTATAGAAAGGCCGGAGCTGACCGAGCGTGAAGAGAGACAGGAGCGAAACAAAGGGGGGCAGTGAGGCCTCGGCAAGACAGACACAACCGCCGATACTTCATCGGCTTTTTACTTGCAGGAAAAGATTAATTTGCAAGTGTCGCTGCTTCTTTTGTTGCTGTCCCATTTGTGTGGCCTTTGTTTCGGACTTTGCGGTACAGGAGGAACAGGAGGACGCTTTTTTTTTTTTTAATGGTTCTAATGGCATCACCTACGTCTGCCAAAAAAACATGTTTGCAGCAGCATCCTGGTCCAGTCCCCTAAATGACCAGGCTTAGGAACAGACTGCCTAGGACCACCCAGTGTCCCTGGTCTCAAGTCAGCATTAAGTTGGTCAGGTCTGTTCATCCCGGTTCGTGAAGGGAACTCTAGAGCAGTTCAAACTGGCACACCGACGGGAGCTACTGGAGAAAGAGCAGTCAGATACACGTAGATTGATATTTGACAATGGTTTATCTTAGTAGTTGTCAGACATCTTGGCAAGAGTTGATACAGAACTGTTCTTCCTTGGAGGGGTTATCTGGGTTGCGCCACGTTCCGTTGCGGCAGCCACTTCCAGGATCGAGTACCATAAATCAAGAACTGCGTTGCGCTTGCGTGAGTCTGATTCTCTTGCTAGCGCTGTGGCGACAGATTCAGACTCCCGCATGCGCTGTGGGTTCTAACCCCAGGCTGATCCCGGAGGTGGCTGCCACTAGGGAACGTGGCGCAATCTGGATCACCCCTTTAATATGGCGAATGTCCACTGATTAATACATCTTTATCACACTTCTTAAAACAGAGTTCCAAATCCCCTGCTCGGATAGAAATATTGGAATTCTCACCACCTGAAGTCACCACTAGGGGGAGCTGGACAAAGTTATCAACAGCCTTACGGCAAAAAGATGCAAACTGTGCAAAAAAAAAAAAAACGTCCTAACAGATTGTAAGGTGAGCGAGTTTACTGAGAGGGGCATAGTCTAAAAGGTTTACACAAAAAAATAGCACAAATTTCGTCTTTACTGCCCTGAGGGGAATCGTCATTGAAATTGTGTTCACCTAGTAATACATTTGGCACAATTCACACACTAGTCGCAGTTACAGGCAGCCACAGTTATATGTTTTAAAGGGGTTGTCAATAAAGACAGCCCCAATCCATATGTCCTGTTAGGGGGCATGGACACAGACGAGCAGTGCACGCCCACAGATGTGTCCTTTACCTTTCCCCTTGTCTTGATAAATCCCAATACTCTGTCGGGAGACGTTTACTCTATATGTGTCTATGTGGCCACCCAGTGGTTGTGAGGAGCATTGCAGGCTGTTGAGGGTTTTTCTAGCATTGCATCTAAATGGTGAGAAATTTGGGGGACTTAAAGGCAGTGACTGTATGGACAGAAGGTAAATGCGCACATATCCGGTATACCGAACAGCACACGGTGACGACAGCGCATCTCTGTGATGGCAAAATAGCTGAACGAGCACAGGCCAAGTCGTCAGCCGCTCCGCTCTCGTTCCAGCTGGAAAATTTTTGCTGGGGAAGAGACAAAAGCCGGGCTGGGGACTGGCTGCCAATTCACGGAGCTGCCAAGCCAAGAAAATGAGCCAAGTGGGAGTGGGAGACGCCTCAAAGGCAGCAATTCGGGAAGGTGCCAGAAAGCAATGACTTTGATGTACAGGGAAATGAGAGACAAGGGATGGCTCCTCTGTGGACAGATGCCAGGAAGCCAATTTTATCTGCTGGTGCAGAGCATTACGGGTAGCGGCTCTCCGGCAGTGGAATTCACACATGGTAATGTGGCCAGGCCTGAGCGTAGTGATGTGCTCAGGATGTAATGCACAGCTTTTTGCAACTGTTTGCTAGGATGCTCATATCCTCTGTACTGCTGGGGAAGGGGGGGGGGGGGGGGGGCGTGTATTCTTTCCATAATCAGCAGGAGACTTCCTACAAGTATCGATTCTGAATGCTGGAAATGAGGTAAGTGCATGACTGAGGGAGTACCAGCGGTAGACACTTATGGGAGCATACAGAAAGTATAATGTCAGGGGCATTAGGAAGGACATAAATGTTTGATCAGTCCATAGTCTGGTGTAAACTCTACAGTCAGTCCATAGTCTGGTGTAAACTCTACAGTCAGTCCATAGTCTGGTGTAAACTCTACAGTCAGTCCATAGTCTGGTGTAATCTCTACAGTCAGTCCAGTCCATAGCCTGGTGTAAACACTGCAGCCAGTCCATAGTCTGGTGTAAACGCTACAGTCAGTCCATAGTCTGGTGTAAACTCTACAGTCAGTCCATAGCCTGGTGTAAACTCTACAGTCAGTCCATAGTCTGGTGTAAACGCTGCAGTCAGTCCATAGCCTGGTGTAAAATCTACAGTAAGTCCATAGTCTGGTGTAAACGCTACAGTCAGTCCATAGTCTGGTGTAAACTCTACAGTCAGTCCATAGTCTGGTGTAAACTCTACAGTCAGTCCATAGTCTAGTGTAAACTCTACAGTAAGTCCATAGTCTGATGTAAACTCTACAGTCAGTCCATAGTCTAGTGTAAATTCTACAGTAAGTCCATAGTCTGGTGTAAACTCTACAGTCAGTCCATAGTCTGGTGTAAACTCTACAGTCAGTCCATAGTCTGGTGTAAACTCTACAGTCAGTCCATAGTCTGGTGTAAACGCTACAGTCAGTCCATAGTCTGGTGTAAACGCTGCAGTCAGTCCATAGTCTGGTGTAAACTCTACAGTCAGTCCATAGTCTGGTGTAAACTCTACAGTCAGTCCATAGTCTGGTGTAAACTCTACAGTAAGTCAATAGTCTGGTGTAAACTCTACAGTCAGTCCATAGCCTGGTGTAAACTCTACAGTAAGTCCATAGTCTGGTGTATACTCTACAGTCAGTCCATAGCCTAGTGTAAACACTGCAGCCAGTCCATAGCCTGGTGTAAACTCTACAGTAAGTCCATAGTCTGGTGTAAACTCTACAGTCAGTCCATAGCCTAGTGTAAACACTGCAGTCAGTCCATAGCCTGGTGTAAACTCTACAGTAAGTCCATAGTCTGGTGTAAACTCTACAGTCAGTCCATAGTCTAGTGTAAACACTGCAGTCAGTCCATAGTCTGGTGTAAACTCTACAGTCAGTCCATAGTCTGATGTAAACTCTACAGTCAGTCAATAGTTTAGTGTAAGCACTGCAGTCAGTCCATAATCTGGTGTAAACTCTACAGTCGGTCCATAGTCTGGTGTAAACGCTGCAGTCAGTCCATAGCCTGGTGTAAATTCTACAGTTAGTCCATAGCCTGGTGTAAACGCTACAGTCAGTCCATAGCCTGGTGTAAACTCTACAGTCAGTCAATCCATAGTCTGGTTTAAACGCTGCATAAATACATAGTCTGATGTTAATGCTGCAGTCAGTCAGTCCATAGTCTGGTGTAAACACTGCAGTCAGTCCATAGTCTGGTGCAAACTCCACAGTCAGTCCATAGTCTGGTGTAAACACTGCCATCGGTCCATACAGGTCTAGTGTAAACTTTGCAGTCAGTCCACAGTCTGGTGTAAATGCGGCAGTCATCCAGTCCACAGTCGAGTGTAAATGCGGCAGTCATCCAGTCCACAGTCTGGTGTAAATGCCGTAGTCAGTCCATAGTCTAGTGTAAACTCTGGGGTCAATTAATATCATACCTATGATACCTGATCACCTAAACAAATTCTCCAGACTTCTTATCTAATGGAGAACCCAGACCCGATCTCCTACTATCACCCACCCTGCAAAATACAGAAACCAGACCTAACCTCATAAGAAAACAAACTTTAGATCAGAACCCCTAAATAATACAGAACTGGACCAGTCCCTCCAAATAATACAGTCCAGAACCCTCCCTAGGGATGTGTTTACAGCCCCCAGACCCCATGGTTTACAGCCCCAAGAACATACTCCCCTGTTTACTCACACTCCAGATCCCTTCCAGTTAAAGACATTTGCTCAGTATTAGGACATTGTCTGTAGCAACACCCAGGAGCAGAGGAAAGCATAGAAACAAGGAAAATTGTGGCATGTGGGGCATGCAGGACATATACCTCCTGCTCTGGAAGTCGAGAAATCCCACTTTGGGAGTCTCGTAGACATTGTAGATGAACTGGCGAGTGTGCATATGACCACCTGCACAACAGACCAGACCCCTTCTGTTTCCAGACCCCTGTTCAGTGTCAGGACATTGTCTGTGGCAACATAAAAAAGCAGATGAAAGAAAATAAGGATAAATAAATATGCGGGGCACATGGGCGATATACCAGCTTCTACAGGAGTCTGGGACATCTCCCATTCAACTGGGACTTTCCCAGGCATTCTGGAAGCATTATCAAGTACAAATATGACTAGAGAGGAGCGAATTTTTCAAAAATTCCATTCGGCCGGTTTGCCGAATTTTTTCAAAAATTTCGGTTCGATCCGAATTTATTAGCGGCGAATTGTTTTAAAAAATTTCCTGGCTGCTGAGCCTTTATAGGGTGTAGAACACTGTGCCTTGCAGTAACACGCATAGGGAGTCTGCTGTGGTAGTGAAACAATACTGTGAGTCAGTATGACATGCAGATGACAGGCGTCGCTCCTAGAATCACTGCACACTTCACTTATTTTGGCAGTCACGGGGCCAAAACTGACCAAATAACTTAACTATGAACTCAGCCTTACATTTACATGTTAGCGCCAAGAAGAAGCGCCCTCCTTTTACACTGTCAGCAGCTGATTCCACATAGATGTCTACAGAACCTGCTCTATTAAACGCTTATACAAGTATAACCCGCTGAACGAGTGGAGAGGGTGTCAGCAGTAAGTTTGAGTCGACGTCACTGATTATTTTGCCCTTCCTTTGATCCGTCATAACAATAACCCACAAAAAACGGATCCTGTCTGTGGAGCATCCGCCTTCACTCGGTCAGCATTTGGTCAGTAATCCATCAGTATTGCTAATGCCAAAAAACAGGATTGGATCCAAAACAGAGATGACACGTGAATGAGGAGACCCCAGAGTGGCACAATGACAGAGTGTGCAGGTGGCAGCAGCATCAGGAGGAAGCCACAGGGTGGCACAATGACAGTGTGGAGGTGGCAGCAACATCAGGAGACAACAGAGTGGCAATGTGATATAGTGTAGAGGTGACAGCAGCCTCATTAGACCACAGAGTGGCAAGGTGACATAGTGTAGAGGTGACTGTACATACAAACAAACAAATGAAACAGCACTCTGTAACCAGAGTTCTGCCCAAGATAGAAGCTATAAGAGGACATTAGTGTACTAATCCACCATATCGCATGCAAACAGTGGAGACATTAGTTTACATTTTGATCAAAAGGTAGTAAGCCCACTCACCCCGTCACGGTTGTCTCCTAGAGTGGGTACTAACGCTAAATCTGACCTGTTATGGGCCATGACAGCCACATAAAATCCAGGGAGTGTGGGCCCAGCATGCATGCTGGGACAAACCATACTTATTAACCCCTTCTGGTGCTGTAACAGCCTCCATTAGATCCAGGGATGCAGGTACCAACATGCATGCTGAGCCCACTATGCACTCCTCCTGGAGCTGAAAGTGTACTCAGATTACCTGCTAGCAGCCGTCTGGCTCCAGGAGGAGTGCATAGTGGGCTCAGCATGCATGTTGGTACCTGCATCCCTGGATCTAATGGAGGCTGTTACAGCACCAGAAGGGGTTAATAAGTATGGTTTGTCCCAGCATGCATGCTGGGCCCACACTCCCTGGATTTTATGTGGCTGTCGTGGCCCATAACAGGTAATATTTAGCGTTAGGAGGATTTTATGTGGCTGTCATGGCCCATAACAGGTCAGATTTAGTGTTAGTACCCACTCTAGGAGACAACCGTGTCGGGGTGAGTGGGCTTACTACCTTTTGATCAAAATGTAAACTAATGTCTCCACTGTTTGCATGCGATATGGTGGATTAGTACACTAATGTCCTCTTATAGCTTCTATCTTGGGCAGAACTCTGGTTACAGAGTGCTGTTTCATTTGTTTGTTTGTATGTATAGTCACCACAGCTACGTGCACCTGTATACAGGGAGTGCTGACTGAACACCCCCCCTTGTGTGTGTTTCTGTATAGTGTAGAGGTGACAGCAGCATCAGGAGACCACAGAGTGGCAAGGTGACATAGTGTGGAGGTGGCAGCAGCATCAGGCAACCACAGAGTGACCCGGTGACAGAGTGAGGAGGTGGCAGCAGCATCAGGAGACCACAGAGTGACCCGGTGACAGACTGGGGAGGTGGGTGGCAATACGAGTACCAGATGAACATGGTGGGTGAAAGAAGATGAACTTGGCATCAGATGTGTGGCATCAGGCGGGGCAGCATCAGAATAGTAGCAGAGGCAGGTAGCCAGAAGAAACCGGTCTCTTTTGTCAAAGTGTTGGTGTGGCACTATGGATGATCTAGTCTGATGCATCAGGCATTGGTGGGTAGAAATCCTGGCTGATCCATACCTGATTCATCTTGACAAAGGTCAGTCTCTCCATATTTTGGGTGGACAGGTGAGTTCTCCTTGGGATAACTATGGCCTCTGCCGCACTAAACACCCACTCTGATGCCACACTACTAGCCGGGCAGGACAGCTTTTCCAGGGCAAACTCTGTTAGTTGCTAATACACACCAGAAAGGCCTGTAATTTTCTCACTTCAACACACAACGTCTAATAAGCCCTTTTTCTTTTCCCACTAATATACACCAAAAAGGGCTTTAGAACACATAACTGCACCGCTGAACGGCAAATCTATTTTTCTTTTGCCACTAATACATGACAAAAAGGGCTGTAATTCTTGCCCTTCACCACATTACGGCTAATAAGCCCTTTTTCCCACTAATACAAGCCAAAAAATGCTTTAGAACATATAACTGCACTGCACAAGGGCAAATAAGACATAGAAATATTTCCTTGTAATACACCCTGTTAATGGCTGTATCACACAGGGCTTGCACCCCAATAACAAGAACGGTTTGCTGGGATTACAGAGCTGTATAATGGCAATGTGGATCCACAGTCAGTGCAGCAAGGTGTAATAGGATTGTTCCTATTCCCAGGCTGTAACCTCCCCGACTGAACCCTGTTCTACATAAATGCTGTGGAATGATTCCTCCCTATCCTTTCCCCACACCTTGAATAATCTTTCCCTGAACTTGTAAATTGTTTTTTTTACCACCTAGCACTGTCCCTAGCGCCTGCTGAAGTCTCTCCCTGCACCAAGTACACTGGTAAATGGCAGAATCCAAGATGGCTGAGGCTATTTATAGGGCTGTGACATCACAGGTCTGGCTAGCTGCTGATTGGCTGCATGCATGGCATTGTGGGTGATCCCGCCTTCCCAGATTTCCTTGCTCTATGTCCTCACACGTGCAGCAGCCATTTTAGAAAAAATGTGATTCGTTACCACGAAGCGTGAGAAAATTCGGATTTTGTGTAAATCTAATTTTTTCCTGCAAGTCGGATTGAATTCCACTTTGTGAACTTCCATTCCATTCTTAATATGACTCCCTGCATCATACCCCAAAATAAATATAGAGCCCAGATCAGACAAGTAGATTCCTACAGTCATCTTCAGTCCTAGGCTATGCTGGGAGTGGGAAGAACAGCAGAAACAGGGAGAGAGAGAAGTTGAAGAACACCATCATCCAGCAGATTGGAAGCCTACACTAGACCATCAAGCATGATGAGACAAGAATAGGTGTCGGGGTCCAGTGTGGAGCGTCTTACATTCTGTTATTATCACTGGTCTCTGGCTCCTAAGATTGAGGTCATTTCATCTCGGGAGGACTGGTATTTACAGATCACCTGGTGACATCCTGTGTTCTCGGGCATATTGATTCATCCTATACTAGTGCTAGGTATGTAGGTGACAGGTCTACAACTAAGGACAACTTTATTTGTTCTGAAATTATAGTTCTTCTTTTTACGCTTTTAAGTGCAGACTTGTCCTATGACTGGAGCCCTCTGTCTTCACAACAATCACTATCCTCATTAATGTCTTCAAAAATCACAACACAGCAAAGTCCGGCCAGGTTATATGTGGACATTGATGTGGATGGGGACTGAGAAGCACACAATATCCCTATACTAAAGCCAGAGCAAAGGCCAGGATTGTCCTAAGGAGCCGCAGAGTCCTGGGAACATGCCACCAGGTCCTCAAGTATCTGCAGAAGTATTAGGAGTTTAGGGATTACTGCCATTTTTTACATAGTTCTCCATTTTCCTAAGCTCTCTCTAAATTGCAGAAGATCTCCCAGATGACTGCAAGAGTATGAAAGTGTCCACAAGTCGGGAGTGTGACCTCAGGCATGGTTGTTCATTACTTTCATCAAATGAAGAACACTTTTTCCATGCTTATACCTGAAGACCATTACTGGGAGAAGCCATGACTTTAGAGCAGCCACTCACAAGGCACCTCACATGAGACCCTCTGGATGGGACAATTACAAGTCAAGTCTCTGATTATAAGCAGATCCCATCATGTCCTACTGCTGGGACCTCCAGTGATCAAGTACTTAGGCTGTCCATGTAATGCACAAAAACGCCGAGTCCTAAAGACCTCAAGCGCTCTTTACTCAGCTATCTCCATCAGTTAAACAGAGCTGAATGGACATCAAAACTTCTGCGCCTTTCAAACCAGGGGGCACAGGCCCAAATCCTAGGTTGACCCTCAAATTTCAGCCAAGGAGACTCTTCTCTGCGAAAGCCAAAAAACATAGGACCACCAAAAATCGGCATGGAAAATTCCCACCGCATGAGAAACAGAGTTGTAGAAAACCCATTCAGATGCATGGGATACAGACTGTGGTCAGAGCTGGTGTGAATTTCCGTGTCAAATCCAACATATGGGAACATAGCCTGAGAGTACTGTAGGGAACCCTTTTATTGTAGAGGATGAATCCCTTAAGTAGAAGGACGGGGTCTTCAGTCCCTACCAAATTGGGAATTATTGATGACCAAAGCTGACCATAGTAGTGCGGACCGCATTTGTCACGTTCTTTCAAATCAAGAAAGGGGCTGCCAATGGTCACCGGAAAATGGTCTAAACCGTCCCTTTTGGCCATCCAAAGATGTCTAGGTTATGACCAGATCAAGCTATGAACAGACGAAAGAAGATGAAAAAGGAGATGTTTCGAGGAGAACAATCAGGTTTGATGAAGCAGAGAGCTGAGGCGCAGTAATGAGCTGCTAATCATTTTCACACCATCAGGCATGGTATGTGATAGAGGAGAAGCCATGAGCCGCGGGACCCCGTACTCCTATAGGAATTATGTCACATGGAATCAGGTCTGCTTGAGATCATCCAGGAAACAAGTAACACAGCTGCATGGACCCCGCCCCGAGTCCCCAAATTCTTTATGTCTCAAGAATGGCCAGGAGGAATCTGAAGTGACCAAAATGCCACTAAGAACAAAGAAGAAAAGAAAATATCTATCTCATATCTATCTATCTCATATCTATCTATCTACAGTGGACACCTGAAGTTTCCATGCACTATATAAAAAGACACATCTGCAGGTTTTTCTCAATATCTGACATGACATCAGAATAAACCTTTCCAGTTTTTGGTCAATTAGGATTACCATTTATTACCATGATTATTACTGTTTGCCAAATGCCAGAATAATGAGAGAGAGAGAAGGTTTTAAGGCATTTTCATTACTTTCTGCAATGTCAAAAGTTTACATACACTAAGATTACTATGCCTTTAAACCATTCTGGACTGCCCATATGATGATGTCATGTGTTTTGTAGCTTCTGTTAGGTTTGTTGACCTGTGGATGTTAAATGCAGACCTGAAACACACTGCTTCTTTGTGTAGCATCATGGGAAAGTCTAAAGAAATCAGCCAAGATATCAGGAAGAGAATTGTGGACTTGCACAAGCCTGACTTAACCTTGGGTGCAATTTCAAGATACCTGAAGGTGCCTCGTTCATCTGTACAAACAATTATATGCAAGTACAAACAAGATGGGACTGTCCAACCATCATACCGCTCATGAAGGAGATGGTTTCTGTGTCCCAGAGATGAACGTGCTTTGGTCCGACCCAAGAACAAAAGCAAAAGACCTTGTGAAGATGATGGCGGAAGCTGGTAAGATTGTGTCAATATCCACAGTGAGACGAGTACTGTATGAACATGGGCTGAGAGGCCACTCTGCCACGAAGAAGCCATTGCTCCAAAAGAAACATAAAAAAGCCAGATTAATATTTGCAAATGAACACAGGAAAAATAACCTACATTTTTGGAGACATGTCCTGTGGTCTGACTAAACTAAAATAGAACTTTTTGGCCATAATGACCATTGTTACGTTTTAGGAAAAAGGGAGAATCTTGGTAGCCTAAGAACACCATCCCAACTGTGAAATGTGGGGGTGGCAGCATCATGTTGTGGGGTTCTTCTGCTGCCGGAGGGACTGGTGCACGTCACAAAATAGATAGCATCAGGAGGAAAGAAGATTATGGGGAAATACTGAAGCAACATCTCAAGACATCAGCCAGGAAGTTAAAGCTTGGGCCGAAAATGGATCTTACAAATGGACAATGACCCAAAGCCAAACTGGTTACAAAGTGGCTTAAGGAAAACAAAGTCAATGTTTTGGAGCGGCCATCACAAAGCCCTGATCTCAATCCTATTGAAAATGTATGGGTAGTGTTGAGTGAACCTGAACTGTAAAGTTCAGGTCCGTACCAAACTTTGCGAGTTCGGGTACCCAGACCGGAACCCAAACTTTGATGCAAAAGTTCGGGTTCGAGTTCGATGTTCGGGCATTTAATAAAGCTTGTTGAAGGGCTGCAGGGCAGCCAATCAGCAAGCTTTTAAGCTGTGGGCACTTAGAAGCCATTCCTACTAATGGCATGGCTGTGATTGGCCGATGCATCATGTGACCCAGCCTCTATATAAGCTGGATCACGTGTAGCTCCGCCCATCAGCTCTGAGTAGTGCAGGGACAGGAAGCAGGCAGCTGAAGTGAGGCAGAGTGTTAGGAATCTCACCTGGCTATTTGTTCTGTGGATGACCTATAGAGAATTTTTGTGGGTGCAGTAGGCCATTTTTGTACCCCTAACACTAAAATATAATAGTTAATCCATCTGTTAGTTCAGTGGGTGACATATACCCATTTTTTGTGTGAGGTACACCTGCACTGCATACTGTGACAGGGAAATTAATATAGTTAATCCGTCTGTTAGTTCGGTGGGTGACATATTCCCATTTTCGGGTTGAGGTACACCTGCACGTTCCGTTCAATTGCATTCCCATACTGGAGAGCAAACTGAAACATGTTGTAGTTTGCTTTCCATCCTGGGATGCGGAGCAAAACGGATCCGTCATCACCCACAATGCAAGTCAATGGGGACGGATCTGTTTAACTTTATCTGACACAATAGAAAATGGATCCGTCCCCAATTGACTTTCAATGGAGTTCATGACGGATCCGTCTTGGGTATGTTAAAGATAATACAACCGGATCCGTTCTATACATATGCAGATAGTTGTATTATGAGTAACGGAATCGTTTTTGCTGAACCATGGTGGATCCAGGGCACAGTTCTGGAGGACGAGGAGGATGATGATGAGGAGGAGGAACCGTGTTCACAGCAGGGTGGCACCCAAAGCAGCTCATGGCCATCACTGGAGCGTGGCTGGGGGGATACGGAGGACGCAGACGATACGCCTCCCACAGAGGACAGCTTGTCGTTGCCTCTGGGCAGCCTGGCATACATGAGAGACTACATGCTGCAGTGCCTGCGCAACGACTGCCGAGTTGCCAACATTCTAACCAGTGCTGATTACTGGGTGGCCACCCTGCTGGATCCCCATTACAAAGACAATGTGCCGTCCTTAATTCCCTCACTGGAGCGTGATCGGAAGATGCGCGACTACAAGCGCACGCTGGTAGACGCGCTGCTGATGGCATTCCCACCTGACAGCGGGGGCTCAGTGGAAGCACAAGGCGAAGGCAGAGGAGGAGGAAGATGTTGCCAACACAGCCGGGTCACGGCCAGTACCTCAGATTGCAGGGTTAGCATGGCCGACATGTGGGAAAGCTTTGTCCGCACGCCACAGCAACCAGCACCACCAGCAGATAGGGAACGTCTTAGCAGGAGGCAGCATTTCACCAAAATGGTGGAGCAGTATGTGTGCACACGCCTACACGTACTGACTGATGGGTCTGCCCCATTCAACATCTGGGTCTCCAAATTGGGCACATGACCTGAGGTTGCCCTTTATGCCTTGGAGGTGCTGGCCTGCCCTGCAGCCAGTGTATTGTCGGAACGTGTGTTTAGCATGGCAGGGGGCATCATCACAGACAAGCTCACCTCCATTAAAATGACCCAGACGTGGATCTCACAGGACTTGTCCGTACCTTGTGTAGAATAGACAATTATACCGGCCTCACCCGGCCATGGTTAGACTCCAGCGCACTTCTCTTTGTGTTCTCTTTTTTATTTCCCAATGTTTTGGGGTCTTCCCAAATTTATAAATAAATAAATAAAGGAAAAAAAAAAACAGTGTTGGCTACGTCCTGCTCCTGCACTGCTGCTTCCACCTACACTGCCATGTCCACCGCCTCCTCCTCCTAGTTCAAGATTCCTATTTTTTTCTATTCTATGTTCTTGTAAGTCATTTCCCTATCCACATTTGTTTGCAGGGCACTTGTCCTGCCCCTAAGTTCGGGTCCTCATGGACTTCAATGGGGTTCGGGTTCGAGTCAAGTTCGAGCCCCGAACCCGAACTTTGACTCGAAGTTCAGCTGAATCCGGACATCCACGGGTCCGCTCATCCCTATTTATGGGCA
This sequence comes from Bufotes viridis, assembly GCA_033119425.1. Classification (NCBI taxonomy): domain Eukaryota; kingdom Metazoa; phylum Chordata; class Amphibia; order Anura; family Bufonidae; genus Bufotes; species Bufotes viridis. The sequence continues at coordinate 597,980,398 of CM065589.1, read as the reverse complement.
AAGCTGAAAAGGCCGGTGCGAGCAGCAGACACGGCTCAGGGACACAGTTCTGTCAGGAGGAGTGGGCCCAAATTCTGACCAACTATGGCGAGAAGCTTGTGGAAGGAGATCCAAAACGTCTGACCCGAGTCATACAGACTAAGGGAAACAGTACCAAATATTACTGAGATGTAGGGAAACTATTCACTGTGCAGAAAGTAATAAAAATGCCTTAAAACCTTCTCTCTCTCATTATTCTGGCATTTGGCAAATAATAATAATAATAATATTTATGGTAATCCTGACCGAAAACAGGAAAGGTTTATTTATGTCAGATATTGAGAAAAACCTGCAGATGTGTATTTCTATATATATAAAGTGCATGTAAACTTCTGGTGTCCACTGTATGTATCATCTATCTATCCCATATCTATTATCTATCTATCTATCTATCTATCTATCTATCTATCATCTATCTATTATCTATCTATCTATCTATCTATCTCATATCTATCTATCTATCTATCTCATATCTATCTATCTATCTATCTATCTATCTATCTATCTATCTCATATCTATCTATCTATCTCATATCTATCTATCTATCTATCTATCCTCATATCTATCTATCTATCTATCTATCTAATATCTATCTATGTATCTATCTATCTATCTATCTATCTATCTATCTATCTCATATCTATCTATCTATCCCATATCTATCTATCTCATATCTATCTATCTATCTATCTATCTATCTATCTATCTAATATCTATCTATCTATCTTTTTATATCTATCCCATATCTATCTATCTATCTATCTATCTATCTATCTATCTATCTATCCCATATCTATCATCTATCTATCTATCCCATATCTATCATCTATCTATCTATCTATCTGTCCGTCTCATATCAATCATCTATCTATCTATCTATCCCATATCTATCTATCTATCCCATATCTATTATCTATCTATCTATCTATCTATCTATCTATCTATCTATCTATCTATCTATCCCATATCTATCTATCTATCTATCTATCCCATATCTATCATCTATCTATCTATCTATCTATTATCTATCTATCTATCTATCTATCTATCTATCCGTCTGTCTATCAGTCTCTCTTGCGGGCCCGATGAGGGGTCTCGGATGTTTGGGCAGGGGGGGGGGGCGCTCTGATTACTGCGAGGTGTAGACAAGCTGCTAATTGTGTGGCTGCCCTAATTATGTGGCGCTGACCGCTGCCCCCGCAGCTAATGACCAGATGGTGAGATGCTGGAATTACTCCCCCCCCCAGTCCCGCTAATGAACGGCAAACTGCTGCCAACTTCCATTCCGGCCTGATGGGGGAGCCGCTGACCTCAGCCCCTGGTGCCAGGACCACAGGTGGCCCCCAGCCCCCCGGATATCAGCCCAGAAGCCCCCATTATACGCCGGGTCATGGGGGCATTGTCTGCACATGATGGGCTGAGATACACCCAGCAGTATCACACATGATAGGCTGAGATATACTGGTCTGTATCACACATGATAGGCTGAGATACACCCAGCAGTATCACACATGATAGGCTGAGATACACCCAGCAGTATCACACATGATAGGCTGAGATATACTGGTCTGTATCACACATGATAGGCGGAGATACACTAGACCGTATCACACATGATAGGCTGAGATACACCCAGCAGTATCACACATGATAGGCTGAGATATACTGGACCGTATCACACACGATAGGCTGAGATACACTAGACTGTATCACACATGATAGGCTGAGATATACTTGACCGTATCACACACGATAGGCTGAGATACACTAGACTGTATCACACATGATAGGCTGAGATATACTGGACCGTATCACACACAGTGGGCTTAGATACACAGAACAGTATCACATGTTATAGGCTTAGATACACTAGACAGTATCACACATGGTAGGCTTAGATACACAGAACAGTATCACAAACAGTGGGCTTAGATACAGTAGACAGTATTACACATGGTAGGCTCAGATACAAAGAACAGTATCACATACTTAGATACATTAGATAGTATCACATGGTATAGGCTTAGATACACTAGGCAGTATCACACATGGTAGGCTCAGATACACAGAACAGTATCACATACAGTGAGCTTAGATACATGAGATAGTATCACATGGTATAGGCTTAGATACACTGGGCAGTATCACCCACGGTAGGCTTAGATACACGGACTATAACGATCTCCCAGTCGGGGCCCCCTGTGCAGATAGTCTAGTCCTTGCACAGTGAGACGCACTGCCAGGGATTGCTGGGACTTGTAGTTCTAGGACATGTCAGGTACTTACAGAGTCTGGGGTGGGAAATGTAATTTCGGGTGACGGCCAGGGAGTGTTCCCTCGCTGCTGCCATGTCGTCTTGGTGGCCATTGACTCTCATCTCCACTTTGGTAGCCATGGTGTGTGCGCAGCGAGCGTGCTGGGCTGTTATATAGGCAGGGCTCCTGGGTGTACTACCCCCATCATCCAGGTGAGACTGACCTGCTCCAGATCCACCTGCCCAGAACATGGCTGTGTACTGTCAACCGACACACACCACTGCCCACCACTGCTTAAAGGAGAACACCCCTCACCGCAGCTTCATACAGATGACAGGAGATGCATGTCAGTAGGGCAGGGGTTAATTCCCTACTGAGACCACAGGTGATCCTGTATGTGGGGGGCTCAGAGGGAAGAGGGGTCCTCTCGATTTCTCCCTCTCCATGGAGCTTCTGGAGAGATGACTAACCCCCCACACCCCACTAGACCTCCAGCGTTAACCCCTTTCTGGCCCTAGACCACCTAGAATGCTGCCAGTAACTCCTGACTTGCCAAGAACACCAGGAGGCTGGCATTAACCCCTTACTGCCCCAGAACCCCAGGAGGCTGACATTAACCCCTTACTGCCCCAGAACCCCAGGAGGCTGACATTAACCCCTTACTGCCCCAGAACCCCAGGAGGCTGACATTAACCCCTTACTGCCCCAGAACATCAGGAGACTGACATTAACCCCTTACTGCCCCAGAACCCCAGGAGGCTGACATTAACCCCTTACTGCCCCAGAACACCAGACGGCTGACATTAACCCCTTACTGCCCCAGCACACCAGGAGACTGACATTAACCCCTTATTGCCCCAGAACATCAGGAGACTGACATTAACCCCTTACTGCCCCAGAACACCAGGCGGCTGACATTAACCCCTTACTGCCCCAGAACACCAGACGTCTGACATTAACCCCTTACTGCCCCAGAACACCAGGCGGCTGACATTAACCCCTTATTGCCCCAGAACACCAGGAGGCTGACATTAACCCCTTACTGCCCCAGAACACCAGGAGGCTGACATTAACCCCTTACTGCCCCAGAACACCAGGCGGCGGACATTAACCCCTTACTGCCCCAGAATACCAGGCGGCTGACATTACCCCTTACTGCCCCAGAACACCAGGAGACTGACATTAACCCCTTACTAAACCGGTTCACCCTGGATGCTGACAATAACCCCTTACTGCCCCAGAACACCAGTTGGCTGACATTAACCCCGTTCTAAACGGGTTCACCATGGATGCTGACATTAACCCCTTACTGCCCCAGAACACCAGGCGGCTGACATTAACCCCTTACTGAACTGGTTCACCATGGATGCTGACATTAACCCCTACTGCCCCAGAACACCAGGCGGCTGACATTACCCCTTACTAAACTGGTTCACCATGGATGCTGACATTAACCCCTTACTGCCCCAGAACACCTTGGGTGTTGACATCAAAGTGACCCTTCAGTTCAATTAAAGCACGGGTGGGAAACCTCAGGCGCGAGGGCCCCATACAGCCCCCGGAATTAATTCATGGGTCCCCGCAGCCCCCTGCCAGGACATATAGTGCAAATGCTAATGTAGGAGGCAAGGGAGGTGAGAACAGCACTGCACTGGCTGCCCTCACCTTCCCTGGTCTTCTTTCGGCCCCGCTCTCACACATACAGCGTCCAGACGGAGTGCACGTATATGCGCCATATGACCTGACGCTGTGGGAAGAAGACCAGGGAGGGTAAGTGAATCTGCCAAGTGGCAGCACCGTCCGGAGCTGGAGAGGTAAGTTTATTTTTATTTTTTTAATTGTCTGATCTGAGGTCTGATTGGATGCTGGGGGTCTGATGAGGGTCTGATCTGAGGATCTGAGGCTGTGGATCTGATCTGAGGCTGAGGGATCTGATGGGGGCTGATCTGAGGCTGAGAAGGGTCTGATCTGAGGCTGGGGAGGGTCTGATCTGAGGCTGGGGGTCTGGTCTGAGGGAGTCTGATCTAAGGCAGGGGGTCTGATGGGGGATGATCGGATGCTTGGGAGGATCTGATGAGGGTCTGATCTGAGGATCTGAGGCTGTGGATCTGATCTGAGGCTGAGGGATCTGATGGGGTCTGATCTGAGGCTGAGAAGGGTCTGATTTGAGGCTGGGGAGGGTTTGATCTGAGGCTGGGGGTCTGGTCTGAGGGAGTCTGATCTGAGGCAGGGGGTCTGATGGGGGTCTGATCTGAGGCTGAGGGGTCTGATCTGAGTCTGGGGGGTCTGGGGGTCTGATCTCATGCTGGGAGGGGTCTGATCTGAGGCTGGGGGGTCTGATCTGAGGCTAGGGAGGGTCTGATGGGGGTCTGATCTGAGGCTGAGAGATCTGATGGGAGTCTGTTCTGAGGCTGGGGGGTCTGATCTGAGGCTAGGGAGGGTCTGATCTGAGGCTAGGGAGGGTCTGATCTGAGGCTGGGGGGTCTCATGGGAGTCTGTTCTAAGGCTGATGTAGGCTGGGTGGTCTGATAGGAGACTGATGGAGGAGGGGGGGGGGGGCAGACCTTAGACAGAGAAAGGGACAAAGGCAGGGACAGCTTGGCTGCCAATAATGCCAATTAAATAAACAACATTCTGAACTGCTATGTTTAGCGCCTGTACTATATGTAATATGACATCGAAGTGACCCTTCAGTTCAGTTAGAGAGAAGACTGCTTCTCTATATTACTTTCTCTCCACGGAGCTTCTGGAGGTGAGGAGCACCAGATACAAGGCATGACTATCCCCCCACACCCCACTAGACCTCCAGCGTTAACCCCTTTCTAGCCCTAGGCCACCTAGAATGCTGCCAGTAACTCCTGACTTGCCTAGAACGCCAGGAGGCTGACATTACCCCCTTACCCCACCCCCCATGGATGCTGACATTAACCCCTCACTGCCCCAGAACACCAGGAGGCTGACATTAAAGCGACCCTCAGTAACTGAGGAACAAACAATTTGCTTATGTGATACCCTCCTTTTAATCTTTTTAGCTGAAGTCTGTCAAATCCAAGATGGCCGCACTCCCTCTCAGACTGCCTGATGGATATTTTGCATCTGGTGGCACAAGACACTTGCTGCTGCCCTTAGATCGCCCATCGCCGCTCACGTGAATAACGCTGGCCGGTCCAAGAGCTGGACAAGTAGGAACTGGTATAAATCTTGGATGGCAGCAGACGAGCCCGGGAATTAGTAGATATGCAGCTAAAAAAAATTAAAAGTAGTGCACATGGTAAGTTCATTCCATAGGTTCACTTTAAATATTGATATCTCTAGACCACCAGGGATGCTGCCATAAAGTCCCTTCTTCTCAGAAACAGCAAAGACAGACATTATCCCCTTCTAGCCCTAGATCCCCAGGGATATTTACATTAACCTCTTCAATGATGTTGGTATTGACCCCTAGGCTTGTGAGGATGTTGGTATTAAATGCTACCTGCCAGCCTCCATAAGAACTACAGCAGTGATAGCATGGGTTTCTTCAGAGAAACCCAGGCTATTGTAGACATGAACGGCTTCCTCGATCTCCAAATGGGGGAGTCGTTCAGACCCTGGAAGAGCAATTGACCACAGTATCTGAGGGGTTTGTGGTCTGCATTATCGGCATTACCGCAGACATTAGCCCCGGTGTCTGTTGAATAAAACCGCAGCTATAGTGCCTTTTGTGCTCACAAGTGGGTGCCATCTTTAATGATCCGATTTCTGACATACAAGTATGGTGGCGTACCGGAAGGGGTTCATTTTCCTTTACCACGCTGACACAGGAATGACACATGACCCCCTGATGTGCGTCTTCTTCTAGTATAGTCTTGGAGCAAGAGGACAATAAAAACAAAAAAAAAAACTGGTATGCCGGTCAGGGGCAAATTTTCAAAGAATTTCTTACTGGCAAGGTCAACTGGCTACTGACCTTGGAGTACCTTAGGCAGCGTTTCCTGTGGGAAGGTGCCTGAACAATAGGTTCCTAGCTTGTTAGTTCCTGCTAAGGTGTGTTGTATTAACTGTGTACCAACTTCTGCCTGTTTCCTGGATTTTGACCCTCTGTTGCCTGACCTGACCTGTGCCTGACCTCTGTTTTGACCCTTCACTGCCTGCCCTGACTTCACACTTTATCGGATTGCTCATACTCTTCCTGCCCCGACCTCAGCTTGTCCCTGACTATGTTTTTGCCTGATCCTTTGGTGCTCCAGACTGGCCCCCTAGAGTCAGCTTCAATTACACAGAGACAACTCCAGGAGGTAGCGGCCTGGTGGTTCCCCTGGGGCAAAATTCAGAAGATAAAGGATAAAAACCGGGAAGCTGCCAGGAAAAGGCGCTTAGGAGTAGCATAAATTTCACACCCACAACCGTAAAACATTTTAATTGGTAATCCGTAAAACCTAGGACAGGACCCTCCAGAGAGAAATGAGGATCTTGAAGGGTCAGACCGTATAGAGCGTGTGAACATGGGTACTCTCAACTGGACAATTTTCTATCCTTACAGGTCATGTGTGGTCCTCAAGGAGAACTCAGAGGACCTTACTTTCCCTTCTGTCCTGGTACAACAAGACCTGATTGTCTGCGCTCACAGAGAGAAGCGACAACATTTTACCTATTACTGACTACTATAAATATTTCTTCTGACAACACGAGGGAAAGACGATGCACATAATATAATGTCATAACAAGACTCCTGTCTGTAAGTGGAAGAACCTGTTCAGCAGTCACACCGGCTGCGCTGTAATCACCTACACTTATCTGTCCGCACAACCACCTCCGGGTAAGTGATTCACAGATGTCAGACTCAGAGTCCGTGCCCAGAAGACAATGTATATTATAAAGGGGACGAGATACACACTGCGATCAGACGCCGGCGAATGATGGCGAATTAACGCCAAGACAGCCGGACCGAGGGCAGCGACCGGCTGGTTTATTATATGTTTATATGTGTGTATGTATATTCTGTATATAGGTATACGTTACACATCTCCTGTATATAGTATAACCTGGGCATCTCCTGTATATAATTATATATGTACAGCTGGTATAACCTGGGCATCTCCTGTATATAATTATATATGTACAGCTGGTATAAGTTATACATCTTCTGTATATAGTGATATGGACCATGCTAGTATACGTTACACATCTCCTGTATATAATTATATAGGTACAGCTGGTATAAGTTATACATCTTCTTGTATATAGTGATATGGACCATGCTGGTATAACCTGGGTATCTCCTGTATATAATTATATATGTACAGCTGGTATAACCTGGGCATCTCCTGTATATAATTATATATGTACAGCTGGTATAAGTTATACATCTTCTGTATATAGTGATATGGAGCATGCTGGTATAACCTGGGTATCTCCTGTATATAATTATATATGTACAGCTGGTATAAGTTATACATCTTCTTGTATATAGTGATATGGAGCATGCTGGTATAACCTGGGTATCTCCTGTATATAATTATATATGTACAGCTGGTATAAGTTATACATCTTCTGTATATAGTGATATGGAGCATGCTGGTATAACCTGGGTATCTCCTGTATATAATTATATATGTACAGCTGGTATAAGTTATACATCTTCTTGTATATAGTGATATGGACCATGCTGGTATAACCTGGGTATCTCCTGTATATAATTATATATGTACAGCTGGTATAACCTGGGCATCTCCTGTATATAATTATATATGTACAGCTGGTATAACCTGGGTATCTCCTGTATATAATTATATATGTACAGCTGGTATAAGTTATATATCTTCTTGTATATAGTGATATGGACCATGCTGGTATAACCTGGGCATTTCCTGTATATGATTATATATGTACAGCTGGTATAAGTTATACATCTTCTAGTATATAGTGATATGGAGCATGCTGGTATAACCTGGGTATCTCCTGTATATAATTATATATGTACAGCTGGTATAAGTTATACATCTTCTTTTATATAGTGATATGGATCATGCTGGTATAACCTGGGCATCTCCTGTATATAATTCTATCTGTACAGCTGGTATAAGTTATACATCTTCTTGTATATAGTGATATGGATCATGCTGGTATAACCTGGGCATCTTCTGTATATAATTATATATGTACAGCTGGTATAAGTTGTACATCTTCCTGTATATAGTGATATGGAGCATGATGGTATAACCTGGGTATCTCCTGTATATAATTATATATGTACAGCTGGTATAAGTTATATATCTTCCTGTATATAGTGATATGGAGCATGCTGGTATAACCTGGGCATTTCCTGTATATGATTATATATGTACAGCTGGTATAAGTTATACATCTTCTAGTATATAGTGATATGGACCATGCTGGTATAACCTGGGTATCTCCTGTATATAATTCTATATGTACAGCTGGTATAAGTTATACATCTTCTAGTATATAGTGATATGGACCATGCTGGTATAACCTGGGCATCTCCTGTATATAATTATATATGTACAGCTGGTATAACCTGGGTATCTCCTGTATATAATTATATATGTACAGCTGGTATAAGTTATACATCTTCTTGTATATAGTGATATGGACCATGCTGGTATAACCTGGGTATCTCCTGTATATAATTATATATGTACAGCTGGTATAAGTTATACATCTTCCTGTATATAGTAATATGGAGCATGCTGGTATAACCTGGGTATCTCCTGTATATAATTATATATGTACAGCTGGTATAAGTTATATATCTTCTTGTATATAGTGATATGGACCATGCTGGTATAACCTGGGCATTTCCTGTATATGATTATATATGTACAGCTGGTATAAGTTATACATCTTCTTGTATATAGTGACATGGAGCATGCTGGTATAACCTGGGTATCTCCTGTATATAATTATATATGTACAGCTGGTATAAGTTATACATCTTCTTGTATATAGTGATATGGATCATGCTGGTATAACCTGGGCATCTTCTGTATATAATTATATATGTACAGCTGGTATAACCTGGGTATCTCCTGTATATAGTGATATGGAGCATGATGGTATAACCTGGGTATCTCCTGTATATAATTATATATGTACAGCTGGTATAAGTTATACATCTTCTTGTATATAGTGACATGGAGCATGCTGGTATAACCTGGGCATCTTCTGTATATAATTATATATGTACAGCTGGTATAACCTGGGTATCTCCTGTATATAATTATATATGTACAGCTGGTATAAGTTATACATCTTCCTGTATATAGTGATATGGATCATGCTGGTATAACCTGGGCATCTTCTGTATATAATTATATATGTACAGCTGGTATAAGTTATACATCTTCCTGTATATAGTAATATGGAGCATGCTGGTATAACCTGGGCATCTCCTGTATATAATTATATATGTACAGCTGGTATAAGTTATACATCTTCTTGTATATAGTGATATGGACCATGCTGGTATAACCTGGGCATTTCCTGTATATAATTATATATGTACAGCTGGTATAAGTTATACATCTTCTTGTATATAGTGATATGGACCATGCTGGTATAACCTGGGCATCTCCTGTATATAATTATATATGTACAGCTGGTATAAGTTATACATCTTCTTGTATATAGTGATATAGAGCATGCTGGTATAAGCTGGGTATCTCCTGTATATAATTATATATGTACAGCTGGTATAAGTTATACATCTTCTTGTATATAGTGATATGGAGCATGCTGGTATAACCTGGGTATCTCCTGTATATAATTATATATGTACAGCTGGTATAAGTTATACATCTTCTTGTATATAGTGATATGGAGCATGCTGGTATAACCTGGGTATCTCCTGTATATAATTATATATGTACAGCTGGTATAAGCTATGCATCTTCCTGTATATAGTGATATGTGTACATGCTGGTATAACCTGGGTATCTCCTGTATATAATTATATATGTACAGCTGGTATAACCTGGGTATCTCCTGTATATAATTATATATGTACAGCTGGTATAAGTTATACATCTTCTTGTATATAGTGATATGGAGCATGCTGGTATAACCTGGGTATCTCCTGTATATAATTATATATGTACAGCTGGTATAACCTGGGCATCTCCTGTATATAATTATATATGTACAGCTGGTATAAGTTATACATCTTCTTGTATATAGTGATATGGAGCATGCTGGTATAACCTGGGCATCTCCTGTATATAATTATATATGTACAGCTGGTATAAGTTATATATCTTCTTGTATATAGTGATATGGAGCATGCTGGTATAACCTGGGTATCTCCTGTATATAATTATATATGTACAGCTGGTATAAGTTATACATCTTCTTGTATATAGTGATATGGAGCATGCTGGTATAACCTGGGTATCTCCTGTATATAATATATATGTACAGCTGGTATAACCTGGGCATCTCCTGTATATAATTATATATGTACAGCTGGTATAAGTTATACATCTTCTTGTATATAGTGATATGGACCATGCTGGTATAACCTGGGTATCTCCTGTATATAATTATATATGTACAGCTGGTATAAGTTATACATCTTCTTGTACATAGTGATATGGAGCATGCTGGTATAACCTGGGCATCTCCTGTATATAATTATATATGTACAGCTGGTATAACCTGGGTATCTCCTGTATATAATTATATATGTACAGCTGGTATAACCTGGGTATCTCCTGTATATAATTATATAGGTACATCTGGTATAAGTTATACATCTTCTTGTATACAGTGATATGGACCATGCTGGTATAACCTGGGTATCTCCTGTATATAATTATATATGTACAGCTGGTATAACCTGGGTATCTCCTGTATATAATTATATATGTACAGCTGGTATAAGTTATACATCTTCCTGTATATAGTGATATGGACCATGCTGGTATAACCTGGGTATCTCCTGTGTATAATTATATATGTACAGCTGGTATAAGTTATACATCTTCCTGTATATAGTGATATGGACCAGGCTGGTATAACTTGGGCATCTTCTGTATATAATTCTATATGTACAGCTGGTATAACCTGGGTATCTCCTGTATATAATTATATATGTACAGCTGGTATAAGTTATACATCTTCTTGTATATAGTGATATGGACCATGCTGGTATAACCTGGGTATCTCCTGTATATAATTATATATGTACAGCTGGTATAAGTTATACATCTTCCTGTATATAGTGATATGGACCATGCTGGTATAACCTGGGTATCTCCTGTATATAATTATATATGTACAGCTGGTATAAGTTATACATCTTCTTGTATATAGTTATATGGAGCCATGCTGGTATAACCTGGGCATCTCCTGTATATAATTATATATGTACAGCTGGTATAAGTTATACATCTTCTTGTATATAGTGATATGGACCATGCTGGTATAACCTGGGTATCTCCTGTATATAATTATATATGTACAGCTGGTATAAGTTATACATCTTCTTGTATACAGTGATATGGACCATGCTGGTATAACCTGGGTATCTCCTGTATATAATTATATCTGTACAGCTGGTATAACCTGGGCATCTCCTGTATATAATTATATATGTACAGCTGGTATAAGTTATACATCTTCTTGTATATAGTGATATGGACTATTCTGGTATAACCTGGGCATCTCCTGTGTATAATTATATATGTACAGCTGGTATAAGTTATACATATTCTTGTATATAGTGACAGGCACCATGCTGGTATAACCTGGGTATCTCCTGTATATAATTATATATGTACAGCTGGTATAACCTGGGTATCTCCTATATATAATTATATATGTACAGCTGGTATAAGTTATACATCTTCCTGTATATAGTAATATGGACCATGCTGGTATAACCTGGGTATCTCCTGTATATAATTATATATGTACAGCTGGTATAAGTTATACATCATCTTGTATATAGTGATATGGAGCATGCTGGTATAACCTGGGTATATCCAGTATATAATTATATATGTACAGCTGGTATCAGTTATACATCTTCTTGTATATAGTGATATGGACCATGCTGGTATAACCTGGGCATCTCCTGTATATAATTATATATGTACAGCTGGTATAACCTGGGTATCTCCTGTATATAATTATATATGTACAGCTGGTATAAGTTATACATCTTCTTGTATATAGTGATATGGACCATGCTGGTATAACCTGGGTATCTCCTGTATATAATTATATATGTGCAGCTGGTATAACCTGGGTATCTCCTGTATATAATTATATATGTACAGCTGGTATAAGTTATACATCTTCTTGTATATAGTGATATGGAGCATGCTGGTATAACCTGGGCATCTCCTGTATATAATTATATATGTACAGCTGGTATAACCTGGGTATCTCCTGTATATAATTATATATGTACAGCTGGTATAACCTGGGCATCTCCTGTATATAATTATATATGTACAGCTGGTATAACCTGGGTATCTCCTGTATATAATTATATATGTACAGCTGGTATAACCTGGGTATCTCCTGTATATAAGTATTTATGTACAGCTAGTGTAAGTTATACATCTTCTTGGACCATACAGGTATAACCTGGGTATATTCTGTATATAATGATACCGTTATATATACATTGTGACTATGATGCTTGTGGATAGGTACTATTCTTTAGGACTGTTTTGCTGCCTTTGGACAAGGGAACAATGAATTCTCATACAACACCTTTTTTCAGGCGTATATAAGCGTTGCCATCCTTGACCTCAGGTTGAACAGATTCTGGGTGTTTCAACAAGACAGTTACGCACAGTCCACAAGTAAATCATCTAATGGTTAGAATATGTCAGACCCTCGACCTATGGAGATGTTGTGACCTGAAGAAGGCTGTAAATGCAATTATTGAACGGAAACAATAACGCCCCTAAATTCCTCCTCAGAAGTTTTGGAATTCTTAATTGTAGCTTCAAGGATTGATTGGTGGAGGTGACTGATGCTAAGGGGGTCTACAGGTTATTAAATTCAAAGGTTCACGTATTGTCCCACTGTCTGTTGCAGTGGATGTGAACCTACTTTGCCGACCAGCCTGTTTGACTTAGGGCTAGCCCTGAGGGGGTTATCCCGGCAGTCCCCTGGTTTGCTCCCTTTTTCCACTCTACAGAGTTCTGATCTTCGCTGCAGTGAAGCCACCTGGCCACTACCTCTTGGAATAGTCAAAATGTGGTTAGCTGCTGGACTCGTGGTTGGCTGCTGGACTCGTGGTTGGCTGCTGGCTGCAATACCTGTAGTCAGGAACAGGCTGGCAGCGTTGTCGAGAATCCGAGAAATAATCTAAAGGCCAGGGCAGGTGGAACAGGATCAAAATCCAGGAATCAGTCAGAGGTAGGTACACAGGCAGAAAATCAGATTATACCATTTTAGAAAGCAAGACAGACCCATTGCCCAGGCAAGGAAGTGAGGTCCGCATCGCCACGATATAGGAGTGTTGATTATTAGTCAAGCAGCTGAACACAGGATCAGAAAGGGAAATAACCCCTGTAGTGCTGCAGGGAAATATCGCTCTCATGCTGCGGCCTGTAGAGTGGGCCACAGGCCGGGCAGGAGCTAAGTCTGCGATGAGAAGCTCATGCCCACACCTGATAGCTGGACTCCAGCGGGCAGAGAGAGCTACCAAGATATCTGTTTGTTATTAGTCTAGTTAGCAGTGGCGTTGCGAGGGTGGTGCGGCGGGTGCGGGCCGCATAACGTGACACCAGTCTGATGGGGTGAGTCTCCCGCCGGATCCAAGTACCCGACACCACTAGTACCGTCCCCCATTATTTTCTACCGCACCGGCTGACACCAGTCGTAGCAACGCCACTGCTAGTTAGATTGCGTGTGTCTATGAATTGGGACAAATTTATCTCATTTTATTGGTAATTAACGAAGAAATTCAGGTCCTTCCAAAGGGAATGGTATATAATAAGTCATATGGACCAGGTTTTTGCCTTTGGATGATGCTTTTCACCAGTCTTGGCTCCTCTTTGACCTTTGTTTCGTTAGAGTCCAGCTGTAATTAGTATCTCCATATCTGCGGTGAAGGCAGCTGCTTGGGCTTCCTCCGTGCTTTACACTACAACACTACTTCGGATTATAATAGAACTTTCTTTACCCATAGCTACCGTTGACATTAGATCTGACTACGACGTCACCCTTCATGATGAACACAGACGCAAGTCGTATTTACCAAAAGCAGAGACATTTTATTTTGTGAGGATGAAGAAAAAAAAATATTTGTCAAAACACCTTTCAGTACCGAGCACCAAGCACAACATCACTTTGTCCTTAAAATGACATAAAATATGATTTTAGAGTTTTTTTTTTTTTTTTTAAGAGGTCAAAGATAAATTAGAACTGGTCACAGGACAACTACAACATCCTTCTCGGTCAATGTCGCCGGCAGAGGATACACATTATTACATCCTACCTGTGGCCGGAATACACCAAGGCCACCACTTCATCTGTGGCTGCTACACCAGTCGGGGTTGAATTTATTTCAAAATGTTGCCACCATCATGTGATGCTACCATGTCATGTTCTTCATATTCTTTGTAAATCTGGGATGTCTTATTGGCACCAGGTAGTTATGGCCAGGGCAACCAATGGTTGCTCATATGGGATGTGGAACCACAGATCGGAGCAAAAGCTGGACATGCCAAGAGTTACATTCCTGTAACAGATAGATCTCTGGGGCTCTTAGGACAAGCTACCCTTTGGGTTGGAAACAGTTTAGTCCCTGGGACAATCCTTGACACCCCAACATACGACCAAGTCTTATAATGAGGTCACCTCATGGCAACAGCAGACGATTAAAGAGTTCCTCTTATAAATAGTGAAAGTTGGTTATCTAGTGTTTGATGGACCACATAGGCCAAGCTTGCACCTCTCATAGATGGCAGGGTGGTCATTCTGAACCCATCCATATACAATACTGAAGAATGTTCACCTCCTGAACGTTGAGCGTTCAAAAATCAAGCCATTTATGAGTGCCCAACAGGTGAAGGGTCATTTTGGCCAACAGTTGACGGGGTCTAGTGGTGGAACTCCAGTAGGTTACATACTGCGTACAAGTCTTCCATTAGGTGGTCACCTTTCTAGAAATCCCATCTCATGGACATATGGTGGTCTTTGGGCACCCCAGATAAAGAGTACAAATCCATTTTGGAGGGCTTACCTTAATTTGGACCATATTTCTAACACACCCAAAGATTTATCTGTTGCCCTGAGAAGCCTAACATCAATCTTACACGGAAGCAGGGGCGTAGCTAACGGCTCATGGGCCCTAGTGCAGTAGTTCTGCTTGGGCCCCCCTTCCCTCAGTGCTTTGTGTGTCTTCTTATATGGCACAAGGGTCTTTGGGCCCCTTCAGGCTCCTGGGCCCGGTAGCGACTGCTACCTCTGCACCTCCTATAGCTACGCCCATGCACGGAAGCCTTTTCCCATCTACAGTTATTGACTTTTTAGCATCTACAAACCAAACTTCATTTCCATACTAAGTTATAATAAATAGCAATGAAACAACCAAATTTTTTATTTTATTTTAGCTAGGCTAATACCTTTAGTGATTTCATCGAAGGGTTTGATCCCTTAGGAAGTAATGGATGTCATAACAATAATGGGGATCCCTACGGAAAAATGTATGGTTCTGGATCAGAGGGAGGGGGATGGCGCTCTCGCCCTTCCTGACACTGTGTAGACCATGTACCATGTATAATGCACTTTGAAAGAATTTTAGAAGTTATAATTTTGGAGAGCTCCAGCCATGCAGCCTTCTTACACAAACATTAGAAGTCGATAAGTTTGTACTGTGCCGTTTACTTCAACATGGCACTCGTAGAAGGCCTCCAAGATGTTGGTTTGCCAAATTAGCTACTGATCATCCCGCTAACTTGTGATGGCTGTTATTCTGGAGTGAAGGCATCTGTCACTGGCCCTGGGGTTAAAGCAAGGTTGCATCACTCACAAAACCCAGGCGTTCATGAACTGGGTTTCCATGACTTCGCAACCTTACGTAAGCCTGACGTCACCATGCTCAATGCCAGGTGTTAGTAGCAATGGGGTAAAGCCAGCACTACACGACCTCGAAGTACTGGAGATGTGCAGTCTGAAGGCCACAGTGGAAGGGAGTACTAACTTTTCATGGTAGGTCATGGTTTGTAATATGATATTTAACATGTACATACTTTTTGCAGTATTAATAATATAAATCGGCAAAATTCGTAGATATGGATCAAATGTTTTGCCGTAAATGTCTACGGACGACATATATTCCACTTGTCTCCATCCCCCTCCTCATATTATGAAGCTGCTCCATGTCACAGGAAGCCCTCTCCTCACTTCCATCAACCTATGGGTGAAAAGGTCACTGCCCCACCACCAAATGATCAGCACACTGCTCTTCAAAAACTCTTACCCTGTTTCTTCAACCCGACAAGGTACCGTGGTTCCATATGCCTTAGATGACATGAACTTTACCTCACAAGTATAATTAATGCGCCCCCCACCACCCCCATTTTTTCCTCTTGAACGAATGTCTTGTGTTTCTTAGTTCAGCACTTGTATGGGGCGATCACATATGGAGCACCTCACTTAGCAATGCGGTGAGAGTGCTTACAGACCAGTTAACAATGGTAGGAAAAATTTGTACCAGCAACCCCCAATGGCCATGTCATAGAGCTGCCGCTGTACAAATTTTGTCACTGTGAGAACAGACATACACACCACTAGACACATTTGGTTTAATAGTCTCTTGATATTTGACTTGCAAGACCAGTAAGTAGGTGTGCGGGCAGAGAAAGCAAACACAGTGGACTTGACTTTGATACCTTCACATGGGTAACGATCTTAGGAACTTGGCTTTTTGCTGGAGATACTGTCTTTTCTTTCCAGTCGGGTATAAGGCTCGAAGGCTGAGCTTCCTAGTCCATACCCAGTGGGTATTTCATGTAGGCCTCCCAATAGAGGACCAGGGAAACAAAGAGGAGCTGGTAGCCTCGGAGAAGTGGAGGAAGCTAAGGATGGAACTTGGAGAGTGAAGGCACCAGCTCCGGGTGGGGTACTGCTTATACTGGGGGATGTATTTCCCGATGTTCCCAGGCTCGACCCATTTGCCGATGAATTGCCTATCGGATTTTGACCAGTAGAAAGCAGGTTGGGTGGAGCCGGAACCGATAATAGTCTACCTTGTTCCAACAGTCGTAATATATTACATGTAGCGAATGACTCGGAGGTTGACGAGGAACGTTTTTCAGAGTCCCTGCTCTGGTCCTTTTTCTGTTTGGTCCTCCGATTCTGGAACCAGACTTTGACCTGAAATAGAGAGATATAGAGATTGAAAATCATTTATTTAATCTTATGGAACATATATATGTATATACAGAGGTGGTATCAGATGTACTAGGATGGTGGGTCATGTGATTGGGTCTTGTGCCATGTGATCATTCACTGAGTGCCCCCACAGAGCCAATACTAGATAGGCCCACTGGGTGTTGGCTATAGAGGGTGAACATGAGGGGCAGTAATACATGTTACAAATTTCAGAGAAAGCTATAATTTTTAGCCAGCAGTCAAACAAAGGGGTGACTTGACCCTTTGAAACCACCTCCCACCATATTTTATTGGTAGTGTCCTGTTTTCCACATACCGTTTTTTTCAGACTATAAGACACATTTTTTCTCCCCCAAAAGGTGAGGCACAAAGGTGAGGCAGTGATGAGGGAAGCTCAGTGCCGACTGTACTCACACTCCCTGGTTCTCCGGGTTCTGCTCTACACAGCGCCAAGACGTAGTGCACATAGGCATGCACTATGACCTGGCACTGTGTGACGTCTGGTCACAGTGCAGCACAGGCAGGAAGAAGTCCTCACTTGTTCTGAGCGGTGCTGCCACCCTGGATCCTGGATTTGCAGGGTGGCAGCTCCGTCCAGAACAAGCGAGGTATGTTTTTTTTTGTCTGATATGAGGCTCATGGGGGTCCAATCCTAGGCTCATGGGGATCCGATCTGAGGCTGATGGGGGGTCTGATCTGAGGCTTATGGGGCTATGATCTGAGGCTTATTGAAGTCTGATCTGAGGCTTATGGGGGTCTGATCTGAGGCTGATGGGGGTCTGATCTGAGGCTGATGGGGGTCTGATCTGAGGCTGATGGGGATCTGATCTGAGGCTCATGGAGTCTGATATAAGGCTTATGGGGGTCTGTTTTGAGGCTAATGTGGGTCTGATCTGAGGCTGATGGGGGTCTGATCTGAGGCTCATTGGGGTCTGATTTGAGGCTTATGGGGGTCTGATCTGAGGCTGATATGGGTCTGATCTGAGGATGATTGGGGTCCGATCTGAGGCTGATGGGGGTCTGACATATTTTCTGTACCAGGCCTATGTCATCAGACCTCCCTGTTGGGACAAGGTGTGTAGTGGGCACTTTCACCTCTTTATCTTGATTGTCCTCCCTAACTTCTTGCACCATCTTCTCATTTGTCCAATTTGTGTGTCATGAAGAGGCAGTCTCATCACCAGACAAAAAGCAACCTTAAAGGGAAAAATCCATTGATGGTCTACCTTTAGGATTGGCAACCCATGTACGGAATCAGAAGCCTGGGACCCCCACTATCAGAACAAAGGGGCCAGGGCCACAGCACTCTAGTAATGGCCACAGCCAGTTCATTGTCTAAGCTAGGTATTTGTTGTGAAAGATGGTCCTGCAAGTAGGCATTTTATTAAAATGAGCAAACTATTGAAATTGAAGGGGTTGTTCAGCCTAAATGATCTCTTGTCGTATTCTAGGCCGCCAACCCAGGAGCCAGGAGGGTGCGACCAGTGCCCTGAGTGCCTCAGAGGGTGCCAACAAGCCTCTCGGACCTGGGCAGACAGAATGTTTGCCTTGCTTTATGGAAATAGTAAATCAAGTCACTATGACCCGTCGCAAAGTGCCATCCCCAGTAGTAAGGGTTTTGGTGGATGTAGCTGGCACAAATATAATAAAAGGGGGGTCCTACATTGTGTACCCACCCCTATTACAAAAAGTAACCATGATATGACTTGAAAAAGAAGATTATTAAAAAAGTGGACAATCCCTTTAAGGGACTTCTCATTTAACCCTTTCAGAAGCGTCACGTCAGTAGCTGTCAGCAGACAGCAGGGGAGATTCTAGAAGCTACAATGTATCCCTCACATATCACACTCCCGTCCAGGCTTTTTACAGCGGGAACAGGACTCCACCTCTGAGTATAATTTCTCCGATTTCCGCAGAGACGGCATGAATTCCCATATTAAGTGCATTGCGCTGGGTCTTTCAGGCAGCGGTTAATTAGCCCGTCTGCCGTGGACAGCCATTCATGTCTCACTTTATGAGCTCCCAGCAGGCCAACTTCCATTCTGGAAAAGCCTCGGCACAAATGGGACTTATTCAGTGAGGAGAAAGTCTCACCCTTTTAGTCGTCATTCACGGCTCCGGTCTGAAAAGGAATGGGAGCCGGGAGGGAGGGGCGGACAATAGGCTCGGCCACATTTACAGGAGACGTGGCGGTACAATGCATGCAGATGGAACCGCTCCATGGATGGGGGCTAGCGCCAAACTGAACTATTTAAAGAAAACGAGTAAAAATCCTATAAAATCATTATTCCTTGAAATCACATCGTTCAGGTGATCAGACTAGAAGCTTCTCGACTGAAACTATTTCAGGAAGGAACCCCATGGACAATGGCTGTAATATAGGGCAGGTACCTTTAAGAGGAGAATACAACGTGGCCTTGGATCTGTTATTGACATGGTATCTTGTAATAGTAACAGCACGTGGAATGATATACGGTATAATAGTAACAGCACGTGGAATGATATACGGTATAATAGTAACAGCACGTGGAATGATATACGGTATATTAGTAACCTCATGTGGAATGATATACGGTATAATAGTAACAGCACGTGGAATGATATACGGTATAATAGTAACATCATGTGGAATGATATACGGTATAATAGTAACAGCACGTGGAATGATATACGGTATAATAGTAACATCATGTGGAATGATACACGGTATAATAGTAACAGCACGTGGAATGATATACGGTATAATAGTAACATCATGTGGAATGATATACGGTATAATAGTAACAGCACGTGGAATGATATACGGTATAATAGTAACATCAAGTGGAATGATATACGGTATAATAGTAATATCATGTGGAATTATATACGGTATAACAGTAACATCATGTGGAATGATATACGGTATAATAGTAACAGCATGTGAAATAATATACAGTATAATAGTAACAGCACGTGGAATGATATACGGTATAATAGTAACAGCATGTGAAATAATATACAGTATAATAGTAACAGCACGTGGAATGATATACGGTATAATAGTAACATCATGTGAAATAATATACGGTATAATAGTAACAGCACGTGGAATGATATACGGTATAATGGTAACATCACGTGGAATGTTATACGGTATAATAGTAATATCACGTGGAATGATATACGGTATAATGGTAACATCACGTGGAATGATATAGGGTATAATAGTAACATCACGTGGAATGTTATTCGGTATAATAGTAACATCATGTGGAATGATATACGGTATAATAGTAACAGCACGTGGAATGATATACGGTATAATGGTAACATCACGTGGAATGTTATACGGTATAATAGTAATATCACGTGGAATGATATACGGTATAATGGTAACATCACGTGGAATGATATACGGTATAATAGTAACATCACGTGGAATGATATAGGGTATAAGGCCTCTTTCACACGGGCGTCATGTTTGATGCCCGGATAAGAGGCGTGTGTGTTGCGGGAATATGCGCGATTTTCCCGCGTGGGTGCAAACGTTTGTAATGCGTTTTGAACGCACGTGAGAAAAATCGCCATGTTTGGTACCCAGACCCGAAGCCGGAATTCATCACTGAAGTCCGGTTTCGGGTCTTCTGGAGAATTGATTATTTTCCCTTATAACATGGTTATAAGGGGAAATAATAGCATTCTTAATAAAGAATGCATAGTAAAATGAAGAGGAAGGGGTTAAAAATAATAAAAGTTAACTTACCTTAGCCACTTGATCGCGTAGTTGCGATCTCTCCTCTCTTTCCCTGCAGCATCGATGATCTAAAGGACCTGTGATGACGTCACATCACCATGGTAAGATGGACCATGTGATTGGACCATGTGATGTGACGTCATCACAGGTCCTTTAGTTCTTATCTGATGCAGGGAAAGAGAGGACAGATCGCAACTACGCAATCAAGTGGCTAAGGTAAGTTAACTTTTATTATTTTTAACCCCTTCCACTTCATTTTACAATGCATTCTTTATTAAGAATGCTATTATTTCCCCTTATAACCATGTTATAAGGGAAAATAATAAAGATCGGGTCCCGTTGCTAAGCAACCATGCGGGAAAATCGCAACGCATCTGCACTTTTCCCGCAGCCCCATTCACTTCTATGGGGCCTGCATTGCGTGAAAAACGCACAATATAGAGCATGCTGCGATTTTCATGCAACGCAGAAGTGATGCGTGAAAATCAGCGCTCATGTGCACAGCCCCATAGAAATGAATGGGTCCGGATTCAGTGCGGGCGCAATGCGTCCTCCTCACGCATTGCACCCGCGCGGAAAACTCGCCCGTGTGAAAGGGGCCTAATAGTAACATCACGTGGAATGATATACGGTAGAGATGAGCGAATCGCAATCCAAATTTTAGGAGAAATTAAATTTGCCTAGAAGCTGAATTTCCTTGTGCTTCGTGTCAGCGAATCGATTTAAACAAATCACAGAAAAAAACTATATATAAACCCTCCTGCACGATGTGGTATTAAATGTGCGGATGTATATGGCTACATTTACAAAATCACAGAAAACAATGGACTAGGCCCTCAATCTTGATAAAAACTGAGACACTTGTCAGCAAATCGATTTAACCTGAAATAGTATAAAAAAACAAAAAATTCTAAATTACCGCCTCCATTTGTTCGCAACTGGCCACCAGCCGCCATCTTGCTTGAAGATCTCGGCCGAAATCCCGTGCAGTGCGAGATTATGTCAACACGCCGCCGTCTCGCTTGGCACAGGATTTCGGCCGAGACCTTCAAGCAAGATGGCGGCGGCCGGCCCGTCACGAACAAATGGAGGTGGTCAGTTTGATTGAATATTTTTTTATTTGTAATTTTACACTCAGATGCCGCGATCATGTATTAACGCGGCATCTGAGGGGTACAATGAGGGGGGCGGCGCTATCGCAGCTCCCTGTCATTGCACCCGCTACTTACAAAAAAATGCTCATCGTAACGAAGCAAATTTTTTTGTGAAATTCGGCGAAACACCGCAGAGCCTCAGTTAAGAGTCTGAACACAGCAATCCAAAGTGCAAAGCTCCCTGGGAAAATGTAATATGCAAAATAAATGGGGAGCCCCAGTTATGGGTCTACAACACAATGAAAGCCAAAAATCCCTCAAAGGACGGAAAACCGAGCAAAGGGGTGGCTCCTCCCCCATACACATGCACACTTGTTTGGTTGTCAGCTCCTCCCCCATACACATGCACACTCGTTTGGTTGTCAGGTCCTCCTCCATACACATGCACACTTGTTTGGTTGTCAGTTCCTCCCCCATACACATGCACACTCGTTTGGTTTTCAGCTCCTCCCCCATACACATGCACACTCGTTTGGTTTTCAGCTCCTCCCCCATACACATGCACACTCGTTTGGTTGTCAGCTCCTCCCCCATACACATGCACACTCGTTTGGTTGTCAGCTCCTCCCCCATATACATGCACACTTAGTTTAGCTGAACATGTGATTTCAGTGGAAAAAGGGGAGTGAAATGCTTCCAGAAAACTCTAGCGTTGGCTTCTTTCCCAGAGACCAAAGGATTGGGCATGCTGAATTAAACATGCCCAACCTTTTACTCCCAGGCCAAACGAACGTTGGCCGAACATTTCACAGATAGAAGATTTATTAGATTTGGGTTCACCTTTATATAAACCCAGAGTGTGTAACGCACTAATAGTTTTTATTGGGTGGAGTTACCCTTTAAGAGTAGAACAGTACGGCAGCAGGAGATCTGATTTCTGCAGATGGAGCCGCGCCGCCTCGTTTTATGACTGAGCACAATTTAAGACTCAATATCTGGAACAATGGTCGCGGCTTCGAGGAGCAGAGTTGCTATTTGACTGTGCAGCGCCAGCAGTTATAACAAATCAATAGGAACGTACGACACGGTATTGTCTGGGCTGTGTGATTTTTACAACAAAATGGACCATTATCTCCCTCTGACCGGAGAAGCAGAAGCTCGGCATGGCTCCTTAATCAGCCGAAGCAATAAAGAGCTGCATTTTCTCGGGAGTCAAATCCATTCCCAAAACCACCCCTGCACTGCCCCATGTGAACGCGTCCTACGTCAATTATGTAAATGGATTAAACCGTAATATGTGCCCTAATGCAAATACGTCCTAGCAATAAGCAGATCGGGTTTAATAGGTAATGAGCTAAAAGCGCCATCCTCATCATTGTATGCCATACTAGGGCTTAAAACATCGAACAAAGAGGTTCTGCAGGAGGTTGGGCTATGCCATACTATAGAAAATGTAGGCTAAAGCACTTGGATGGGCGCACTTGGCAGAAAATGGAGAGGACTCCACGCATGCATGGCCGGCCACCGCTCTCTTATCTGAGCCTGGGGTTGGCTATTTTCAGAAGTCCCATTGCAGAGAACAGAGAAATCTCTCCTTTAATATCGAGCCCTTGTTCTTGAGATAGTAGGACCTGCACCTATCGGGCATTTATGACATATCTGTTACGTTGGCGGCCGATGTCTGCTGCTGTCCAGGGCGGGCACAAGTGTCACTCACGATGTGTGTATTGGGACCAGTGCTCGGTGAACCTCAGCACTGCTAGGGTTAATCCTTCCTTCTTGCCCTCTGTCCAGCTGCTGACTAAGGTGCGGATCGGCCTTCCTATTTAGCTGAGCTGGATGTCGCACCTCTTTGCCTGAACTTTAGGGTTTGCTAGTAGATAATAACCATCGAAGGTGTGATCTCTTGTCAGACTACATATGCACAGTACTTTGTCGGACTACCACTTCTGCTCCTTGCCGTCTACACCGACCTTGGAATTGATATCTTGATTACACACGTAGTCAGCCAGCCCTACCTTGGAATTGATATCTCGATTACACACGTAGTCAGCCAGCGCTACCTTGGAATTGATATCTCGATTACACACGTAGTCAGCCAGCCCTACCTTCGAATTGATATCTCGATTACACACGTAGTCAGCCGGCCCTACCTTGGAATTGATATCTCGATTACACACGTAGTCAGCCGGCCCGACCTTGGAATTGATATCTCGATTACACACGTAGTCAGCCGGCCCTACCTTCGAATTGATATCTCGATTACACACGTAGTCAGCCGGCCCTACCTTGGAATTGATATCTCGATTACACACGTAGTCAGCCAGCCCTACCTTGGAATTGCTACCTGGAATAAACCTGCTCTGACCAAGGACTGCATTCAGACTACATCTTTTGCCTGATCCATTGGTGCTTCACACCGGTGTCTCTGACCCTCGGTGGGTCAGCAGCCAACTGCACCAGGACTTCTTCAGGAGGTAGCAGCCTGGTTGATTCCCTGCAGCGATGTCCACATCTCTGTACAGGAGTTAAAGGGTGAATACTGCCAGGAGAGCACCCTTGGGTTTAGCCCAAAGTCAAACTAGTTAGTCAGCCCAGTGACTAAATACCCCTTTAAGATATTGTAACAATGGGCAATTAGAGTTTTACACCCACTTGGTCTCTACTAGATTTGATTTAGGGGCAAACCAGGGAGCAAAATCTAAGGCATTGGGTGTTCTTAAAACTTCACAATGAGGGCTGGACTTTCCCACTAGAAACCCAGGACGTTTCCCCGGAGTGGGCTAGTAGACACAATTCAGAGATGGAGCTTAAGGCAGAAAGAGGTTGGTCAAAAGCAGAGATCAGGCAGGAGGAGCATCAGACATCTAGACAAGGTGGTGAGAGAAGAGACAAACCTTGGGAGAGTAGAAACCTAGTGGACCTGTCCCAGTGTACTGTGGGGAAAATCCTAACAGAGCCTATGACCCATGGTCATTGGCCAGAGTCAGGGCACTTAGCACGCACCTGCCCGTTACATTAGACAAAAAACTGCAGCAGAGAAGAATCTGTTGCGGATTAGCCATAGCATTTGCATCCAAATTATTCGCAAAATCTGCAGGCTTTACATAAATGCATGGCTGACTAGGCATCCATACTTGGCAGTCCTGGGGCCCATTTCTATGCCTCCAGATCCCATCGAGACCCCTCGGCACCCCACAATCACACTGTGGATGGACAATGCTGTGAGTCAGGGCGCTCCCTCTCTCTCCGAGGTAAAACTAAAGGGATTGGTGTTACTTCCAATCTGGGAAGTGAGAGCCAGGACAATACAGCTTGGCGCCTGCTAGCGATGGTGCAGACTCAGGAGCTATGCCAAGGCGTTAACAACCACCTGCGCCACCCAAAACCAAAAGTCCATTAGTGTGCAAGGTCCACCTATTGTCCACCAGAGATCCTCCAGTTGGCCAAGGCTCTGATACAATAATAGACACGAATGGCCCAGCAGAAGACAAACCCATTTGGTGGTGACTTTGGAGGCTTTAGTACAACACCTACCATACTTTACCGCTGTGTACAATGATATAAAAAGAGATAGACGTCCACCTTCCCTGTGTAGATGAAGAGTCGTCCTCAGGATCCAAGTGGCCTCAGTTTAACACAGGTTCAGGTCATTCTAGAGATCCTTGTAGGTAGTGATTGACAATGCTCCAAATCGACACCTGATGGTGGAAGTGTAATAGCTGTCCCAGACCTCATGCCTTATGGTAGGACTTGTTCGCGATTAGTTACCGTTCTGTCCATAATTTGTTTCTTCTTCACAGTCGGAGTTTGTGCTGGAGAAATGGATCGGGCAATTGAAAACCAACAGCCCGATCTTTAACTTTCCTGACAACATTAGGTGGTCAGTTGGTCCCAATGGAATCAGCAGTTTCAGCCGAAATATATTTAATGGGTTTGGCCAGCTAAACAAGATGTTGGGGTATGGGGAAATTGAGAATATAATCTCCAAATCATTTTATAGAATTTCTACCCTATCGTCCAAGCTAAGATAATCCAGTAGGATGTGGAATTCTTCTCTTTTGGTCTCTGTTGATTTTTCTCTCTGACAAATTAGTTACTAACCCAATCCCCTATTGATCAGAAAACCATTACCATTTTAATACTCTTGATGACTTACTGTGGAGTTGGCCAAGATGTTGACGACAGTCTACACGCCACCAACGCTTAGCAAGGGACGTGTGTGAAGCTCATCACTATTTCCATAAAGGAACATCAGTTTGGGGTCTGACAATCCCTTCGCTGGCTCCCCATTGCCCAGCGAATTCAGTTTAAAATACTAACCAACACATACAAGGCCGTCCACAACCGGTCCCCTCCCTACATCTCTGAGCTACTTTCCCGATACATCCCCACACGCAATCTCCGATCCTCACAGGACCTCCTTCTCTCCTCTCCTCTTATCACCTCTTTCCACAATCGCCTCCAAGATTTCCCCCGTGCATCCCCCAAACTCTGGAACTCGCTACCCCAACATATCAGACTCTCACCTACAGTGAAATCCTTCAAAAAAAACTGAAAACCCACCTCTTCAGACAAGCCTACAACCCACTATACCACCATGCACAGGAGGGCTCGTCAGAATTGGATCCGAGCGAATGGACCTTAGGCGCATAACACAACCCAAGTTTTTTGAAGTCTCTCAATAAAATCTTCAAAAACCACAAAAAAACTCGGGTTGTGTTATGCGCCTAAGGTCCATTCGCTCGGATCCAATCCTGACGAGCCCTCCTGTGCATATCTCAATATTTACCTAAGTGGCGATCTGGCCCTCGCCCAAGGTCACCTTGGACATCACACGGCAGCACCAACCACCCAGCCTCCTCCCACCAGGATTGCACCACACTAAGCTCAACCCCATCAGGTGAGTATAACGGGCTCACCCTGATAAGAGGGAGGTTGCACTATTTTTACTCATCAATACCTATGAGCGCCTTCTCTTTCCTCTCTTTGGCCAACTAATTTCTATACCGCCATGACCAGCTTCACACTCCCCTACTGTGTTCTTCTCCCATACCATGTGAATTGTAAGCTCTCATGGGCAGGGGACTCTATCCTTCTCGACCAGTCTATAACTCGTCTTGTGTATTATGTATGTGCACCGCTAATCATATGTACAGCACTATGGAATGAATGGCGCTCTAATAATAAATAATAATAATGATAAAAAACGTTTGAGTTCTAGGACATTGCGGCTAAAGGGAAGTTTTTCTGAATATACATAGAATTACCCTACATGGTGAAATGTCTCACTACTGCCTATGATCTGTGAGATGTCTTCTTCTCACCAAGGCGATGGCACAACAAGCATCCTCCATAGACAATCTACCTATTAGAAGTGCTTGACATTTCCCACAGTGAAATTCTCAGCTGATACATCACACCGGGCCAAAATATCGAACTGCATGTGGACAATTTTGGTGTAGAACAGCAGATGGTGGGGGTGCAGGCAGTCTTACACTCAGTGATCTGATATTGATGGCCTATCCTAAGGAGAGATCATCAATATCAAAGTCCCAGGAAACCCCTTTAATTACCCCTCACATAGACACCAATATTTCCAGGAGGTCATATACGTCAATGGACAATATCTTTAGGAGGTGATATATGTCAATGGACAATATGCTTAGGAGGTGATATACATCAATACTATACATCAGTGGAAATATTTTCATGTTTCATACACAAAATTAATTAGTTCTTCTAAAAGAGGACAATCAAGAAGAACACAGTTGAGGTGCCCACATTCAATAGCCGCCAGACGAACGCTTTGTTCAGCTGAATTCTATTTCTCCTGACTCACCCATGCACATGCATGTCCAGCTTGGACCAGTGTGTATGTGTTTTTAGTGGGATGGGAGAAGAAAGCCGCTGCCAGACACCACAAGAAGAAAAGGATCGGCTGTTCAGGCATTGAATTTCATCTCACCGGTTGGGGCACGGTTGGGAGCTCCCCATTGTCAACCTATGCAGATATAAAGGGGGGGGGGGGGGTTGAGCTACCTTTAGTGTAGGATTCTACTTCAGCTATAGAGTTATATTAGAATACAATAATATTCAAAAAGAAGGCTTCTGGTCAAGGGTTGTTGGTCAAAATTGTTAATAGTTCTAAGGAACTGTGCAGTCTGTCTAGTACTTCACAGGGGTGATCACCTCGTTTTTGGCTTATCCAAAGACTCATTTTGCTAGTAGAGGATATTCTTTTTCAAGGTCTCTCCCTACTGCATTTATGTTCAAGGACAACAGTCTTGGTCAAGTTATGGTACATCAAAACCATAGATACTGTCTAGTTGATGGTTAACACTTTCGAAGGAGGATCATCTACCAACACTTGTGGACAACAGTCTACTGTTCAATTCAACATTGTCGAAAGAGGATAATTATTTTGAAGGTCATTATTGACTGTACACTGAAAAAACATTCAAGACTGTCTTGATAAAGAACACCCCGTGTCTCGCCTGGGTAACGTCTAAGCAATGTACTATGGCTGTCCAATTCCAGCCATTTCATGGCTATTATTAAGAATGTCTGAATAATTGTTTCCAATTTTCCCGTAAACCTTGGGTATTAAATGTCGTTTCCGACAAACAGAACTCATTTTAAGCGCGCCCAGTGTTTTTTTCCCAGGTTTCATAAAGACAATTGATACCGGTATATAGACTTCTTTTTCTAGTTTGTCTTTTGAGATAATGAGGTTGATATCTAAATGTAGTTTTCGCAGTAAATATGCCTAGGAAATATAAATTAAAATACACGTAGTGGGTCTGCAAGAGCCAGCGTGTAAAAGAATAAGTGGCTGAGCAAAATCATTCATTATATTTAAAAAAATGCTGTTATTGTTAAGTGAATGTGACAGACACAAAAGGCAGCACAAGTGCCTGCTGGGAAATCCCTTGCCCTAAGCCCACTCTGTTGTTTAAGTAAATCATTTTCTGTGCGGCTTAAGAAAAGGACAATTACAGTTTTCATTTTTGCTTTTTACACTCAGAGATTGTGGAGCGTAGACCGTGCTTAGGACTAAAGTGCAGAGCTCGGCCCGACGCTGAGTTATTAAACGCAGGCAAGTAGCGGAGAGCACGCAGACGTAAAAATCCAAAAACAAACAAAAGTCACTTCATTGGGTTTAATATGTGGGTGCCGAAGTCTATCATCAGAACGGGGAGATAGATTGTACCTTACGATCTACTTCATTCAAAAACATTACATCATTGCCAATCGACGGAAGCAATTTCGTTACCTACAAATCTGTTTTATTGCACATGAAAGGATTGTGGTTAATATGTACTAATATCTGCTCACTGATACTGACCAAAAAATACCGCACTAAGAAGGAATGGTTGGAATGAAACATTCTATGTGTGAATGTAATGATGAGATATATACATGATTATAATATTAGAGGGAAAGGATTCGTTTATTGGGAAAACTGTACAGTTGAAAAGAGGCTCTAGGACCCTGTTGGGCCATTCTAGCCTGGATACAAAATGAGATACGGCCTCTAGCCTGGATACAAGATAAGATACAGCCTCTAGCCTTGATACAAAATGAGATACGGTCTCCAGCCTGGACGCAAGATGAGATATGGCCTCTAGCCTGGATACAAGATGAGATACGGCCTCTAGCCTTGATACAAGATGAGATATGGCCTCCAGCCTGGATACAAGATATGATACGGCCTCTAGCCTGAATAGAAGATGAGATACAGCCTCTGGTCTGGATACAAGATTAGATAATGCCTCTAGTCTGGATACAAGATGAGATACAGCCTCTAGCCTGGACGCAAGATGAGGTATGGCCTCTAGCCTGGATTCAAGATGAGATACGGCCCCTAGCCTGGATACAAGATAAGATACGGCCTCTAGCCTGGATACAAGATAAGATACGGCCTCTAGCCTGGATACAAGATGAGATACAACCTCTAGCCTGGATACAAGATGAGATACAGCCTCCAACCTGGTTACAGTATGAGATCCGGCCTCTAGCCTTGAAAAAAGATGAGATACGACCTCTAGCCTGGATACAAGGTGAGATACAGCCTCTAGCCTGGGTACAAGATGAGATACGGCCTCTAGCCTAGATACAAGATGAGATATGGCCTCTATCCTGGATACAAGATGAGATACCGCCTGTAGCCTGGATACAAGATGAGATCCACCTCTAGCCTGGTAGCAAGATGAGATATGGCCTCTAGTCTGGATACAAGATGAGATACGGCCTCTAGTCTGGATACAAGATGAGATATGGCCTCTAGTCTGGATACAAGATGAGATATGGCCTCTAGTCTGGATACATAATGAGATGCTGTCTCTAGCCTGCATACAAGATAAGAACCGGCCTTTATCCTGGATACAAGATGAGATATGGCCTCTAGCCTGGATATAAGATTAGATACAACCTCTAGCCTGCATACAAGATAATATCCGGCCTTTATCCTGGATACAAGATGAAATATGGCATCTAGCCTGGATACAAGATGAGATACGGCCTCTAGCCTGGATACGAGATGAGATACAGTCTCTAGCCGTGATACAAGATGAGATACGGCCTCTAGCCTTGATACAAGATGAGATATGGCCTCTATCCTGGATACAAGATGAGATACCGCCTGTAGCCTGGATACAAGATGAGATCCACCTCTAGCCTGGTAGCAAGATGAGATATGGCCTCTAGTCTGGATACAAGATGAGATACGGCCTCTAGTCTGGATACAAGATGAGATATGGCCTCTAGTCTGGATACAAGATGAGATATGGCCTCTAGTCTGGATACATAATGAGATGCTGTCTCTAGCCTGCATACAAGATAAGAACCGGCCTTTATCCTGGATACAAGATGAGATATGGCCTCTAGCCTGGATATAAGATTAGATACAACCTCTAGCCTGCATACAAGATAATATCCGGCCTTTATCCTGGATACAAGATGAAATATGGCATCTAGCCTGGATACAAGATGAGATACGGCCTCTAGCCTGGATACGAGATGAGATACAGTCTCTAGCCGTGATACAAGATGAGATACGGCCTCTAGCCTTGATACAAGATGAGATATGGCCTCTATCCTGGATACAAGATGAGATACCGCCTGTAGCCTGGATACAAGATGAGATCCACCCCTAGCCTGGTAACAAGATGAGATATGGCCTTTAGTCTGGATACAAGATGAGATATGGCCTCTAGTCTGGATACAAGATGAGATGCTTTCTCTAGCCTGCATACAAGATAAGATCCGACCTTTATCCTGGATACAAGATGAGATATGGCATCTAGTCTGGATACAAGGTGAGATCTGGCCTCTAGCCTGGATACAAGATGAGATACGGCCTCTAGCCTAGATACAAGATGAGATACAGCCTCTAGACTGGATGCAAGATGAGATGCAGCCTGTAGCCTGGATACAAGATGAAATGCAGCCTCTAGCCTTACGACGAGATGAGATTTTACCTCTAGCCCGGAAACAAGATGAGATACGACTGGGCATATATGCATACAGGTTCTGTATGGTATCCTGCAGCACATTTGTCCACAGATGCTATAGCTGTGCCTGAGTTGGTGAAGCTGGCTCCCAGCTGGTCCCATAAATTCTTGATTGGTGATGAATCTGGTGACCGCAGGCCAAGGAAGCATTGTAATCTGGAGGAGATATTCCTGGGAAACCATTGCTGTGTGCGGGCAAGCATTATGGAAGCCCTCCCATGAGAGGACACACGTGGCAGTAGGATGTCCTGCACATGTCACTGAACTGTGAGTGTCCCTCATATCACTACTAGGGTTG
Organism: Bufotes viridis; assembly: GCA_033119425.1. NCBI lineage: Eukaryota > Metazoa > Chordata > Amphibia > Anura > Bufonidae > Bufotes > Bufotes viridis. The sequence continues at coordinate 597,948,100 of CM065589.1, read as the reverse complement.
ACCGACTGTCATATGCCATGGCTCATCAGATCATCACACAGCAGTTAGGGCCCTATGTCACTCCCCTGCAGAGGCAGGATTGAAGCGCTCACTACGAGACTTACGTACTCGAACCCGACCATCAACGGATCCCAAACAGAACCTGGATTCATCGTTAAAGATGATACGGTTCCAATACATAGCAGTCTGGGTCTCTTATTCATGACACCACTGCAAACGAAGGAGACAATGGCTGGGTTTTAATAGCAGGACACATAATGGGCACCGTGACAGCAAATTTACTTCTGCTAAGTGCCTGGAAATGGTCCAGACGGAGACGGGGAGTGTAATGAAGGGGCCACCTGTGTCTGGATAGTAGGCCACTGTGGGAGCTGCTCGTGCTTGTTGGCAGATCAAACAGTCCTCTATACTTGTCGTCTGCCTGGGCCACCCATAGCCTGTTTTGTCTGTGTACGTGCCCTCAGGCAACCACTGCTCCGAACATCTACTAACAGCTAGGTCAGAAAAGCCTAGATGGCGGGCAATTTGTCGAACCAACCATCCTGCTTCTCTCCGTCCAATGATGCACATCCTCTCAAAGTCTGTCAACTGGCCAAAATGTCTTTGTGTGCGTTGTGGAGACCAGGGGTGGATTGGTGATAGATCTTACAGGAAAATTTTGCGGTGGGCTAATACCCAAGGGGGCGCCTGAGCCCTCCTCACGGCCAGACAGTGGAAGTTTTTCGAGATGTCGCAGTATTTTCTGATGGACTGTGGTATTTGGCTCTGTTGGGGTGGTATAATGCACTACAATATAGTATTGCTGGCCCTGCCTTCCATCAATTTGGAGCCGACTAGGCCACTTTAAGTTCCCAATCCGCCCCTGGTGGAGACATGTATAGTAGTCAACGATATTTCACCAAGAGGTACCCTATACAAAAGTGACCTATGACAGCCTTTTTTTAGGGCAACGGAGGAAGCACTTTTACGCCCTTTTGTGACAAGACCCAATGTGTAATCAGACCGAACCTGTAATCATTTACATATCTTAGAGCAATCCGACATTTCTATCTGAGGGCGATATTTTTTGTCATTGAGAGTATAATTGTACTTGTGTTCAAGTAGATTGTTACTCGTAATAGATGCTAAGTCCACACGAAAATCCAGTTGTAACTGATAAACCAACCTTTACGATATATAAAGTTCTGCTTAATATCTTTTTAAAAATTCTGAATTTTGGTTACAACATTTCTCAAGTTTAGCATATGTTCCATGTACTCTTTACAATGGAGCTTTCTTTGTTTCCCCCTGAATGCGTACCACACCTTGTACAAGCTGCAAAAAGGAGAGGGGCAAGGAGACTGACAACCGTACGTAACACATTTTCTCGCTCAGTAAAGTAGTTGTAACATACGTGACTAACTAACCTGAATAACCAACACTAAGGAGGAGAGTTATCAAGACCGGAGCCCGCCTTGTCTTAGATTAGGCACTTCCTCCACCAGTCTACGGCAGCTCAGAACTGGCGAAAATGAAGATAAATTGGTTGTGGTCACTGGTTTCCATGAGGTTTGCAACTTTTTTATGCCAGAAATCAGGCACAGGGGATGGTAAATCTCTAACACTGAATGTTTTTTCTTTTCACTTTTTTATTTTTCCATTTACAAAGACTTCCTTTCTCAGATAGGAATATTGAAATTTGAAGGACGAGAGATGGTTACCGCTATCCCTCATCCTCTTAGAGCTGCATTGTTTTTCACAGTATCACAGTACTGTTTAGACCACACGATCTGTGGCCCAGAAACAATGATTTAGGTGTCTGCATGAACGACTGTTTCACCCAATGAATGAGGGTTTCGCTCGTTCATTGGGTGATCTGTGGCACCTTTAGATGGACAGATTATCGTGAACGAGCTTTGATATGAACGCACATCCACCTGTGTAAATACAGCATTACTTAATTTCCCTTTGTTCTGGGCAATTGTATTTCTGGATTTACATGGTCTGACGTTCGGGCTGATTATTGAGAAACAATATTCCTACGAATGCTTATTCCCAATAATCTGCCCAACTAAAGGTGCTGCAGACCACACGATGAACGAGCGGAACACTTATTCATCGGGTGAAACAGTCGTTTATGCGGACACCTCAATCATCTTTTCTGGGCAATACTCTGCTGCCCAGGAACAACGCAGTTCCTGCCTGTCTGCTCATCGGTGCAGTGTAAAGTGGCTTAAGACTTGGCTTGATTTGGGCAAGTGTGATGTTGTGGTTTGGTCGCTTCAGCTAAGGTTTATATGAAAATAAACCTTAGCTGAAGCTACTTAGCTGAAAATAAACCTTAGCTAAGCTACTAAAAGTGGGAGAAGGAAACTGAAAATGTCAACGAGCACATTTCCTGCCTCATAAAGGTATTTGCCAGATTTTAAGTCAATTAAAGCAACACTAGAGATGAGCGACTCGAATCCCCCAAAGTGGAATTCAATCCAAATTTCTGTATAAATTCGATTAGCTGCGAAGCCGAATTTCCTCGTGCTTCGTAGTAGCGAATCGATTTAACCTGAAATAGTGTCAAAAACAAAAGAATCATACTTACCCCCTCGCAACGGGCCAGCCACCACCATCTTGATTAAATATCTCGGCCAAAATCCCGCACGCGGTGACGTATGTCGTCGGCCGGCGTGATGATGCCATCTCGGGCCACACAAAATTTCACTCCAGATCTTCAAGCAAGATGGCGGAGGGTGGTCCGTCGCAAGCAAATGGAGGAGGTAAGTATGATTTCATTTTTATGTTAATTTTACACTGTTTTTACACTCGGATGCCGCAATCATGTATGAACATGGCATCTGAAGGGTACAATGATGGGGGGTGGCATTATCGCAGCTCCCTGTCATTGCACCCACTACTTACAAAGTAATGCGCTTTGTGACAAAGTAATTCGTCACAAAGCAAATTTTTTTGTAAAGTTCGGCAAAGCAGCCGAATCGAATTTTCTAAAACTTCGCTCATCTCTAATCATCACCATTGGTGTTGATCCAATCGAAGCATCCAAAGTGACAATTTAGGAATAATTAAATTTGCTATAAATCTAAATTTCCTCGCACTTCATGGCAACAAATCAATTTTTCCTAAAATGGTGGCTGAAAATAAAAAAAATTATACTCGCCTCATCCTCTTGATCACGGAGAGGCTGATCGCTCTCTACGATCAAGTGGATGAGATGAGTTTAACTTTTGTTTTTCTTAACCCCGGATTATCCCCCTGAGCACCTGAATGTGAGTCTCAGATGTGGCTATCACCATTGAACGTAACATCTGAGGGGTTAAATGATGGGGGCAGCGTGATCGTCGTTCTATGCCATTGTGCCCATTCCGTACAATGGAAAGCAATTTGTGACAAAGTAATTCAACGGAGAAAGTTCAATGAAGCTGGGGAATCAAATTTTTTAAAACTTTGCTCATCTCTAATCAACTTGACTAAGTGACCTTGAATAGGTTTTACTTTACCAACACACGGAATGTGCCTTGGCCTTACATGGTTGGAGATGGACAGTGTTTATATCACATTGATGATTTCTGTGGTTGCCTGCTCGCCAGCCATCATATTGAAGGTCGCCATCTTAGGCTAGTTTCACACAGTTTTCCAACAGGGTGTTTTGGCATCGAATGGCAGAAATTAGCCAGACAAAAACCACTGTGCATAAAACCAATTCTCGACATATTTGCCGTTTGCTGCTGGTGTTCCGCCAGACCCATTTATAATTAATAGGGCTAGAGAGCATTCTGGCAGCGTCCGGCAATGTTAGATCCCGCAGGCTGTTCCCGGCCATAACGGTAAACACCAGTGTGAAACTTGTCTTACTTATTTTTCCTTAATTTTGGACATTCAAGTTTAGGACTTGGCTTGAATAGGACAAGTGTCCCTGTAATTCAAGTTTAAGACTTGGCTTGAGTAGGACAAGTGTCCCTGTAATTCAGGTTAAGGACTTGGCTTGAGTAGGACAAGTGTCCCTGTAATTCAAGTTTAAGACTAGGCTTGAGTAGGACAAGTGTCCCTGTAATTCAAGTTTAAGACTAGGCTTGAGTAGGACAAGTGTCCCTGTAATTCAAGTTTAAGACTTGGCTTGAGTAGGACAAGTGTCCCTGTAATTCAAGTTTAAGACTTGGCTTGTGTAGGACAAGTGTCCTTGTAATTCAAGTTTAAGACTTGGCTTGAGTAGGACAAGTGTCCCTGTAATTCAGGTTTAGGACTTGGCTTGAGTAGGACAAGTGTCCCTGTAATTCAAGTTTAATACTAGGCTTGAGTAGGACAAGTGTCCCTGTAATTCAAGTTTAATACTAGGCTTGAGTAGGACAAGTGTCCCTGTAATTCAAGTTTAAGACTTGGCTTGAGTAGGACAAGTGTCTCTGTAATTCAGGTTTAGGACTTGGCTTGAGTAGGACAAGTGTCCCTGTAATTCAGGTTTAGGACTTGGCTTGAGTAGGACAAGTGTCCCTGTAATTCAGGTTTAGGACTTGGCTTGAGTAGGACAAGTGTCCCTGTAATTCAGGTTTAGGACTTGGCTTGAGTAGGACAAGTGTCCCTGTAATTCAGGTTTAGGACTTGGCTTGAGTAGGACAAGTGTCCCTGTAATTCAGGTTTAGGACTTGGCTTGAGTAGGACAAGTGTCCCTGTAATTCAGGTTTAGGACTTGGCTTGAGTAGGACAAGTGTCCCTGTAATTCAGGTTTAGGACTTGGCTTGAGTAGGACAAGTGTCCCTGTAATTCAGGTTTAGGACTTGACTTGAGTAGGACAAGTGTCCCTGTAATTCAGGTTTAGGACTTGGCTTGAGTAGGACAAGTGTCCCTGTAATTCAGGTTTAGGACTTGGCTTGAGTAGGACAAGTGCCCCTGTAATTCAGGTTTAGGACTTGGCTTGAGTAGGACAAGTGTTTCTGTAATTCATGTTTAAGACTTGGCTTGAGTAGGACAAGTGTTTCTGTAATTCAAGTTTAAGACTTGGCTTGAGTAGGACAAGTGTCAAAAACAAAAGAATCATACTTACCCCCTCGCAACGGGCCTGCCACCACCATCTTGATTAAATATCTCGGCCAAAATCCCGCACGCGGTGACGTATGTCGTCGGCCGGCGTGATGATGCCATCTCGGGCCACGGAAAATTTCACTCCAGATCTTCAAGCAAGATGGCGGAGGGTGGTCCGTCGCAAGCAAATGGAGGAGGTAAGTATGATTTCATTTTTATGTTAATTTTACACTGTTTTTACACTCGGATGCCGCAATCATGTATGAACATGGCATCTGAAGGGTACAATGATGGGGGGTGGCATTATCGCAGCTCCCTGTCATTGCACCCACTACTTACAAAGTAATGCGCTTTGTGACAAAGTAATTCGTCACAAAGCAAATTTTTTTGTAAAGTTCGGCAAAGCAGCCGAATCGAATTTTCTAAAACTTCGCTCATCTCTAATCATCACCATTGGTGTTGATCCAATCGAAGCATCCAAAGTGACAATTTAGGAATAATTAAATTTGCTATAAATCTAAATTTCCTCGCACTTCATGGCAACAAATCAATTTTTCCTAAAATGGTGGCTGAAAATAAAAAATTATACTCGCCTCATCCTCTTGATCACGGAGAGGCTGATCGCTCTCTACGATCAAGTGGATGAGATGAGTTTAACTTTTGTTTTTCTTAACCCCGGATTATCCCCCTGAGCACCTGAATGTGAGTCTCAGATGTGGCTATCACCATTGAACGTAACATCTGAGGGGTTAAATGATGGGGGCAGCGTGATCGTCGTTCTATGCCATTGTGCCCATTCCGTACAATGGAAAGCAATTTGTGACAAAGTAATTCAACGGAGAAAGTTCAATGAAGCTGGGGAATCAAATTTTTAAAACTTTGCTCATCTCTAATCAACTTGACTAAGTGACCTTGAATAGGTTTTACTTTACCAACACACGGAATGTGCCTTGGCCTTACATGGTTGGAGATGGACAGTGTTTATATCACATTGATGATTTCTGTGGTTGCCTGCTCGCCAGCCATCATATTGAAGGTCGCCATCTTAGGGTAGTTTCACACAGTTTTCCAACAGGGTGTTTTGGCATCGAATGGCAGAAATTAGCCAGACAAAAACCACTGTGCATAAAACCAATTCTCGACATATTTGCCGTTTGCTGCTGGTGTTCCGCCAGACCCATTTATAATTAATAGGGCTAGAGAGCATTCTGGCAGCGTCCGGCAATGTTAGATCCCGCAGGCTGTTCCCGGCCATAACGGTAAACACCAGTGTGAAACTTGTCTTACTTATTTTTCCTTAATTTTGGACATTCAAGTTTAGGACTTGGCTTGAATAGGACAAGTGTCCCTGTAATTCAAGTTTAAGACTTGGCTTGAGTAGGACAAGTGTCCCTGTAATTCAGGTTAAGGACTTGGCTTGAGTAGGACAAGTGTCCCTGTAATTCAAGTTTAAGACTAGGCTTGAGTAGGACAAGTGTCCCTGTAATTCAAGTTTAAGACTAGGCTTGAGTAGGACAAGTGTCCCTGTAATTCAAGTTTAAGACTTGGCTTGAGTAGGACAAGTGTCCCTGTAATTCAAGTTTAAGACTTGGCTTGTGTAGGACAAGTGTCCTTGTAATTCAAGTTTAAGACTTGGCTTGAGTAGGACAAGTGTCCCTGTAATTCAGGTTTAGGACTTGGCTTGAGTAGGACAAGTGTCCCTGTAATTCAAGTTTAATACTAGGCTTGAGTAGGACAAGTGTCCCTGTAATTCAAGTTTAATACTAGGCTTGAGTAGGACAAGTGTCCCTGTAATTCAAGTTTAAGACTTGGCTTGAGTAGGACAAGTGTCTCTGTAATTCAGGTTTAGGACTTGGCTTGAGTAGGACAAGTGTCCCTGTAATTCAGGTTTAGGACTTGGCTTGAGTAGGACAAGTGTCCCTGTAATTCAGGTTTAGGACTTGGCTTGAGTAGGACAAGTGTCCCTGTAATTCAGGTTTAGGACTTGGCTTGAGTAGGACAAGTGTCCCTGTAATTCAGGTTTAGGACTTGGCTTGAGTAGGACAAGTGTCCCTGTAATTCAGGTTTAGGACTTGGCTTGAGTAGGACAAGTGTCCCTGTAATTCAGGTTTAGGACTTGGCTTGAGTAGGACAAGTGTCCCTGTAATTCAGGTTTAGGACTTGGCTTGAGTAGGACAAGTGTCCCTGTAATTCAGGTTTAGGACTTGACTTGAGTAGGACAAGTGTCCCTGTAATTCAGGTTTAGGACTTGGCTTGAGTAGGACAAGTGTCCCTGTAATTCAGGTTTAGGACTTGGCTTGAGTAGGACAAGTGCCCCTGTAATTCAGGTTTAGGACTTGGCTTGAGTAGGACAAGTGTTTCTGTAATTCATGTTTAAGACTTGGCTTGAGTAGGACAAGTGTTTCTGTAATTCAAGTTTAAGACTTGGCTTGAGTAGGACAAGTGTCCCTGTAATTCAGGTTTAGGACTTGGCTTGAGTAGGACAAGTGTCCCTGTAAGCTTTGCTCACCTCAGCTACAGTTTATTGTCAGCTTAGTTCCTATATAACACATCCTCACTTGCCAAATATCCAACATAAATTCAGAATTTTAAGTTGAAACTTTTGAAAACTGCTCACGTTCTGCTCGTCCTGTACAAAACAAATTATTTTTATAATTGAATGCATCTCATGGCTTTGTCCGGAGCAGAACATAAGATTATTTGCTTGCCACCATAATAACGTGACCTTTGTGTACTTCGACCACCAGCTGCTATTCTTATTACAGGGAAGGACCTAATCTACACTGACAAAAGGCTATAAAAAAAAAAAACTTTTTCGTGTACTTTAGTGGGAGTAAAATGCCAGAGCTTTTTATTCTGTCAGTATGTGCCTTCCTCCTCCTGCCTCTGCTCTTCGGGCGACTTCTATTCTAGTAACCTGGCATACCTCCATCAAATCAAAATTAGGCTGGTTCTAGCACCCAATATGGCATTTCGCGTGTGGCTCCACTAAAGCTCCCTGCTCCCTGCTCTCTTCATAGTGAACAATTCACACACCTTGCAATCTAGTACTGGCAATAACCTGGACAATAGAGCCATGCACGTGCAGAGACTCTGATTGTATGGGGGACGTGAGACGCACATTTATGCAAGGAGCTAATCCCGGTAACAAGCTCCGCCATGCTATGTTGTTTTATTTTTGCACCTTGCTTTTGCCGATGGGCGTGCATTGAAACCATGCGGGTCGACACAATGGCAGCTGTAGGGGGAACTGTGTTCTGTGTTCTGCTTCTATTTGCTGGTCCTGGACCCAACATTATAACAATTATGGCTGTGCAAAAATTACACAGGAACTAAACATCATCCAGGCAAAAGCTAATTTTATATCAGAATAGCTTAACCTCTGAAGTCCTTGACCATCGGCTGGAACTCAAGAGCTTTTTTTAAACTAAAGTTCCCTGTTTTCTGTTTACTCTCAAACATTTATGTTACTTTAAGAAATTTTTGCAAATTTTCATATTAAAAGTGGCCATACGCATTAGATAAACATGCCATTTTGGCCGGTGGCCTATGTCTAGTATGGTGTATCTGATTGACATTCATTTGGCAGAAGTTGGGGCATGTTGACTGTCAACACTAGAGATGAGCGAAGTATTTAAAAAATTAAATTTGGTTGCTTTGCCAAATTTTACAAAAAAATTCACTTTGTGGCGCATTTCTTTGTAAGAAGTGGGTGCAATGACAGGGAGCTGCCGCCCCTTAATTGCATCCCTCGGATGCCGCATTCATGGCTGATCACAGCGTATGCCAGTACTAATAGAGTTTAAAATTTCTAAAAATTGAATTACCTTATCCACCGCCACCGCCTTCTTGATTGAATATCTGGCGTGAAATCATCACGTCGGCCAGTGTGGTGAAGTCATAAGTCACCGTGTATAGGATTTCGTGCAACATCTTCAATCAAGATGGTTGCAGCCAGCTCTTTCGCAAGCAAATGGATGAGGTAAGTATGATTTATTTTTTGTTTTTTACACCATTTCAGTTCAAATCGATTCTCTACCACGAAGCATGAGGAAATTCGGTTTCTCAGCGAATCAAATTTTCCGTGAAATTTGGATCGTTCAATTCGCTCAACACTAGTCAACACATCCAATGCCTAGTGTTCTCAAGGAAGATGGGCCACCACCAGCCGTGGCTTCCTCCACTCTCCACATTCAGAACGGATTCATGCTTGGCCAACCCAAGCAAGCAAGTACATGGGGAGGTCGGGAGAAATGGCTGATGGCCAATGAGCATTTGGGCAGGATGTATATGGCCGGCTTGATATATGCAACATATGTAAAGATACATATATAAACAAGCCAACACAAGACATTATATCGAGAGTTGTCCTTTACTTGCAGTTACTATTTGTACCCAAAAGATAATCACGTCAGGGACTGAATGCAAGAAATAATGAAGGTGACAATGATGACAATAACTCTTCCGAAGAAGGTGGATCCCTCAAAGATGCCAGTCAGTGGCCATTCACACTAGATAGAAGTAGGTTGAACGTTGAACAACTGTTAAATGAAGAGTTGCTGAAGGACCCTTAAGCCGACGTAGTCAAATGTTTTAGTATATTGGTCATACATCGGGCGTTCACCATGGAAAGTTCTTTCACATAATGATTGTTCATGTAGTGGCTGATTGAACCGTATACAGTAAAGTAAAATAAAAATTTTCAAGATGACCAACTTCTTTCCAGATGATGATGGTGTGTCATTGGTCGGCTTAAACAATCCCGAAAATAAAGTAAGGTTCCAGCACCAGTCCATCATAAAACTTCTTTTATTAAAGCCATCTTCCATGACTGGACTGGTGCTGGAACCTTACACTTTATTTTCTGGACTTTAGCAGATGGCCGGCCCTGCATTTGCTCCGTGCACCTGGAGATGTGGAGAAGGTGATTATAAGGCTGGTTAAGCTGTCCGTCACAATTTGTTGTTTCACGGCTTAAACAACTGTTCATTGTTAAATGTCATCCAGCCAACGTTCTGGTTAAAATCGTCCATAGAGCATGGAGATGACAAGTGTCTCCAATGGCTAGGAATGTTTGATATCACACCATAATGCTAAACCCATTTTTGAATGAATCAATTTAGCCTTCTTTTGAGATTAAATCATGAGAATTTGGCAATCGGCAGGGTAGAAGCTGAGATGCTCCGTAGTTAGAGGAGAATGTGAAGACCACACATCACAGCCTTTACATTTGTGAGCAAAATTTGTTGCTTATAAGTTTGGTAGAGCTTCAATTTGTTGAAGGTAATGGAAATCCACCATGGACAATTTTGTCATTTAAATAATTTTTTTATTGAAATTCATATGAAAGAACAGAGGAAAAGACAACAGATCACCCACCTCTGAAATGCCTAAGGGTGATCTTAGGGTTTAAATTTGCCTTAGGAATATTATTTTTAAGTTTTGTCAGAATTTAAGTTGTGACAGATCCATCACACAGAAGAGCCCAAAGGAACCCAAGGACCTCACTGACATAATTGGGCCTTTTCGGTTTTGTGGTGGTTTCCATCATTTTGCCTGAAAAAAAATTGTGCTGCATACTGTGCAATTTTTTTCTGGCAAATATGACAGAATCTGCAATAAAGGCTCAGAACGACGAAGATATGAAAAGAGCTTATGACGTTTCATTCCTTATTGATAAGTCTTCCCTATTACCTATAGATCTGTCTGTCTACTCCTTGTTATGGTAAAGGGGTTGAATAGATTAACAAGGAGTTGACCTCATTCCTACAGAAAAAGGGCTGCACGTGTCTATGGGTAGTTTTTGGTATTGTAGCTCAGTTCCATCAAACTATTCCAGTAAGCCGGTACAACCCTACATATTATATAATACAGTGGGAATGATCAACTAATGTGTGTGGGTTCACAACCCCCAGATCTGACAACACAATGACAGATCTCAGAGGAAAGAAGGATCTGGAATGTTAGATCTTTGCCATTGCCATTTATACACCACTCTTCTTTTTTAAAATAATGCTTGGTCGAGTCAAGTATGGGGAAGGAATACTCCTATAAGGAGAAAAGTATTGAGCCCCAGCTCTTAATCACTGCCATCAGGTTTTTTGTTCAGTCCCATTGTCCCAGGTGCATAAAATCAATCCCCAAGCCATTTACTCTACCATTACCACAGGTGTATAACATCCAGCCCCTAGCCATGCAGTCTACCATTACCACAGGTGTATAACATCCAGCCCCTAGCCATGCAGTCTACCATTACCACAGGTGTATAACATCCAGCCTCTAGCCATGCAGTCTGCAATTACCACAGGTGTATAACATCCAGCCCCTAGCCATGCAGTCTGCAATTACCACAGGTGTATAACATCCAGCCCCTAGCCATGCAGTCTGCAATTACCACAGGTGTATACCATCCAGCCCCTAGCCATGCAGTCTGCCATTACCACAGGTGTATAACATCCAGCCCCTAGCCATGTAGTCTACCATTACCACAGGTATATAACATCCAGCCCCTAGCCATGCAGTCTGCCATTACCACAGTGTATACCATCCAGACCCTAGCCATGCAGTCTACCATTACCACAGGTGTATAACATCCAGCCCCTAGCCATGCAGTCTACCATTACCACAGGTGTATAACATCCAGCTCCTAGCCATGCAGTCTGCCATTACCACAGGTGTATACCATTCAGCCCCTAGCCATGTAGTCTACTATTACTACAGGTGTATAACATCCAGCCCCTAGCCATGCAGTCTGCCATTACCACAGGTGTATACCATCCAGCCCCTAGCCATGTAGTCTACCATTACCACAGGTGTATAACATCCAGCCCCTAGCCATGCAGTCTGCCATTACCACAGGTGTATACCATCCAGCCTCCAGCCATGCAGTCTACCATTACCACAGTGTATAACATCCAGCCTCTAGCCATGCAGTCTACCATTACCACAGTGTATAACATCCAGCCTTTAGCCATGCAGTCTACCATTACCACAGTGTATAACATCCAGCCTCTAGCCATGCAGTCTACCATTACCACAGGTGTATAACATCCAGCTCCTAGCCATGCAGTCTGCCATTACCACAGGTGTATAACATCCAGCCCCTAGCCATGTAGTCTACCATTACCACAGTTGTATAACATCCAGCCCCTAGCCATGCAGTCTGCCATTACCACAGGTGTATAACATCCAGCCTCCAGCCATGCAGTCTACCATTACCACAGTGTATAACATCCAGCCTCTAGCCATGCAGTCTACCATTACCACAGTGTATAACATCCAGCCTCCAGCCATGCAGTCTACCTTTACCACAGGTGTATAACATCCAGCCTCCAGCCATGCAATCTACTATTACCACAGGTGTGTAACATCTAGCCCTGGTCATGCAGACTACCATTACCACAGGTGTATAACATCCAGCACCCGGCCATGCAGTCTACCATTACCACAGGTGTATAACATCCAGCCTCTAGCCATGCAGTCTGCCATTACTACAGGTGTATAACATCTAGCCCGGGTCAGGCAGTCTACCATTACCACAGGTGCATAACATCCAGCCTCTAGCCATGCAGTCTGCCATTACTACAGGTGTATAACATCTAGCCCGGGTCATGCAGTCTACCATTACTACAGGTGTATAACATCCAGCCTCTAGCCATGCAGTCTACCATTACCACAGTGTATAACATCTAGCCCGGGTCATGCAGTCTACCATTACCACAGGTGTATAACATCCAGCCTCTAGCCATGCAGTCTACCATTACCACAGTGTATAACATCCAGCCTCTAGCCATGCAGTCTGCGATTACTACAGGTGTATAACATCTAGCCCGGGTCATGCAGTTTACCATTACCACAGGTGTATAACATCCAGCCCCCGGCCATGCAGTCTACCATTACCACAGGTGTGTAGCATCTAGCCCTGGTTATGCAGTCTACCATTACCACAGGTGTATAACATCCAGCCCCTAGCCATGCAGTCTACCATTACCACAGGTGTATAACATCCAGCCCCTAGCCATGCAGTCTACCATTACCACAGGTGTATAACACCCAGCCACTAGCCATGGAGTCTACCATTACCACAGGTGTATAACATCCAGCCTCTACCCATGCAGTCTACCATTACCACAGGTGTATAACATCCAGCCCCTAGCCATGCAGTCTTCCATTACCACAGTGTATAACATCCAGCCCCTAGCCATGTAGTCTACCATTACCACAGGTGTATAACATCCAGCCCCTTGCCATGTAGTCTACCATTTCCACAGGTGTATAACATCCAGCCCCTAGCCATGCAGTCTACCATTACCACAGGTGTATAACATCCAGCCCCTTGCCATGTAGTCTACCATTTCCACAGGTGTATAACATCCAGCCCCCGGCCATGCAGTCTACCATTACCACAGGTGTATAACATCCAGCCCCTAGCCATGCAGTCTACCATTACCACAGGTCTATAACATCCAGCCCCTAGCCATGCAGTCTACCATTACCACAGGTGTATAACATCCAGCCTCTAGCCATGCAGTCTACCATTACCACAGGTGTATAACATCCAGCCCCTAGCCATGCAGTCTACCATTACCACAGTGTATAACATCCAGCCCCTAGCCATGCAGTCTTCCATTACCACAGGTGTATAACCTCCAGCCCCCGACCATGCAGTCTACCATTATCACAGGTGTATAACATCCAGCCTCTAGCCATGCAGTCTACCATTACCACAGGTGTATAACATCCAGCCCCTAGCCATGCAGTCTACCATTACCACAGGTGTATAACACCCAGCCCCTAGACATGCAGTCTACCATTACCACAGGTGTATAACATCCAGCCCCCAGACATGCAGTCTACCATTACCACAGTGTATAACATCCAGCCCCTAGCCATGCAGTCTTCCATTACCACAGGTGTATAACCTCCAGCCCCCGACCATGCAGTCTACCATTACCACAGGTGTATAACATCCAGCCCCTAGACATGCAGTCTACCATTACCACAGTGTATAACATCCAGCCCCTAGCCATGCAGTCTTCCATTACCACAGGTGTATAACCTCCAGCCCCCGACCATGCAGTCTACCATTACCACAGGTGTATAACATGCAGCCCCTAGCCATGCAGTCTACCATTACCACAGGTGTATAACATCCAGCCCCCGGCCATGCAGTCTACCATTACCACAGGTGTATAACATCCAGCCTCTAGCCATGCAGTCTACCATTACTACAGGTGTATAACATCCAGCCTCTAGCCATGCAGCCTACCATTACCACAGTGTATAACATCCAGCCCCTAGCCGTGCAGTCTACCATTACCACAGTGTATAACATCCAGCCTCTAGCCATGCAGTCTACCATTACCACAGCCTGACAGGAACACTGACTAATATGTAGCATATGCAAATGACAGAGGGTAGTGTGAAGTGAAGTCCTCTCACCCCCATAGGCAGCTCTGCAAGTGGAGGCAACCAGCCCAGCTCACATACTAGGACAGGTTGCTGGTGGCCATTTTAAATCATTACTGGAGAACACCTTTAAGGCCTCATGCACATGACCATATTTTTGGTCCATGTCCTATCTGCATTTTATAAGGATCGTACATGTACCCATTTATTTCTATGGGTCCGGATGTCATCTGTTTACTATCCGCCTCCGTGCGGCTGTGCCACAAATAATAGAACCTGTCCTATTCTTGTACGTTTTGCAGACAAGAAAAGGCATTTTTTCAATCGGTCTCTCGATAATTGCAGGATGCACACGTGCCGTTTATGCTGGCCATACACAGGAGATAAAAATTGTTCGGGCCATTTCAGCCAAATGTTGCTTTGAAAAGTAGTGTGAATGATCGCACTTCGATGGCCAACGGCAGACACTTGTCTGCTGAATATAACCATGCCAGCTCTCCTCAAGAAGAAACAGCATTGGGGTCATTTATTAAGACTGGCGTTTTAGACGCCGATCTTAATAACCCTGTGTGCTGGCGGTGGATCTGTCAAAGTTATGTAGAGGCGCTGGCCTCTACATAACCTAGGCGCATCCACCCCCAGCTGGCATGGATTCAGATAATTTTCTAGGCGTAGAAAATGATAAAAGAGACGGGTCGGTCGGCCCACTTCCCCGCTCGCGTCCCCCTTTTTTTTAGAACTGGCGTACGTGGCATGGATGGGGAAGAAGTCACAGTAAATCCCCATTGCGACCCAATCTGCGACAGATATACAATATTGTCTTGTAGACACCCAGCTATGAAGGTGCATGTCCTTAATAGCTGTCCTTTAACACAACGTTACAGGTCCAGGTTGTAAATCATTTTTGATGCGCTATAATATGAGACCCCCAATCTACAGTAAAGCCGAAACTCAATTTGTAAGAGCCTTTGGTAGAACAACTGGCTTTAATAAGAGAAGCATTGGACAGCCGCCATCTGGAAATCTCTAACTATAAGAGGCCACCAGTTGCCACGATCCTTCTCCAAGGGCAGCGAGAGAAGAAAGTGAAATGGAAGTAGAGAGAGGAGAGAAATGAAGTGATTTCGGCATTCCTGGCGGAGCTATTACCAAGCGTCTTGAGAAAACACTTACTGTAAGAGGCGTGTTTTTTTTCAGGATTCAATTCAAGGGAACGAAAGCTTGTTTTTATAAACAGGCAAATGACTCAGCTGGTAATCTCAGCTGGCGACCATTCAATTATTATTA
Source organism: Bufotes viridis (assembly GCA_033119425.1). NCBI lineage: Eukaryota > Metazoa > Chordata > Amphibia > Anura > Bufonidae > Bufotes > Bufotes viridis. The sequence goes on along the minus strand of CM065589.1, from coordinate 597,932,401 downwards.
TAACTAAGCCCCCTGCCGGAGCTTTCCATATTTCATCCGCAGAAACCTCACGAACAAACACTCTGCCTGGTTATTTCCTCGTCTGCACTAAAACTCACTTTCTCTTTACCAAATGACAAGTAGTAAAAAAAGAAACAGAATAGATAACAAAAGAGATGCCACCCTCTATGCCTTAAAGGGGTTCTGGTATAGTTCATTTTGGCAATAAGATGTAAGTCTGCAGAAGGGAAATAATGTTTTCTCTTTTTTCTTTTATGTACTTTTTAAAATTTGTAATTATGGCAGCACACACTGCCTTCCTGTATTGTCTGTATAGACCGGGCAGCAGGGTGTGAGTGTTTTCTGGCAGGGGCAGGGAATGACAAGGAGTGATGAAGTACAGGGGGTGACGGGGGCTGTATGCAGAGCATCATCTATATGCATAGAGTCTGGTGTTAGCATCCTGCCTTATCTAACTACACTACGCGTCTTCTAACAATAGTGAGATGACCCTGCTCATCTGTCCCAGTCTATACAGCAAAGCTGACTAGTGAGCCACAGAAACCAGGATCCTCTCATGCCCAGTGAGATGAAAGATTAAGGTTTTTTTTAATAGGTAGGATTACCAGTTGTTTTTAGCTGCAGTAATTGGGTATGCAATGACAGGAAGTGATGAAGTACAGCCTGATCCCTGGAGACCAAGGAGTGACAGGGGGCTGCATACAGAGCGTCATCTATGTCCATAGAGTATGGTGTTAGCATCCTGCCTTATCTAACTACACTGCCCGCCTTCTAATAATAGTGAGATGACCCTGTTCATCTGTCCCAGTCTATACAGCAAAGCTGACAAGTGAGCCACAGAAACCAGGATCCTCTCATGCCCAGTGAGATGAAAAATTCTTTTTTTTTTTTAATAGGTAGGATTACCAGTGTTTTTTTTAGCTGCAGTAATTGGGTATGCAATGACAGGAAGTGATAAAGTACAGCCTGACCCCTGGAGATCAAGGAGTGACAGGGGGCTGCATACAGAGTGTCATCTATGTGCATAGAGTATGGTGTTAGCATCCTGACTTATCTAAACCTCCTTGTAAAATATAGCTGCTCCTGCCCACCTTCTAATAATAGTGAGATGACCCTGCTCATTTGTCCCAGTCTATACAGCAAATCTGACAAGTGAGGTACAGAAACCATGATCCTCTCATGCCCAGTGAGATGAAAGATTAAGGTTTTTTTTAATAGGTAGGATTACCAGTTGTTTTTTTTAGCTGCAGTAATTGGGTATGCAATGACAAGAAGTGATGAAGTACAGCCTGACCCCTGGAGACCAAGGAGTGACAGGGGGCTGCATACAGAGCGTCATCTATGTCCATAGAGTATAGTGTTAGCATCCTGACTTATCTAAACCTCCAGTTGTAAAATATAGTTGTCACTCGCCACCTTCTAATGATAGTGAGATGACCCTGCTCATTTGTCCCAGTCTATACAGCAAATCTGACAAGTGAGCTACAAAAACCAGAATGCTCTCATGCCAAGTGAAATTAAAGATTAGGTTTTTTTTTTAATAGGTAGGTTTACCAGTTGGTTATGGCAGCTGCAGTGAACAGGAGTGCATTGACTGGAAGTGATGAAGTACGGCCCTCCCCTAGAGAGCAGTGCATCATCTATATGCACAGAGCATGGTGTTAGCATCCTGCCTTATCTAAACCTCCAGTTGTAAAATATAGGGGTCACTCGCCACCTTCTAATGATAGTGAGATGACTCTGCTCAGTTGTCTTAGTCTATACAGCAAAGCTGACTAATGAGCAACAGAAACCAGGACCCTCTCCTGCCCAGTGAGATGAAAGGCTACGTTTCTTATAGTCAGGTTTACCAGTTGGTTTAGGTGTCCTCTTATTCTATTTATTGTATTAGTCAGTTTTATTATTGTACTAGTTTAACATCAAAGTGCTTTGTATGAATTCATTCTTGAAGACTCCACCTCCCGGACTGTTTATTCCCAGTGCCTTCAGGATATTGCTACCTTAAAGGGAGTCTGTCATCGCCATCGGTTTCAAAGTATGCCTACCACCACGTGGAGTAAGTGCTCTGATGCTCGAACATAAGTTTATTGTGAAAATCTGGCCCTGTAATCCTGAGAAATGATTCATTTTATTTTTATGCAAATAAGATTTTTGGAGCACCATGGGCGGGGACGTCCTGTTTGCTGCACCCTTGCTTCTCCATAATGCCACCCAACAGTTCCCACACTTGTTTGATTGACAGTCCCTGAGATTTCAGAGCAGGTAGCGATGAAGCCGGGTTATCCAGGTGCACCAAATGGAGCAGCTCTGCCTACTGTGCACGAAAGTCTTCTTTGCATATAAATAAAAAGATGAATTTCTCAGGAATGGAGGATCGGATTTTTACAAGAAGGGTGTGGTTATTTTTGGGACACCTTCCCTACATGGTACATGATTGTGGAGACTCCTTTAAACGCACTTAGTTATACAGCAAAGACGAAAAATGAACTGCAGACACAAGGGCGTTCCAACATTCCAATATTTCACGATTTTTTCTATTTGGAAAGTAAAAAATCATGATAATGTAATTTTCAGATGATACAACTTTCTATATATTCCATACAACATTTCATACGTTCTCCATCTCTTCGACCTGTCTACCATATTGTATGAGAAAAGTCTTTGAGAGCGGACTGAAACATTGTTGTGACTATGGGTGAATTATGGTACATTGTTCTGGAGCTCTGCAGTTTGTTCTGGAGATGTTTCTAATGGACTTGGGGAGGGGCCTTAGCTTCTGTCACCTTTCTGCTTCCACCCAAAAAAATAAAAAATTCAACTGTCCCAAAATTTCTGGGAGGCTCCGGCAAAAAGAATGGACTTTTTTGATACCCAGAAGAGTTGACAATTCTTCCGATGCCTTCCAAACCTCCTAAAACCGCGTGATCAACTAACTCCTCTATGAAAGGTGCCATTGATTTCTGGCTGTTGGGAAAGATATCCATTGTTTTGAAATTATATAATCACTAGAGATGAGCGAATTTTTTAAAATTCTCTCCTTCTCTCTCTCTGCCTCTTCCTTTCTCCTGTCTCACTCTTTCTGTAGTACTTTGACATTTGTGGACATTTGCCTTTATCCCCTATGCAAAGTTAAAACTTCTTACTTTATTTCTCTTGAAAGGGTTAATTTACAGAGTTAATTACTGTGTTACTGCATTTTATATGTTGCGATATATATCTTGTTCATTAGCACTGTATTTACACGGCTCTCTGGAAAGGGTTAATGAATACTGAGAGACTGTTAGGGCTTTGATTGAGAAGCTGGTCATTTTCCACAGTTACCATATGGTTTAAAGAAGACCATGTTTTGGAGGGGAAACACCCAGACTTCTTTACCACCGAAAGCAGACAGCCTGACCTTTTGAATGCCTGGTTTTAGTTATGTTGGTATGTCTAGAAACTTGTTTTTGTCTGGGAAAACTGCTCTGTCATTGCCACTGAGTATCATTGAAGCTCTAATGTAAATCTATACCAGACAGGAGTTGTAACATTGTATTAGCTTTTGCTGAGTTTCTCCACTCCACCCCTCCCACTAGAAGGTTCTAGTCCAGGTAGAAACTGCTATATAAGGAGAGCAGTCAGAGTCCCTAGTATGCTGCAGTTAGGGATCAGTGCTTGGAAGAGGAAACTCTGCCAGACTACTGAGTGACCAGAAGAAGACTCTGAAATGGGAACGCTGAGCCACAGACCATGGATCACCAGCCCTGGACCAGGGTACCAGCCTTCTGAGAGAGGGACAGCTAGCTCAGGCCATCTTCTGCGGGGGGGAGACTGGAGAAGCCAGCCCAATGCCTCGCCTGTTTTGTTTTGTACCTGAATTCCTCCAATAAAGAAGCTCCCTGGTTACTGCAGACCCTGACTCTCTGGACTTATTTCTCATTGGAGTGCACCACGCCTTACCATCCCTTCCGGAGAGCAGCAACATGTGGGGACACCTCAATGGTGACTGGGGGACCCAGCGTAGCGTTGGGACCACCCCAAACCCGGCCACTGCAACTCTTTTCTTGATTCTCCCAATAGAATCACACAGTATTCAGATTCATCAGTATCAGCATTTTTTGAATTTTTTTATTGAATTTCCAAATTTTACAATCAATTCGTCTAATTGTCACTGCCACACAGTGGGGCCCCAACAAAAGATAACCTCATATGGAGCCCATTAGCTGCCACTTCTATTGCAGGTTGACTCACGAGTAACCTATTAGATCTTACCAAGGGTACTTTCACACTAGCGGCAAGGAACTCCGGCAGGCTGTTTCGGCAGAAGAACAGCCTGTCGGATCCGTGCTGCCGCTAGTGCACGTGTGCCCCCAGACTACCAGTCCAGTCCTATTGACTATAATGGGGGCCAGAGTTCCGGCGGCAGCACGTCAAACATGCCAAGAGGCGGCCGGAATGTCGTACTTTTATTCCAGCCGCCTCTCGGCATGTTTTTCGTGCTGCTGCCGGAACTCCGGCCCGCCCCCATTATAGTCAATGAGGCCGGAGCGGTACTCCGGGGGCACGCGTGCACTAGCGGCAGCATGGATCCGACAGGCTGTTCATCCGCTGGAACAGTCTGCTGGATTTCCTTGCCGCTAGTGTGAAACTAGCCTAATAATATGGGTTTGTGCCTGAAGAAGTGGATAAGACCTGTTTTTTCTGGATCATTTTCTGTGGTGGGCCCAAGGAACCCCAGTCCAAACCTCTGCAGAGAGCAGACAGACTATGATGAGGTTCTGAGGTTGAATTTACAACTTGGCACCTCAATTTGTAGACAATAGTGAAAAGGAAAGTGATGTCATGAGGATAAATAGAATTATCTTTCTATACCGATTAATATTGTATTTCTATAGTGTCTCTAGATCCTATACATTGTGAGATCACAGACGTAGGGGCATTCGTTCAGCAGGTCAGCTTGGCTTGGGATGAAAGTACTGGTGAAACCTGTGTTTACATCGCTATATCAATATATTCCCCATTTCCTACTGATAATCTCTTGTTGCTAATTCCTGCACATTTTTCCTTTGTCTTGTTTTTCTTGTACAACCTACTTGTAATGTAATACAACCTCCCATGACCACTTCTATACATGTAGCTCCATGTATTCAAAAAGTGGTCATGAGCCCAGCCAGAGGGGAACAGCTCTGATTGACAGCCCTTCTTTGACATTGTGGTGATTGTGGTGCTGCATATAAAAGTCACATAAAAATCAGCTGACTTCTTTTAAAAAAAGTTTAAAAATATGAAAAAGCTACAAAAAATCCATTGAAATACTATTTATAGGGCATCTGTCAGCACAGCAGATTTGTAGCTCTGACACTGGCGGACCTGTTCCATGTGCGCTTGGCAGCTGAAGGCGTCTGTGTTGGTCCCATGTTCATATGTGAAAAATTATGTTTTAATATATGCAAATGAGCCTCTAGGAGCAATGGGGGCGTTGCCGTTACACCCTCTGGTTTTGCCAGGTGTGATGGTGTTTTCGGTGCCTGCCCTTCTCCGCTGTCCCTCTGGTTGTCTGTGCCACCAGTGTCTTGCTGATCCCCCTGGTGGGTCCAGCCACTGGAGCAGATTTGCTATGTTTACTCCACACAGGCTAAGGTCTGTCCTGCCTCTCACCGCCTGTTGGGTGCGCGTGTACTCCTTTCCACTCTTAAAGGGACAGTACCTTCACCAGCCTATGGTTTCCAACTTTAGGGTATTGTAGGCACCTTCCCTTGTGGGAGGGTTCCTGAAAAAATAGCTTCTAGCGTACTAGTTCCCTGAAAAGGTGTGCTATACTACATTCTGATCTCCCAACTTATGCCTGATTACCGGATATGACCCTTTGCTGCCTGACCGGACCTCTGCCTGACTCTAGTATTGACCTTGTGCTGCCCATTCCGACCTTCAGCCTGATTACCCAATTGAATGTACTATGTTTGCCCCGACCTTGGCTTGCTTCCTGACTACAGGTTTGCCTGATCCTTTACTACTCTGCACCGGTTTCTCTCGAACCACATGGGTCAGCAGTCACTTGAACTGAGACAACTCAAGAAGAGCTATTAGCTTCCCTAAAGTGGAGTCAAGATCTCTGTATAGGGGTTAAAGGGTGACGACCCCAAGGGATACCACTTAGATAACGGCCCAAGCCAAACCTGTTCTGGTGACACAACAGATCCACATCCACTTTTGTTACAGTCCATGGATGTAATGCTACATTTCCATTTCGGATAAAATACATGGTACACTTTTGGCTGGCCTAGAATACTCTCCGAGAAATCACCTATTAGTGTTAGTAGGGATTCTGGTGAATCTAATGTGAAAGTTGTCATTGGAGTTTTCCGAAACTCCCAATTTTTTTAGGAAGATCGGGAAAGATGTAGAATAAAGAACTCTTAATCACCTACTCAGTCTCTCACCATTCGAACACTGCAGTCTATGCTTTTACAGCTGCAGCAATGACTTGCCCGACTGATTAAAGTCGTTGTCCGGGTTCAGAGCTAAACCTGGACATACCTTCTTTTTCACCCAAGCAGACCCCTGACTTGAGCATTGGAGCAGTTCATGCTCCGATACTCTCCTTTGCCCTGCACTAAATCGCGCAGGGCAAAGGCATTCTCTGGAGTTCCGGTAACTGGAGGCTGGAGGTTTCAGCAGGAAGCCCGGTAACGTCACCAGCACTGATGGGCGGGCTTTAGCGCTTTCTTAGCCTGTAAAACGGATAGGACAGCGCTAAAGCCCGCCCATCAGAGCTTCCGCCAGGCAGTCTGTCATTGTAAACAAAAGAGCCCTTGCCCTGCGCGATCTAGCGCAGGGTAAGGGAGCGCATCGGTGCATGAGATGCTCCGATGCTAACATCAGGGGCCCTGCCTGGGTGAAATTATGGAAATGTCCGGGTTCAGCTCCCTTTAGGCCTGGCCACATTTTGAAGAGTGTCAAGAGTAGAATAAAATTGGAGAAAGTCACAAATCCTTGCACAAAGCTGGCATGTGTAAAATTGGTGTCAATTGCATAATAAAACCCCCCTTTTATGTCTAATGGTACCAAGGTGGCGGACAGGTGCCCTCTGCTTCACCACAATTTTAATTGGCCATACACTCATAAAAGTCTCCTGTTTTAGGAATATGGCCAGTAGATATGGTTCCCTAATCCACTTTTAGTCAAATTCAAAGAACAGATACTTTGAATTTCAAGATCTGGTCAAACAGAAGAAGACCTCTTGAGAAGTCTCCAGTACAGAACAGAGCCTCAATCCTCCACGTGTTCACCTGGCAAAAGTACAAACCTTGGCAGATATCCAAAGCTGACCCTTATATATTTTTGCTTCAGATTTGCAGATTTCGAATAAACTTCAGAATCCATGAGAAATTTCAGTGGTGGGAATATAGGGGATCATCAAGAAATATACACCACTTTTTTTATGCATTTAAAGAGTAGATTTTGTTGCATAAAGGTTTTGCGACAAAATCTGCACCTTTTTCTTGTTCGTGTCACTCTTCCGAGATGGTGGAAAAGGGGGCGTTGTGTGGTCGGGGAAGAGGGCTTTGTCTCTACATGACTTTGGCCCAACCGCCACCAGCACATGCGGATTAAGAACAAGGTATTAATTGCCGGTCTTAATAAATGACCCTCATAGTCTTTTGTGACGACAACAGTCGAAGTTTCCAATAATAATCAGTACTCATGGAGCATTTTGTTAGGCCCTGTTCACATCATGATAGGGGCTATACCTTAGAGGTATAAGGTTAGGACTATTCCTTGACTTAGACCTCTGACATATGCTATTGGGCAGTGTCCCACTCCGTGATGGTCGTGGGGCCCTGTATAACTTTGGGCATATGCATTATACCATGTCAATGTTATGTCAATGACCTTATAGCAGGCTGTTTTAGATGAGCATGTCATTACAACCTGGCACCATATATATAGATATCTTAGGGTGCGCCAAGGCAGGGAGAGAAGGAAGGAAGTTAGCGGGGAGGAGGGAGGAAGGTGATGGAGGTGTGGAAGAGCACAAGTCCACTTTAGCCCCTTGGCTATGGCCAAGCCGAGGGAGTATGGACAAATTCCTCACAGCTACCTAGCACAGACCGGAGAGCGAATGCATGGATATGGAGAAAGTCTAGTGGAGATAGAAGCAGCATTGGCTTATGGACTCCACAGCACCAGTGACCGGGAGACACCTAAAAGCACCTGGACACAGCCGGATGACTAGGCGCAAAGTTGTCCATTACCACATGCCTCTATGGACATTGTGGACCAGAGTTTATGAAAGCAACCAGCAACCAATGGAGCAGAGGTTCATGCCTGCCGTTAGGGAGACCGCCCTGTGGACTGCTGATTACAAGTAAGAAGTTATTATATCCACGACCTGCTGCTAGAACGTGGACCTAGTGAGGACAGGTATAAGAAGGAATCTCTCCGACCTGTTAGAGAGGAAACTCTGCAGCTATTTCTGCCACCCTGCTACAAGGATTACAGCTGAGCTAATATCTGGATTATTACTTTTGCTAATTACAAATGAACTGTACTGACTGCCCTGAGATAATTGATCAAGTTAAAGTTCAGTTTTTTCCAATCATTGACTCCTCATCCTTTCTACTACCTTCCTTTGCACCTAACGGTGCTGGCGTCACGAACACCAGGGACCCTGCCGCCAAGGCACCTAAAACCATTCCACCAAGGGCACCTCAACCACCGTCTGGTGGGAGTCCCTGGACAACAGAGTGTGCCCCGAAGGAACTGGTGCTGTCCTTCCATTCACTGCACGCCGGCCCAGGGAGCTCTACAGAACAGTGAGTAAACAACTACTACCCCCATCGGCCCACCAGCACTCGCATATTGCCCCTGCGGCCCGGTCGCTGCAATTGTAAGGCCATACAGAACCATACAATGCCATTTGGCCAAAATGTAAAAAATGGATACCTTTGCATAGGAAAGGAAGGACGCTCTTTTGGATTCTGTCCGATGAATGCATATTTTTAAGATCTACAACATGCAGAGTTTGCAGCATGACTAAGGACCACATATGTAAGGTTGTCCATACGAAGGAAGCACCTGGTGGACATCTTATATGACACAGATGTTGGAGGATAACAGCAAAGGAAAGTCCACTAAGGGAGACAGCACCAGGCTACCAAATACAGCAAGACATAAGGGTTGGCAAATCTCCATGTATGAGATTCACAAGTCCCTTTCCTGCCTTTAGCATCATAGGCAACATTTCACTTCACTTCCCGTTGGCACCAAAGCCAGTTCTAACGGCACACTGACCATGCGTGGGCACCATATTCTCCAGCACCTCCTTGTGGGTATGGGACAGAAATCTCCAGCTCTGGGGGTAATAACACATAACCAGAGGTGGTATCGAGTGCATTAAAGACACTGTCTCTCACGACAGCAAAGTCAGAATGGCTATAGCAGCAGATTACCCTGCTGACTTCTATGCAGATTCCAAGTTCTTCTCTTTCTCTCTATCGTTCTCTTCTTCACTTTCTGTAGATTTTGCAGAGATCGGTGAGTCTCTGGAGATTTCTGGGCCTAATGAGAGGGATCATAAGGCAACAGCCTCCTCCATCTCTCTCTAAGCTTTTCCTAGAAGAACCTCAATTTAGGAGTGGGGCCAGCTACCACCTAGCTTCTTACAAGGGCTGAGACTGGGTTATTAACCCTGGCTGTGCCATTATTATATAGCTATACTGACTGAAATACATAATATAACATTACAATACATGGCGTAGCATAGCGTTCCATAACAATATATAACAAACTATTTGCAAATACCCCCTGCTCTGGAATACATCATTGATGTTCTCGCACTAGAAGAACTATCGGATCTGGCGCCAATAGGTACAGCTGCTTTTTTTTGCATTGTGGGAGGGATCTGTGGTGCCCCGTGGATAACCCGGGCTTTTAAATCTGTTGCAGGGACCGTGACCTCACTCGATTAAGCCGTAAGCTCTGCACTTGCTTCTCTTCGGTTGAGGGATTAAACCATGATAGGGATGTCAGCAGATACACGTCCTTGACATCAGTGGGCATGTTATATATAGGGGTGGGCATGTTATATATGGGGTGGGCATGTTGTATATGGGGTGGGCATGTTATATATAGGGGGGGGTGTTATATATAGGGGGGGGATGTTATATATGGGAGTACATGCAAATACAGTCATAACCATGAGCTCATAATGCAGCTCAGTACAACAGATATACATATATTCCCATATACTGTAAAACTGGAGCTGAAGGGTGAAGTCGTAGAGCAATATGACTCAACCATTATGCATCAGCACATGAGCCTATAGGAGCCCTCTATGTATAGACGCAACTGTCTGTTGCCAGGGGGGTGGACCGCGCCGGATGCAATCTCCGCATTTAGCGACCTACTTATCCTGCAGCTGCTTGGTCCCTTTACTTCCCAATAACCATAGACCAGATGCTTCTTTACAGATTTCCTCCTTGAACTTTAAACCTATAAGAAATGATTAACCTATCCATGACTGGTGAATCGTGCTGTACATACGTATGAGCCAGGCGTCTCTTAATACGTGATGTGACATACTGAATGTAGACTGCACAGGAGATATACGCACGCCCACCGACACTGTATGTATTATATACAGGCACTGACACTTGGGGTACAGGATAATGACACTGACACTCGGGGTACAGGATGATGACACTGACACTTGGGGTACAGGATAATGACACTGACACTTGGGGTACAGGATAATGACACCGACACTCGGGGTACAGGATAATGACACTGACACTTGGGGTACAGGATAATGACACTGACACTTGGGGTACAGGATAATGACACTGACACTCGGGGTACAGGACAATGACACTGACACTTGGGGTACAGGATAATGACACTGACACTCGGGGTACAGGATAATGCCGCTGACACTCGGGTACAGGATAATAACACTGACACTTGGAGTACAGGATAATGACACTGACACTTGGGGTACAGGATAGTGACACTGACACTTGGGGTACAGGATAATGACACTGACACTTGGGGTACAGGATAATGACACTGACACTCGGGGTACAGGATAATGACATTGAGACTTGGGGTACAGGATAATAACACTGATACTTGGGGTACAGGATAATGACACTGACACTTGGGGTACAGGATAATGACACTGACACTTGGGGTACAGGATAATGACACTGACACTTGGGGTACAGGATAATGACACTGACACTTGGGGTACAGGATAATTACACTGACACTCGGGGTACAGGATAATGACACTGACACTTGGGGTACAGGATAATGACACTGACACTTGGGGTACAGGATAATGACACTGACACTTGGGGTACAGGATAAGGACACTGACACTCGGGGTACAGGATAATGACACTGACACTTGGGGTACAGGATGATGACACTGACACTTGGGGACAGGATAATGACACTGACACTTGGGGTACAGGATAATGACGCTGACACTCGGGGTACAGGATAATGACACTGACACTCGAGGTACAGGATAATGACACTGACACTCGGGGTACAGGATAGTGACACTGACACTCGGGGTACAGGATAATGACACTGACACTTGGGGTACAGGATAATGACACTGACACTTGGGGTACAGGATAATGACGTTGACACTTGGGGTACAGTATGACGACACTGACACTCGGGGTACAGGATAATGACACTGACACTTGGGGTACAGGATAATGACACTGACACTTGGGGTACAGGATAATGACACTGACACTTGGGGTACAGGATAATGACACTGACACTTGGGGTACAGGATAATGACACTGATACTCAGGGTACAGGATAATGACACTGACACTTGGGGTACAGGATAATGACACTGACACTCGGGGTACAGGATAATGACACTGACACTCGGGGTACAGGATAATGACACTGACACTTGGGGTACAGGATAATGACACTGACACTCGGGGTACAGGATAATGACACTGACACTTGAGGTACAGGATAATGATACACTGACACTCGGGGTACAGGATAATGACACTGACACTTGGGGTACAGGATAATGATACACTGACACTCGGGGTACAGGATAATGACACTGATACTTGAGGTACAGGATAATGATACACTGACACTCGGGGTACAGGATAATGACACTGACACTTGGGGTACAGGATAATGACACTGACACTCGGGGTACAGGATAATGACACTGACACTTGGGGTACAGGATAATGACACTGATACTCAGTGTACAGGATAATGATACACTGACACTCGGGGTACAGGATAATGACACTGACACTCGGGGTACAGGATGATGACACTGACACTTGGGCTACAGGATAATGACACTGACACTTGGGGTACATGATAATGACACAGACACTTGGGCTACAGGATAATGACACTGACACTTGGGGTACATGATAATGACACAGACACTTGGGGTACAGGATAATGACACTGACACTTGAGGTACAGGATAATGACACAGTGACACTTGGGGTACAGGATAATGACACTGACACTTGGAGTACAGGATAATTACACTGACACTCGGGGTACAGGATAATGACACTGACACTTGGGGTAGAGGATGATGACACTGACACTCGGGGTACAGGATAATGACACTGACACTTGGGGTACAGGATAATGACACTGACACTTGGGGTACAGGATAATGACACTGACACTTGGGATACAGGATAATGACACTGACACTCGGGGTACAGGACAATGACACTGACACTCGGGGTACAGGATAATGACGCTGACACTCGGGGAACAGGATGATGACACTGACACTCGGGGTACAGGATAATGTCACTGACACTCGGGGTACAGGATAATGACACTGACACTTGGGGTACAGGATAATGACACTGACACTTGGGGTACAGGATAATGACACTAACACTTGCGGTACAGGATAAGGACACTGACACTTGGGGTACAGGATAATGACACTGACACTTGGGGTACAGGATAATGACACTGACACTCGGGGTACAGGATAATGACACTGACACTTGGGGTACAGGATAATGACACTGACACTCGGGGTACAGGATAATGACACACTGACACTTGGGGTACAGGATAATGACACTGACACTCGGGGTACAGGATAATGACACTGACACTCGGGGTACAGGATAATGACACTGACACTCGGGGTACAGGATAATGATGCTGACACTCGGGGTACAGGATAATGACACTGACACTCGGGGTACAGGATAATGACACTGACACTCGGGGTACAGGATAATGACGCTGACACTCGGGGTACAGGATAATGACACTGACACTCGGGGTACAGGATAATGACACTGACACTTGGGGTACAGGATAATGACACTGACACTTGGGATACAGGATAATGATGCTGACACTCGGGGTACAGTATAATGACACTGACACTAGGGGTACAGGATAATGACACTGACACTCGGGGTACAGGATAATGACACTAACACTCGGGGTACAGGATAATGACACTAACACTCGGGGTACAGGATAATGACACTAACACTTGGGGTACAGGATAATTACACTGACACTTGGGGTACAGGATGATGACACTGACACTTGTGGTACATGATAATGACACTGACACTTGGGGTACAGGATAATGACGTTGACACTTGGGGTACAGGATAATGACACTGACACTTGGGGTACAGGATAATGACACTAACACTTGGGGTACAGGATAATGACACTGACACTTGGGGTACAGGATAATGACACTGACACTTGGGGTACGGGATAAGGACACTGACACTTGGGGTACAGGATAATGACACTGACACTCGGGGTACAGGATAATGACACTGACACTTGGGGTACAGGATAATGACACTGACACTCGGGGTACAGGATAATGACACTGACACTCGGGGTACAGGATAATGACACTGACACTTGGGGTACAGGATAATGACACTGACACTTGGGGTACAGGATAATGACACTGACACTTGGGGTACAGGATAATGACACTGACACTCGGGGTACAGGATAATGATGCTGACACTTGGGGTACAGGATAATGACACTGACACTTGGGGTACAGGATAATGACACTGACACTTGGGGTACAGGATAATGACACTGACACTCGGGGTACAGGATAATGACACTGACACTCGGGGTACAGGATAATGACACTGACACTTGGGGTACAGGATAATGACACTGACACTTGGGGTACAGGATAATGACACTGACACTCGGGGTACAGGATAATGACACTGACACTAGGGGTACAGGATAATGACACTGACACTCGGGGTACAGGATAATGACACTGACACTCGGGGTACAGGATAATGACACTGACACTCGGGGTACAGGATAATGACACTGACACTTGGGGTACAGGATAATGACACTGACACTTGGGGTACAGGATAATGACACTGACACTTGGGGTACAGGATAATGACACTGACACTTGTGGTACATGATAATGACACTGACACTTGGGGTACAGGATAATGACGCTGACACTTGGGGTACAGGATAATGACACTGACACTTGGGGTACAGGATAATGACACTGACACTTGGGGTACAGGATAATGACACTGACACTTGGGGTACAGGATAATGACACTGACACTTGGGGTACAGGATAATGACACTGACACTTGGGGTACAGGATAATGACACTGACACTCGGGGTACAGGATAATGACACTGACACTTGGGGTACAGGATAATGACACTGACACTCGGGGTACAGGATAATGACACTGACACTTGGGGTACAGGATAATAACACTGACACTTGGGGTACAGGATAATGACACTGACACTCGGGTACAGGATAATGACACTGACACTCGGGGTACAGGATAATGACGCTGACACTTGGGGTACAGGATGATGACACTGACACTCGGGGTACAGGATAATGACACTGACACTTGGGGTACAGGATAATGACACTGACACTGGGGTACAGGATAATGACACTGACACTTGGGGTACAGGATAATGACACTGACACTTGGGGTACAGGATAATGACACTGACACTTGGGGTACAGGATAATGACACTGACACTCGGGGTACAGGATAATGACACTGACACTTGGGGTACAGGATAATGACACTGACACTTGGGGTACAGGATAATGACACTGACACTCGGGGTACAGGATAATGACACTGACACTTGGGGTACAGGATAATGACACTGACACTTGGGGTACAGGATAATGACACTGACACTCGGGGTACAGGATAATGACACTGACACTTGGGGTACAGGATAATGACACTGACACTTGGGGTACAGGATAATGACACTGACACTTGGGGTACAGGATAATGACACTGACACTTGGGGTACAGGATAATGACACTGACACTTGGGGTACAGGATAATGACACTGACACTTGGGGTACAGGATAATGACACTGACACTTGGGGTACAGGATAATGACACTGACACTTGGGGTACAGGATAATGACACTGACACTCGGGGTACAGGATAATGACACTGACACTTGGGGTACAGGATAATGACACTGACACTTGGGGTACAGGATAATGACACTGACACTCGGGGTACAGGATAATGACACTGACACTTGGGGTACAGGATAATGACACACTGACACTTGGGGTACAGGATAATGACACTGACACTTGGGGTACAGGATAATGACACTGACACTTGGGGTACAGGATAATGACACTGACACTTGGGGTACAGGATAATGACACTGACACTTGGGGTACAGGATAATGACACTGACACTTGGGGTACAGGATAATGACACTGACACTTGGGGTACAGGATAATGACACTGACACTTGGGGTACAGGATAATGACACTGACACTTGGGGTACAGGATAATGACACTGACACTTGGGGTACAGGATAATGACACTGACACTTGGGGTACAGGATAATGACACTGACACTTGGGGTACAGGATAATGACACTGACACTTGGGGTACAGGATAATGACACTGACACTTGGGGTACAGGATAATGACACTGACACTTGGGGTACAGGATAATGACACTGACACTCGGGGTACAGGATAATGACACTGACACTTGGGGTACAGGATAATGACACTGACACTTGGGGTACAGGATAATGACACTGACACTTGGGGTACAGGATAATGACACTGACACTCGGGGTACAGGATAATGACACTGACACTCGGGGTACAGGATAATGACACTGACACTCGGGGTACAGGATAATGACACTGACACTCGGGGTACAGGATAATGACACTGACACTCGGGGTACAGGATAATGACGCTGACACTTGGGGTACAGGATAATGACACTGACACTCGGGGTACAGGATAATGACACTGACACTTGGGGTACAGGATAATGACACTGACACTTGGGATACAGGATAATGACGCTGACACTCGGGGTACAGGATAATGACACTGACACTAGGGGTACAGGATAATGACACTGACACTCGGGGTACAGGATAATGACGCTGACACTTGGGGTACAGGATAATGACACTGACACTCGGGGTACAGGATAATGACACTGACACTTGGGGTACAGGATAATGACACTGACACTTGGGGTACAGGATAATTACACTGACACTTGGGGTACAGGATGATGACACTGACACTTGTGGTACATGATAATGACACTGACACTTGGGGTACAGGATAATGACGCTGACACTTGGGGTACAGGATAATGACACTGACACTTGGGGTACAGGATAATGACACTGACACTTGGGGTACAGGATAATGACACTGACACTTGGCGTACGGGATAAGGACACTGACACTTGGGGTACAGGATAATGACACTGACACTCGGGGTACAGGATAATGACACTGACACTTGGGGTACAGGATAATAACACTGACACTTGGGGTACAGGATAATGACACTCGGGGTACAGGATAATGACACTGACACTCGGGGTACAGGATAATGATGCTGCCACTTGGGGTAGAGGATGATGACACTGACACTCGGGGTACAGGATAATGACACTGACACTTGGGGTACAGGATAATGACACTGACACTTGGGGTACAGGATAATGATACTAACACTCGGGGTACAGGATAATGACACTGACACTCGGGGTACAGGATAATGACACTGACACTTGGGGTACAGGATAATGACACTGACACTTGGGGTACAGGATAATGACACTGACACTTGGGGTACAGGATAATGACACTGACACTCGGGGTACAGGATAATGACACTGACACTCGGGTACAGGATAATGACACTGACACTTGGGGTACAGGATAATGACACTGACACTTGGGGTACAGGATAATGACACTGACACTTGGGGTACAGGATAATGACACTGACACTTGGGGTACAGGATAATGACACTGACACTTCGGGGTACAGGATAATGACGCTGACACTTGGGGTACAGGATAATGACACTGACACTTGGGGTACAGGATAATGACACTGACACTTGGGGTACAGGATAATGACACTGACACTTGGGGTACAGGATAATGACACTGACACTCGGGGTACAGGATAATGACGCTGACACTTGGGGTACAGGATGATGACACTGACACTTGGGGTACAGGATGATGACACTGACACTTGGGGTACAGGATAATGACACTGACACTTGGGGTACAGGATAATGACACTGACACTTGGGGTACAGGATAATGACACTGACACTTGGGGTACAGGATGATGACACTGACACTTGGGGTACAGGATAATGACACTGACACTTGGGGTACAGGATAATGACACTGACACTTGGGGTACAGGATAATAACACTGACACTTGGGGTACAGGATAATGACACTGACACTTGGGGTACAGGATAATGACACTGACACTTGGGGTACAGGATAATGACACTGACACTTGGGGTACAGGATAATGACACTGACACTTGGGGTACAGGATGATGACACTGACACTTGGGGTACAGGATAATGACACTGACACTTGGGGTACAGGATAATGACACTGACACTTGGGGTACAGGATAATGACACTGACACTTGGGGTACAGGATAATGACGCTGACACTTGGGGTACAGGATGATGACACTGACACTTGGGGTACAGGATAATGACACTGACACTTGGGGTACAGGATAATGACGCTGACACTTGGGGTACAGGATAATGACACTGA
Source organism: Bufotes viridis (assembly GCA_033119425.1). NCBI lineage: Eukaryota > Metazoa > Chordata > Amphibia > Anura > Bufonidae > Bufotes > Bufotes viridis. The sequence continues at coordinate 597,914,234 of CM065589.1, read as the reverse complement.
CACTCGGGGTACAGGATAATGGCACTGACACTTGGGGTACATGAAGGATAATGACACTGACACTTGGGGTACAGGATAATGACGCTGACACTCGGAGTACAGGATATTGACACTGACACTTTGGGTACAGGATAATTACACTGACACTCGGGGTACAGGATAATGACACTGACACTTGGGGACAGGATAATGACACTGACACTTGGGGTATAGGATAATGACACTGACACTCGGGGTACAGGATAATCACACTAACACTCGGGGTACAGGATAATGACACTGACACTCGGGGTACAGGATAATGGCACTGACACTTGGGGTACATGAAGGATAATGACACTGACACTTGGGGTACAGGATAATGACGCTGACACTCGGAGTACAGGATATTGACACTGACACTTTGGGTACAGGATAATGACACTGACACTTGGGGACAGGATAATGACACTGACACTTGGGGTATAGGATAATGACACTGACACTTGGGGTACAGGATAATGACGCTGACACATGGGGTACAGGATAATCACACTAACACTCGGGGTACAGGATAATGACACTGACACTCGGGGTACAGGATGATGACACTGACACTTGGGGTACAGGATAATGACACTGACACTTGGGGTAAAGGATAATGACACTCACACTTGGGGTACAGAATAATGACACTGACACTCGTGGTACAGGATAATGACACTTGGGGTACAGGATAATGACACTGACACTTGGGGTACTACTGAAGTGTAAAGTATGGAGTATATGAGCAGAAGCTTGAGGCCCTGCTGAGTGAGTACATTTCAGCCTCGCTCATACTCCATAGATATCTAATAATAAGGAGGACATACACATTAGACTAAAGTTGATCAAAACGGACGATTTCATTCAAAACAACAACGTTCATGTTAGCCGACCATGGACAGACCACTATCGTCTGAAAAGAAGCTGGCGGTGGTAATATAAGACGTTCGGATGGGAGATCTTCCATTCTCTGGATGTTATATAGCGGGATCCTCCAGTTGGCAGCCAGAAGATGATCTGGTGGACTTGGCTCGTCCACACGTTACGTGGATTTCCATTCACACCATAAACTTGGAGGAAATATCTGGCCAAGATTGGCTTCCCCCAGCTGACCCCTGGGAGGCACAGGACCGGTCACCCAGTTTCTATGTCAGGTAGGTTGTCCTCCACAACCGGACAGGGAGTTAATTGCACTTTCTTCATTATTTTATAAAAAGTGAAGGCGAAATAGATGGTCACAACAACAAAACAGCGGCAGCCTTGTCTAGAGCCCCCGGGGGTCATATTCTGCAATAAACCTGGTAAATTCACATTTCTGGCTTTATTTTTCTATAGGTTTTCCCTTGTGAACGATTCGAAACACTACTTGATAAATCTTGATTACTATTTTCATAGCTCTCACATTAAACCTTTCATTAGCTCCCAACTCAGCCAGCAGGCACAGCGATCCCGAGCCGGAGGAAAGGCTTTGCCGTGTTTTTAACTCCGTCTCACTAAAGGGTCACTTACGATCAGCGAGAACTGGAGAACTACAAAGGCATGGACCAGGATAAAGGAAAATGCCCATATTCTGCACAGGACACGCTCCCGGTCATTGGCCGTATCTGATGTGGGCGCTGGATGTGGTGAGACATCTTGTCCTTCCATATCTATGTGGACATGCTATGTACGCACACGTCGGAATGATCAGAGTCAGGATTATGCAGTCCACTAACTAGGTCACATTACCACATGGACATCACAAGGACAGTACGTCACAATCCACTGGGGATTTACACAAGAAGAGCCCACGGCTAGAAACCAATCACTGAGAATGCAGCCTATCCATTGACTAGAGAGCAGTGAAATCACGGAGGATACAGCCTATCCATTCACTAGAGAGCAGTGACATCACTGAGAAAGCAGCCTATCCATTCAATAGAGAGCAGTGATATCACTGAGAATACAGCCTATCCATTCAATAGAGAGCAGTGGCATCACTGAGAATACAGCCTATCCATTCACTAGAGAGCAGTGACATCACTGAGAATACAGCCTATCTATTCAATAGAGAGCAGTGACATCACTGAGAATACAGCCTATCCATTCAATAGAGAGCAGTGACATCACTGAGAATACAGCCTATCCATTCACTAGAGAGCAGTGACATCACTGAGAATACAGGCTATCTATTCACTAGAGAGCAGTGAGATCACTGAGAATACAGCCTATCCATTCACTATAGAGCAGTGATATCACTGAGAATACAGCCTATCCATTCACTATAGAGCAGTGACATCACTGAGAATGCAGCCTATCCATTCACTAGAGAGCAGTGACATCACTGAGAATACGGCCAATCCATTCACTAGAGAGCAGTGACATCACTGAGAATGCAGCCTATCCATTCACTAGAGAGCAGTGACATCACTGAGAATGCAGCCTATCCATTCAATAGAGAGCAGTGACATCACTGAGAATGCAGCCTATCCATTCACTAGAGAGCAGTGACATCACTGAGAATACGGCCAATCCATTCACTAGAGAGCAGTGACATCACTGAGAATGCAGCCTATCCATTCACTAGAGAGCAGTGACATCACTGAGTATACAGGCTATCCATTCACTAGAGAGCAGTGACATCACTGAGGATACAGCCTATCCATTCACTAGAGAGCAGTGACATCACTGAGAATGCAGCCTATCCATTCCCTAGAGAGCAGCGACATCATTGAGAATACAGCCTATCCATTCAATAGACAGCAGTGACATCACTGAGAATACAGCCTATCCATTCACTAGAGAGCAGTGACATCACTGAGAATACAGCCTATCTATTCACTAGAAAGCAGTGACATCACTGAGAATGCAGCCTATCCATTCACTAGAGAGCAGTGACATCACTGAGGATACAGCCTATCCATTGACTAGAGAGCAGTGACATCACGGAGGATACAGCCTATACATTCACTAGAGAGCAGTGACATCACTGAGAAAGCAGCCTATCCATTCAATAGAGAGCAGTGATATCACTGAGAATACAGCCTATCCATTCAATAGAGAGCAGTGGCATCACTGAGAATACAGCCTATCCATTCACTAGAGAGCAGTGACATCACTGAGAATACAGCCTATCCATTCACTAGAGAGCAGTGACATCACTGAGAATACAGGCTATCTATTCACTAGAGAGCAGTGAGATCACTGAGAATGCAGCCTATCCATTCACTATAGAGCAGTGACATCACTGAGAATACAGCCTATCCATTCACTATAGAGCAGTGACATCACTGAGAATGCAGCCTATCCATTCACTAGAGAGCAGTGACATCACTGAGAATACGGCCAATCCATTCACTAGAGAGCAGTGACATCACTGAGAATGCAGCCTATCCATTCACTAGAGAGCAGTGACATCACTGAGAATGCAGCCTATCCATTCAATAGAGAGCAGTGACATCACTGAGAATGCAGCCTATCCATTCACTAGAGAGCAGTGACATCACTGAGAATACGGCCAATCCATTCACTAGAGAGCAGTGACATCACTGAGAATGCAGCCTATCCATTCACTAGAGAGCAGTGACATCACTGAGTATACAGGCTATCCATTCACTAGAGAGCAGTGACATCACTGAGGATACAGCCTAGCCATTCACTAGAGAGCAGTGACATCACTGAGAATGCAGCCTATCCATTCCCTAGAGAGCAGCGACATCATTGAGAATACAGCCTATCCATTCAATAGACAGCAGTGACATCACTGAGAATACAGCCTATCCATTCACTAGAGAGCAGTGACATCACTGAGAATACAGCCTATCTATTCACTAGAAAGCAGTGACATCACTGAGAATGCAGCCTATCCATTCACTAGAGAGCAGTGACATCACTGAGGATACAGCCTATCCATTGACTAGAGAGCAGTGACATCACGGAGGATACAGCCTATCCATTCACTAGAGAGCAGTGACATCACTGAGAAAGCAGCCTATCCATTCAATAGAGAGCAGTGATATCACTGAGAATACAGCCTATCCTTTCAATAGAGAGCAGTGGCATCACTGAGAATACAGCCTATCCATTCACTAGAGAGCAGTGACATCACTGAGGATACAGCCTATCCATTCACTAGAGAGCAGTGACATCACTGAGAATACAGGCTATCTATTCACTAGAGAGCAGTGAGATCACTGAGAATGCAGCCTATCCATTCACTAGAGAGCAGTGACATCACTGAGAATACAGCCTATCCATTCACTATAGAGCAGTGACATCACTGAGAATGCAGCCTATCCATTCACTAGAGAGCAGTGACATCACTGAGAATACGGCCAATCCATTCACTAGAGAGCAGTGACATCACTGAGAATGCAGCCTATCCATTCAATAGAGAGCAGTGACATCACTGAGAATACAGCCTATCCATTCACTAGAGAGCAGTGACATCACTGAGAATACGGCTAATCCATTCACTAGAGAGCAGTGACATCACTGAGAATGCAGCCTATCCATTCAATAGAGAGCAGTGACATCACTGAGGATACAGCCTATCCATTCACTAGAGAGCAGTGACATCACTGAGAATGCAGCCTATCCATTCACTAGAGAGCAGTGACATCACTGAGTATACAGGCTATCCATTCACTAGAGAGCAGTGACATCACTGAGGATACAGCCTATCCATTCACTAGAGAGCAGTGACATCACTGAGAATGCAGCCTATCCATTCCCTAGAGAGCAGCGACATAATTGAGAATACAGCCTATCCATTCAATAGACAGCAATGACATCACTGAGAATACAGCCTATCCATTCACTAGAGAGCAGTGACATCACTGAGAATACAGCCTATCTATTCACTAGAAAGCAGTGACATCACTGAGAATGCAGCCTATCCATTCACTATAGAGCAGTGACATCACTGAGAATACAGCCTATCCATTCACTAGAGAGCAGTGACATCACTGAGAATATAGCCTATCCATTCACTAGAGAGCAGTGACATCACTGAGAATGCAGCCTATCCATTCACTAGAGAGCAGTGACATCACTGAGAATGCATCCTATCCATTCACTAGAGAGCAGTGACATCACTGAGAATTCAGCCGATCCATTCACTAGAGAGCAGTGACATCACTGAGAATGCAGCCTATCCATTCACTATAGAGCAGTGACATCACTGAGAATACAGCCTATCCATTTACTACAGACCAGTGACATCACTGAGAATACAGCCTATCCATTTACTACAGACCAGTGACATCACTGAGAATGCAGCCTATCCATTCTCTCTAGATCAGTGACATCACTGAGAATACAGCCTATCCATTCACTAGAGATCAGCAGTGACATCACTGAGAATGCAGCCTACCCATTCAATAGAGAGCAGTGACATCACTGAGGATACAGTCTATCCATTCTCTATAGATCAGTGACATCACTGAGAACACAGCCTATCCATTCACTAGAGAGCAGTGACATCACTGAGGATACAGCCTATCTATTCACTAGAGAGCAGTGACATCACTGAGGATACAGCCTATCCATTCACTAGAGAGCAGCGGTGACATCACTGAGGATACAGTCTATCCATTCTCTATAGATCAGTGACATCACTGAGAATTCAGCCTATCCATTCACTAGAGAGCAGTGACATCACTGAGAATTCAGCCTATCCATTCACTAGAGAGCAGTGACATCACTGAGGATACAGCCTATCCATTCACTAGAGAGCAGTGACATAACTGAGAATGCAGCCTATCCATTCACTAGAGAGCAGTGACATCACTGAGAATGCAGCCTATCCATTCACTAGAGAGCAGTGACATCACTGAGAATGCAGCCTATCCATTCACTAGAGAGCAGTGACATCACTGAGAATACAGCCTATCCATTCACTAGAGAGCAGTGACATCACTGAGGATACAGCTTATCCATTCACTACAGACCAGTGACATCACTGAGAACATAGCCTATCCATTTATTAAAGACTGTAACCAGTGACATCATGTATGAGGCGGCATATGCATTTACAGAAAGTGGTGACATCACTGAAATACAGACATTACCAATCAATCCATTTGATAAGAACTAGTTATATGAAAGTGACTTAATATTACTGATTGACTAGAAACTAGTGTCTACGAAACAAAGAAATGGTCAACAAGTGATGTCACCTAATCCGGCTCATCAAGCTTTACTAGGGTTGACCTATTTCAGACAAATGAATATAAAAGCATGCTACCCCACGAAAGCAATGTAGAAAATCAGACAGTACCTGCCGATGAGGAGTAATAAGGTCACGAGCGTTCTCACCTGGGTTTCTGACAAGTTGAGCTGTCTTGCCAGTTCTGTCCTCTCTCTGCCAACAACGTACTGGCACCTCTGGAACTCCAGCTCCAGGCGGTACAGCTGCTCCGCAGTGAAGGAGGTTCTGGTGCGCTTTGGCCGGTCAAGATCCAGACCTTTTGGGAGCACAATCTCACGGATCGTCCCTTTGGCATCTTAATGGAAAGAAAGACAAAAAAAAAGACACCAAAAGAGCGAATGAGTCTGCACGTTTCACCAGTTCTATGGGCATGCTAATTTTTACAAGATTTTATTGAAATGGGGGAGTCATGTATTTTTGCAAACTATTAGCAGGGACATTGGGCGCGAGTGTATAAATGAGAATAACGGGAATTCGATGACGTAGCGATGGAGGACACCACCAATGCCTAGGGCTACATTCACACGACCGTGAAGGAAGGGCGTTTTTTACAGCCGTTTTCTCACCGGTGCCTTCTGAAAAAGAGGCATTAAAAACAGCTGACTTTCATTGTATGAGGGCGGAATGTCCATGAAGACGGACAGAATAAGACATGTCTGATTTTTTGATGGACAATATTCATGGTTCATTAAAACAACGACCATGCGAATAGACCTATAGACTGTACCCCTGGTGTGTGAATGTACCCTTACTGTCCTCTCGAGCCGAGCGTGCATGTCTATGGGGCAGTCGGGAAGGACGGCTGCAGGCCAAACGACGACCGACATTTGTTGACGGATACGGAATGGACATGAAAAAAGAATAGAGTGAGAAGGCGGAGGACAAGAACCTGAGCGTCTGTAGATCTGTCACTGGCTGGATCTAGGCACATTCCTTATTTCAGTGCCGAGTCAGGGCGCTCCATAAAAACCAAAACTACTGCCGAACATTAGATGAATGCAGCCATATTAACCCAATCTCTGCCATGACAGCTGGTCAACACATCAAATGTTGAAGCTGGTCCCTCAGAACGAGAGGATGTTACTGGACCACTAATTCTGCTTACTTTTCACAGGTTGTCCCACATAGACAATCACAGCCATGCATCTAACTGACGCAGGACTCTTCAGGTTTTCAGGACTCTTTATGGATGTTGTATGCATATGATTGGGCATCAATATCAAATTAGGAAGGGGGGGTCTGACTCCTGGCAGTTTTTAGATGTTCTGATAGGTAATCAATATGTAAATCCTGGCAAACTCCTTTAGGCACTGAAGTTCTGTTACAGTAGTGGTTCATGGCCGCTGCTGTCCCTGCTTCCAGTGTGAAAATTAGGGCCTTTGTATGTCTCCTCACAGTTGCAGCACGGCAAGGGTTAACCTTCTCTTACTGTGTTCAGCTGTTCACTAATGCGCATGTTATATAGGGAACGGCTATACAGCGATTTTGGTCCTGTGGCAGCTGTCATGCCCAAGGATCTCACGACCAAGATCGTTGCGATCCTTGCCTTAAAGACAGGTTCTGTCTAAACTGTGTAGTCTACTGGGTCTTTTGAAGGAACTATAATCTATTTGTCTGTCTGTGAACCAATTCTGTCTGACCTGTGTCTGTTACCCTGATCTGTTCATCTGCCTGGGCTCCGTCTTCTGCCTGTTGCCTGGACACTGACCCTGTGTCAACTGTCTTGGTTCTAGAATTGTTTCTTGGATTTGCATGAACTCTGTCTGATCTCAGCCTATGTGCATTGCCTGATCCCTTAATGCTTTGCACTGGTGTCTCTGATCTCTGTGGGTCTGCTGTCAACCAGACCAGGACTATTCCAAGAGGTAGCGGTCGGGTGGTTCTGCTGCAGTGAAAGCCAGATCTCTGTACAGGAGTTAAAGGGTGAAAACCGAGGGATCGCCCAAAGTCAAACCAGTTAGCTGGCAACAATTGTCCATAACAAATTTCATTGGAGATCTGTCACATTGGGGCACCAGGAACACAGTTGTGTACAAGAAATGTCAAAAGAACTTTGGTCCCTTGGTTCTCTGGATTTAAGGTTGCAATCGAGGATGCAAACCCACCATAAAAATTGTCATGGAATATCGCAGTAATATGCTATGTTACATTTACATTTTTGTCATTTACATTACAAGATAACAATAATCATCAATTCTGGTCTATATAGACAAGGATATATATACTAAAAAACTGTCCTCATTAGCAAGTATTTACCTACCTTACTACTGCCTCCTATGTACAAGAATATAACTAGTATAATACTGCCTCCTATGTACAAGAATATAACTACTATAATACTGTCTCCTATCTACAAGAATATAACTACTATAATACAGCTCCTATGTACAAGAATATAACTACTATAATACTGCCTCCTATGTACAGGAATATAACTACTATAATACTGCTCCTATGTACAAGAATATAACTACTATAATACTGCTCCTATGTACAAGAATATAACTACTATAATAGTGCTCCTATGTACAAGAATATAACTACTATAATACTGCTCCCATGTACAAGAATATAAGTACTATAATACTGCTCCTATGTACAGGAATATAACTACTATAATACTGCTCCTATGTACAAGGATATAACTACTATAATACTGCTCCTATGTACAAGAATATAACTGCTATAATACTTCTCCTATGTACAAGAATATAACTACTATAATACTGCACCTATGTACAAGAATATAACTACTATTATACTGCTTCTATGTACAAGAATATAACTACTATAATACTGCCTCCTATGTACAAGAATATAACTACTATAATACTGCTCCTATGTACAAGAATATAACTGCTATAATACTGCCTCCTATGTACAAGAATATAACTGCTATAATACTGCCTCCTATATACAAGAATATAACTACTATAATACTGCTCCTATGTACAATAATATAGCTACTATAATACTGCCTCCTATATACAAGAATATATCTAATATAATACTGCTCCTGTGTAAAAGAATATAATTACTATAATACTGCTCCTGTGTAAAAGAATATAACTACTATAATACTGCCTCCTATGTACAAGAATATAACTACTATCATACTGCTCCTATGTACAAGAATATAACTACTATAATACTGCCTCCTATGTACAAGAATATAACTACTATAATACTGCTCCTATGTAAAAGAATATAACTACTATAATACTGCTTCTATGTACAAGAATATAAGTACTATAATACTGCCTCCAATGTACAAGAATATAACTACTATAATACTGCTCCTATGTACAAGAATATAAGTACTATAATACTGCCTCCTATGTACAAGAATATAATTACTATAATACTACCTCCTATGTACAAGAATATAACACTGCCTCCTATGTATAAGAATATAACTACTTTAATACTGCCTCCAATGTAAAAGAATATAACTACTATAATACTACCTCCTATGTACAGGAATATAACTACTATAATACTACCTCCTATATACAAGAATATAACTACTATAATACCGCTCCTATGTACAAGAATATAACTGCTATAATACTGCTCCTATGTACAAGAATATAACTACTATAATACTGCTCCTATGTACAAGAATATAACTACTATAATACTGCTCCTATGTACAAGAATATAACTACTATAATACTACCTCCTATGTACAAGAATATAACTACTATAATACTGCTCCTATGTACAAGAATATAACTACTATAATACTGCTCATATGTACAAGAATATAACTATTATAATACTACTCCTATGTACAAGAATATAACTACTATAATACTGCTCCTATGAACAAGAATATAACTACTATAATACTGCTCCTATTTACAAGAATATAACTACTATAATACTGCTCATATATAGAAGAATATAACTACTATAATACTGCTCCTATGTACAAGAATATAACTACTATAATACTGCTCCTATGTATAAGAATATAACTGCTATAATACTGCTCCTATGTACAAGAATATAACTACTATAATACTGCTCCTATGTACAAGTGTACATAGTGTATTGCAGTATTATTGTATTGCAGTATTATTAGCACTGTATGAAGAGATGATGTGAGCATTATATAACAATATAATTAGTGCTTTGTGTATCAGCATTATTTAGACTTTCAGGGGCGGTAATGTTCAGGCTCATTGATGCTGTGATGTTAGCTCTGTATGTAGGGCCGGATTGGCCATAGACCCTACAGGGAAATTTCCTGGTGGCCCGATGCCCCAGGGGGCCACCCAAGTCCTCCTCTCTGCCACTGACCGGGCACATAATGAGCTCTCAACAGTAATTAACTCTGTGACAATCAGGTACTCATGTACCCGGCCAACGACCGCACATGTCCTCCTAAATTCAACTGCTGTGGCCCACACCTCACCTCCTAAGCCCCCTGCTCCATAGATACGGGAGAAGAAGGACAGAAGATGGTAGCTATGATGGCCACCACAGAGGGACAGCTTTTGCGGCAGTATATTGTACTGCACTGTGTTATTTGGTTCTGCTGGAACGGTATTTTGCACTATGGTATTGTTGACCCCACCTACTTGTGTTACCCTGCCTTCTGTTAATTTGCACCTGCCTACAAAATGGGGCCACTATTAGTTTTTTTTTCCAGGGCCACTTTAAGTTCCCAGTCTGCCCCTGTCTGTATGAACATGTTACCTATACTATAACAGTATAATCAGTACTTTGTGTGGTTGTATAATTTGGACATTCTGTTACGGTAATATTCAGGCTTTTTAATGTTGTGATTTCAGCACGGTATGGAGATATTATCTGAGCAGTATATAACAGTACAATTGGTCTATTGTGTGGCTGTATTATTTGGACCTTCCGTTGCGGTAATATTCAGGCTGATTGATGTTGTGATTTCAGCTCGGTAAGGTAGTAGTGTATAACAGTATATTGGTCTATGGTGTGGCTGTTTTATTTGGACCCTCTTGTACAGTACTAATCAGGCTCTTTACTGTTGTCAGCACGGCATGGAGATATTATCTGAGCAGTGTATAACAGTATAGTTGTTGCTTTGGGCATCATTAGTTGGACATTTTTTTACAGTAATATTCAGGCTGATTGATCTGATTTCAGCACTGTATGGAGATATTATGCAAGCAATACATAACGGTATAATTAGTACTTTGTATGGCAGTATTATTCGGACCCTGTGTTACAGTAATATTATGACTCTTTAAAAGGTATTATACAGCACCATATGGAGATATTATCTGAGCACTATATAACGGTATAATTTGTTCTTTGTGTGGCGGTATTATTTGGACCTTCTGTTACAGTAATATTCCGGTTTCTTAAAGGTAACATTTCAGCACCATGTGGAGGTATTATTTGAGCACTATATAACAGTATTGGTTCTTTGTGTGGCAGTAAAGTTATGTCTCTGTATGGCAGCATTATTTCAGTGTATGCTTGTGCACTACATGGCTGGATTATTTCAGTAGTGACAGTCACAGAATTAAAAGCCTTTCCTTTATCGAAATTGTTGGAAATGCTGTTAAATAAGAGCAAGAACCCTCACATCTGGAATTTTATTTAGTTTGGAGAAAAAAGTTATGTAATGTGCAACAAGCGCCCTCTATCTTCTCGATGACTGGTTTCGAAGATCTGACACAAAGCGATGCACGCGGGATGATGCCGAATGTGCTGTTTTCATAGATAATTATATATCGAGGGAGTCCACGCCCTTAATGAGAAGGGTCATCTGATATTGAGATTCTTCCCTCTCTCATTAATGTGACGGGACAGATTAAAAAGTCCTAAGTAAAATACTCAGATAAAGTTTGATAACGTATAAAATAAATTTGGATATTTCAACAGAATCATCTAATGATGAAGGTAATCGGGACGTGACTACAGAGAGTGACAAGGTGGAGGTCCTACCCAAGCCATAGCGCCCAAAGGGAAGACACCAGCTTTATACATGGCACACGCTAGGTAGCGTACTGTTACAGATTTTTGCTTTGAGGCCCAGGACCTTCAAGTCACACACGTGGAGTCAATCATTTTGCCCGGTAAAGGGGTTTTCCAGTAATAATTATTTTTTATCATGTGCCCGAAGGGTGTAGCCTGAAACAGAAGATTCATACTTACCTGCTTGGGTCCTCCGACCTGCCCCCGCTGTCTCCATCTTCCAGTCCCCGAGCTCTTTACATCTGTGATGATGTGGCCTTCACCGCTGGAGCCAATGCTCATAACCAGCCAGATGTAGACAGTGCCAGGGCCAGAAGATGGAGACAGCGGGGGCGGTGCAGAGGACAGGAGTGGCATGGAACAGCATGCTGTGGGCAATTAATAAAAAATAATTTTACCAGAAAACGCCTTTAAAGATGTTTTCCCGGCAGTAAATATTGATGACTAGGATAGGTCATCAATATCAGATTGGTGGGACCCAATACCTGGCACCCCCATGATTAGCTCCAGTGTTGGAAAGTATATAGTGTACGGAGCTGGAAGCAGAGAACCACATATACTGTGTCGTTACTGGTGCTGGCCAGCTGCTCTACGCCGACACCATGTACGGAGCCTACTTTACCCCCCCCCCCCCTATATCCTTTATAGTTTCTGGCCCCACGGCTGGTGAAACAGCTGTAGTCCAGAGAAACCCTTTACATATGGTATTTACTCACTTTAGTTCCTGGTTTAAGGAGTGCAACTTTTTTCTAATTTGATAGAATATCTTTTTTTGTTGCTTTTTGCTTTTTTTTTTTATAGAAGAGGGACGGTACAATCCCCTCAAATACAACAGCTACCCTGCAGAGCTCAAGATCATTAGAATTCCCAAATAGCAGACCCGTAAAATGTAGCACTTACAACATATCGAAAACCTAATCATAGAAAATCTAATAATAACATAAGCTTAACATACAGCTTTCTACAAAATTACATATTACCTCTGGCACGGTCTATAGGATTATGGTGGTGCATGGCAATAAGCATTCTGAGAATTACAAACAAAAGTCCTGCTGGGAAATAGAGAAATTGCAAATCTGTACGCTCTGCGTAGAAGTCATTCCAGTCTTTGTCTCATCACCGACTTCTATAAGGACGGAGCGGACCTATTTCCTGCCCATATGTGTCACTGGAGTCAAAAGAATGGAAACATTTTGAGGTTCCATTGACTTTTTCTTGGAGAACACAGAAATGAAATACACACTTCCTTCATTGCGGAACAAATCCAAAGATCTGTTAACCGAAATCATTAACAACAAAAATTTTACCCAAATTTTCTCTCCTCTACTGGTGACAGCTCGATACTCATGCTTTTCACTTACAGAACCTTTCTTGGTGGGGTAGGTTGATTGGTTGTTCTGGTTTCTCCATGTCACATCAATGAAATAGTGTATAGAACAGAAACAAGATGGATTTAGAACTAGCCAATAGATAATAGGGTAACTTGTTCAGCTCACTTCGTACGTAGGCTCTCTGCAGTGATACGGTCTGAGGCATGCTGTGGGCCAATATCCAGTATGATGAACAAACAACTAGGATGTCCATGGGCTCCAAGCAAATGTTCTTTACTTCAATCTAAAGCTCAAAACTCATCGCAGGAATCGCAAGCGTTTCGAGGTGCTCTTGGCTCTTAGTTAGGGACTGTTCTAGGACTGGAAGTGTCGTCGCACTTAATTTAGATTTCTAACTGGATGAATGTAATTGAATCAGCTTCAGCAGCCATTCAGAAACCTTCACCATCACTGTCCATGTTTCAAAAATGACTGCTACAAAATCTGGGATAATCTGGAGGAATTATGATGCTAAAGAAAGAGCGAGAAGCAACAAGTTCACTAATGAAACCAGAAGACAAGTAGCTTCCAGAGTATAAGATATACCCAAGTTTAGATAAAGGAACGAGCAGCCTTATATGTGTCGTGGATGGGAACTTTGCACTGCTGTGACTCCACATGGCTCTATTGTCATCCTTGGGTTTTCCCAGGCAGATTCCACAGCAAATAAATGATATGTCGACTGAAAACCGCATGAAAAATTTTTGATGCATATTTGATGCTTAGAAGGCAGATAGACAATGATTTTGGATTTTGAATCAGCGCCAAATGAGCATCAAAATCCAACCCATATGAACATATCTCAATGGACTTGTATTTTTTTCTTGAAGACGTTTCGCTAAGCATCCAACTCACTTTCTCAACTAGAATGGCTTGTACGAAAAATCTCCAACATTAAATACTGGTGACTCCTGCTTTATGCTTTAGGTAAGCATGAGTCTCCAGTATTTAATGCTGGAGATTTCTTGTACAAGCCATTCTAGTTGAGAAAGCCTGTCAGATGCCTTCAAGAAAAAAATGTCCAGTTGCTCTGACTTATTACTACTGATATATCGTGACCTAGATGAATGTGAGCCTTCTCAGACAACCCTTATGAACATAGACTAATTGTAAGAAATCTGGATAGCCTTTGTAGTTTGAAAAATGTTATAAGTCAAGTAAAGAAGGCGGCTGTCAATAGTCAAGAACGGAAATTAGGCTTAGAAAAGTGCAATCCTTATACACTGACTGAATCATCAATGCTAGGAAACGGACCTCAACGAAAGAGCCTACACGAAGGCGTTACGTTGATGGCTATGGTTTACCATCTAATCAGGGTTAGTAGTCAGTAATGTAAGGTCTTGTAGGAGGTTTATAGAGAGCTCCGAAAATGAACTGCAAATTTACATCTTAATATAATAATGGAATATATCGACACAGTTTGGGCTACATAGGAAAAAAATAACATATGGTAAAAGTATAGCATGAAGAATGTATACCAGGGCATTCCGACTGCACTTCAATATTCATTTTGAATATGGTTTTGCGCATCTTGCCTGAAGCCCACAATTCCCGCTGATTCCTCGCTCGCAGATGGTTGTTCAGCTTCTCTATAAAAATGGCACAATATTATGTTTCAGAAACGCTTTGTTGATCCAATTCAGAGAGAACAAGGAAAGTAACCCGTAATTTAACACTAGCAGCTGTCAGATGCCTCATAAATACATATAGACTAGCGGCGTGAAATGCTCCTCTTCGCGCTGTGACAACCCTTTCCTTCAGTTTCATCTTAATGGCTTATTTACCTGGTGCTCGGAAAATAAGAGAGGAAAGCAGAACATTGTCGCTTAAGAATTCGCTTTTCCGTACAGTTTTAAAATCTATTATTACAGTTGTGTCTGTTAATGGCTACCTGCACCTCAGGACTGGCAACCATAGATCACAGTATTTGGAAAATGCCCAATCAAGGCTGAACCTGTGGGTACAATCATGAACACCCAACTTCTCCTGAAGCGGCAAGTGGAGGTCTTGGGAAGACTATGCGACATATGCTAATAATAAGCTAATATGACATCTTTGGATGTAGTCTTTTGTTTTATCGTTACTTTGGTTAGGCACTTCCAGGGGGCATTCATTGGATATTACTCCACCTTATTTGTTAGCTTTGAAAAGGTTACCTGTCATCCACCATCCACATACTCACTTGGGCTACCTACAGTCAACCGTTTAAGGAGGCAATTTGTTCTCTTCTGTTTTTGACCAGTGTGCTTTAATACTTTGCTGCCTAAGGTATAAAGTAAAATGCTGCGATCCCTTCCTTAAAAGGGTTATCTGGGATTTTGATATTGATGGTCTATCCTCAGGATAGGTCATCAATATTGGATTGGTCGGAGTCTGATTCCAGACAACCACTCTGATCAGCTGCTTGACAACTTGAGCTTGGTATTGGGACTGAACTGCACTTAGGACATGTGACCCATGTTCTTGTGATGTCACTGGCCTAGGAAGAGGCCTAAGTGCTCATAGAGTAGCACAACCTCTTCGAACAGCTGATTAGCAGGGATGCCGGAAGTCGGACCTCCAAGGATCTGACACTGATTACCAGTGGCGTACATAGAGAAGTAAGGACCCCATAGCAAGGATCAAACCAGCCCCCGCCCTCCACACATGCACACAGGACAGAAGGCCTTTTCAATGACCCTTGGGGCATTTTTCCACTGCCTCATTTGCTAAAAGTTCTTCATTTAGAGGGTAGAGTCCTGACAAAGTTTTCACCTCCAGTAGAAGAGGAGACACCCCCAACTAAGACTGGGCCCCCTCTTGCCCTGGGCCCCATAGCAGTCGCATGGTCTGCCGCTATGGTGGTTACGCCCCTGCTGATTACCTATTCTAAGGATAGGCCATCAATATCAAAATCTCAGATAACCCCTTTAAAGTGTAGATAGAAAACGGCACAAACTGAATGTAAAGCTTTCCATATACTAATGTTGGTGAAATCTGCCAATTTTGGAGAGACTGTTCAACCATCTAAGGAATATGGATGGAGGACTCCCAACTCTCCCCTGATGGCAGATGTTGTGGAAGGAAAATATTGGGCTGACAACACATGTACACTCAGCACCAAGTGTCCATGTGTATGGGGGAGTCAGGAGAGACAGCTGTGTTTGGCCGACAGGTATCTACTGGTTTGGCCAGTCTAAAATACTGTTCCCTAAAGCCAAAAAAGGGTGCTGCCAAGACAAAATTCTCATCTTATGGATGGTTCTACTTTGTTTGAACCAATATGCCAACTAACATATCTAATGATACCCTCGGGGAAATCACTAATAGAAGGTTTCTATAAGAATGTTATATACAAGGGATAACTATTTCAAGAATATGAATCTTCAATCATTTTCTTTTCCTAGAGGCGAAGACGACAAACAATCCACATATAATGATGAGGATCGTCAAGTCATGGAATCAAAGCTAGCATTAATGTCATATTTGGACTATCATGTGGTCCATCTAACTGCATAAGATGAGTCATATAAAGAAAAAAACTAAAATCTACAGTGTCTACAATACATAACAAGAGCAATGGAAGGTGACCAAACAAAGACCTATAAATTAGTCAACTTTTGCCGGGGTCAGACATAGAACCTATCGGTAATATCCCTGGTGTGCAGGGGGCTGCCTGACTCTTCACTACTACCCATTATGCTTTTCATTTGTCCATCCCTGTACATCAGAACTTGAAGCTCTCAGCCATAATTAGCACTGGGAGTGTCCGGTCCTGAGCCACGGAGATGGACAGTGGCCGGCGCTGCAAGATATGACAGTGTCACTGTGGGCACTGACTGGGGGGAGCCCACGTCGTCACCACCACTGGAGAAGTAATACCTGTGTTGTGCTAACCGGCAGGGGTGGCGCCAGGCAGGGTATAGGCTGAGCCGCTGCTGACAGAGGTGTAGTTATAGGGGAAACGGCTGCTTTAGGGACCAAACTCAGAAAAGGCCCACCCAGGAGGAGGAATGAAAGATTTTATTTTATTATGAGGCCCCCTTAACAGTATTATACAATGATCAATGACTGTTGGGCCTGGGCCTCTCAGACCAGGCCCAGCAGCCGTTGGGCCTGGTCTGAGAGAGTGATCTTGACTAGCCACAGGAGTGGGGGTTGCGAAGAAATTGTCTTCGTACAAAAATTTGCTGTGGGGCCCGGTCATTTCTAGTTATGGCAGTGGCTGTTGATCTGAGGTAAGAACAGGACCTGATGCTCCCAGCATTAGGACATCACATGATTACTGTCTCTGATGCTGGGAGCATGACCTACGCACAGTTGGAGACCTGCAGTGAAGTACAGCTGCCACTGTGGAGCTGACGGCCCTGTAGGTGTAGCTCCAATTGTACCTGCCACGCAGCAGGCAGGAGATGACAACTCTCCACTGGAGAGCGATGGACACTGTCTGTGATGGTGAATGTAGAACAAAAAATCCCAGCAGCTGTGTCTTTTTCTCAACTGTTGAAAAAGGCTTGTATGCCGAAACGCGTCCTGGTTATAGGACATTTTCTGGAATGAAATAAAAGAAACCTACTTGCAAAAGACACAGCTGCTGGGATTTGTTGTTCTACTGTTCATTGGAGGTTGCTCCTCTCCCGTGCAGCGTGCAATTTTGAGTGAGTGCTGGCCTGCTTCTTCTCTGATTGTGATGGTGAGTGTGACGGACAATCACAGAAGCTCAGCCTGACCTCTGCTGCCCTGACCGGATGTGACTGCTCAGCCTGCCTGACTGCCTCCCTGCCCAAGGCTCAGCGGCCTGCCCTGGTGTTGTGGTGGGTAATCGCTGCCTTACGACAGCAGTACTACTTTATCCTGCTAGTGTCACACTACGTTTTAGCTCTTTGCAGGGCTTTCCGTCAGGAGTCTACGTCTAAATACCTGAAAACAGTATTATAACATATACCACAATGGTTTGCGCGTTCCGTTCTTTTCTGCCAGACATTTTTGTATGGTGGACTGTGCTATTCAGTCTGGTGCAAAAGCCAGAACCAAATGGAAAACAGGTGGAAGGGAGTCTGAAGATGACCTTCTTTCAACCTATTAAAGTCAATGTGATGCGGTATATGTTTGAATACCGTATTCCGGCATTCAGATGTGTACCCCTGACAGAAAGTCCTACAGATAGCAGAAAATCAATATATATATATATCAAGAGAGATAAATAGACGAATAGATAGGTGATGGATAGAGCTGCATTCACATCATTACAGGTGACAAAAAGGATGGCGTACTTTGGGAGACATAGCATAGAAAAGCATAATATGCTGTGATTTTCCATCATGTTTTGTCCAGTAGAAAAACCATACACATTAAATGGATATCTTGGGATCCTATGGTGACGGATGTCTCTGTATGGCGTTCATCTGAGGCATCCGTTTAACATGTTATATGTGGCACAAAATTGGGATGTGAACAAAGGGTACGACTACCAGGCCCAGTTGTGCCACGGCTGCAATGCAGTCATGTTGTGATCGAGTACCAGATGGCCAGGCAAGCCGCAGCAGGCCCCAATGAACTAATTAGTAGTGTACTGTACAGTGGGTCATCATTGTTAATAAGCCTACAGCACCCGCAAAGCTGCGCGGCAAACAGCGCAGTTCAAATTAATTAATCGGTGCCCGCTGTGGCTCGTATGGCTATAAAGGAAAAGTGAGCAATCTTAGAGGCCTGTGTGGCAAAGTCTGTAGAGATGAATGTGGGTGAAAGAAGTCATCATGGTGGTCTGGACTAAATGAAGAAGGTGTGGAAAGAAAACGTGTACATCAGAGGAGACATCACTAGATGTAATAGGTATATGGTGTTATATTCTCCTATATTTTTGGTAGTACTGAAAGACCAGGCAGCCTGCTGTTGGAATGGCTGGCTCGGGGCTGTTGCCTGCCTCTCCCCTCTAAGCCCACTCCTCCATATTTTAATTAGAGACCACTGGAGAGTGTTTGACACTGCATTTGGGGAGTTATTTTGTGCTGCTGGGGCAGTATATTCTACTGCACTGTTCTATTTTTTCTGCTGGCATAGTCTTTTGTGCTGCGCTGTGATTTTTGGTTCTGTTGAGGCAGTATATTGTGCTGAACTGTGATATATGATTCTGAGGGGGCAGTATATTGTGCTGCACTGTGATATTTGGTTCTGTGGGGCAGTATATTGTGCTTCACCTTGATATTTGGTTCCGCTGGGGCAGTATATTGTGCTGCACTGTGATATTTGGTTCCGCTGAGGCAGTATATTGTGCTGCACTGTGATATTTGGTTCCGCTGAGGCAGTATATTGTGCTGCACTGTGATATTTGGTTCTGCTAAGGCAGTATATTGTGCTGCACTGTGATATTTGGTTTCGCTGAGGCAGTATATTGTGCTGCACTGTGATATTTGGTTCTGCTAAGGCAGTATATTGTGCTGCACTGTGATATTTGGCTCCACTAAGGCAGTATATTGTGTTGCCCTGTGGTATTTGGTTCTGTTGGGGCGGTATATTGTGCTGCACTGTGGTATTTGGTTCTGCTGGGGCAGTATATTGTGTTGTACTGTGATATTTGGTTCTGTTGGGGCAGTATATTGTGCTGCACTGTTGTATTTGGTTCTGCTGGGGCAGTATATTGTGCTGCACTGTGATATTTGGTTCTGCTGGGGCAGTATATTGTGTTGTACTGTGGTATTTGGTTCCTCTGAGGCAGTATATTGTGCTGTATTGTGGTATTTAGTTCTGCTGGGGCGGTATATTGTGCTGCACTGTGATATTTGGTTCTGCTGGGGCAGTATATTGTGTTGTACTGTGGTATTTGGTTCTGCTGGGGCAGTATATTGTGTTGCACTGTGATATTTGGTTCCGCTGAGGCAGTTTATTGTGCTGCACTGTGGTATTTGATTATGCTGGGGCAGTATATTGTGTTGTACTGTTGTACTTGGTTCGGCTGGGGCAGTATATTGTGCTGCACTGTGGTACTTGGTTATGCTGGGGCAGTTTATTGTGCTGCACTGTGGTACTTGGTTCTGCTGGGGCGGTATATTGTGCTGCACTGTGGTATTTGGTTCTGGTGGGGCGGTATATTGTGCTGAATTGTGATACTTGGTTCTGCTGGGGCGGTATATTGTGCTGTACTGTGATATTAGATTATGCTGGGGCAGTATATTGTGCTGCCCTGTGATATTTGGTTCTGCTGCGGCATTATATTTTGTTGCATTTGATTCTGCTGCAGGGCCAAATACCACAGTGCAGTAAAATATTCTGCCCCTGTATTACTAGCCCTGGGTTCTTGTGCAGGCCCAACCTACATTAATTGACCCATGGGGCCACTTTTATTCCCAGGGCCAATTTAAATTCCCATTTCCTTTGATCTTTTGTCGATGATTGTACTCATCTGTTGCTGCTGGTGCTCTTTATGGATCTCTATAAAGAGATGACATATCACACCATATTTTCTTGTAAAATAAATCTAAACCGTACATTCAATGAACTTGACTTTCTTTGGATGCTTATTAACATGATTAAGCCCCTTGTCATGGAGAGTTCATTGAAGATGGTCCTTACTCATTGAGTGCAGGATCACTCAGCAATACTGATGGCCCAGAAGCCAAACAAGCTATGGGCACCAGATCTCATGAGTCAAGGATTGCCTTTTGGAGTATCTAAGAAAGCTGGATGACCATGACAACCCCAATCAATAGAGAAAGAACAGAGAGATGGAGCCCTCTGAGGAGTCAGCCTAGATGAGCACCATGACACCAACATCCACTACATTCATCCATTTCAATCTCAACACGTTACCACATTGTCTATGGCAGATCCCAACGTAATGGATATTAATCAGGGTCCAAAATAGAAAGAGCAGCTCATAAAATCAGCAAAAATAAGGGGAAAAAATGTTGTACAGCTACAATTTTTACACAAATTTTAATATAGAATAGGCTACTTTCACACTAGCGTTTTGCTGGATTCGTCAGGGCTCATCAAAAACGCTTCCATTACAGATAATACAACCATCTGCATCCATTATGAACGGATCCGGTTGTATTATCTTTAACATAGCCAAGACGTCATGAACATCACTGAAAGTCAATGGGGAACAGATCCATTTTCTATTGTGTCCGAGAAAACGGATCCGTCCCCATTGACTTGCATTATGGGTCATGCCAGATCCATTTTGCTCCGATGACGGAAAAAAAAATGCAGCTTGCTACGGTTTGCTGTCCGGTATGGGAATGCAACCAAACGGAACAGAATGCATTTTGGAGCACTTCGAAGCATTTTTCTTCCAGTATTGAGACCCTATGACGGATCTCAATACCGGAAAATAGAAATGCTAGTGTGAAAGTAGCCATATAGGATTGTTGTGTTCTACATTTTCATTAGTATTGGCTCCAGGGAATAAATTATTCCCAAAAAAAGTCACAAATCATTTCTAGAGACAAAAATGTTAATATTTGAAAAAAAATTTTGCTAGCCAAAATTTTTGAAGTGACAAGAAAAGGGAAGATGTTCAAGTAGATAAAGTTTTGGTCATATTTATTAAGGAAGCTTGAATGTGCTGCAAATCTATCCATGTTCTTAGAAGGCATACAATTCATTTTCTGACTGTTTTTAATAAATTTTGGGTAAATTAAGCCAACTAACGCCTTTACTTAGACTGGGCTAATAAGAGCAGCTTTCTACCAGTGGGATTCAAGATCTTACACTGATATAGAGATATGGATTTGGTCAGAATAGACTGATAAATGTAAAAAAAAAGATAGAAATAAGCCGCATGTGTATAGGTCTAGGAATTGTTAATGTTTTTTCGGTTTGCCCCAATTGTAAAACCTAAATTGGAAATAACATGCAAAATAATTCTGAGCCATTAGTAAAGAGTTTAGTCATTAGACTTGGGATTAAGCTTAATGGTTGTGACATATGTCAATGGTACCTGCTAATAAAAGTTGGGTTTTATTTACGTTGTGCTCTTAAGGTGAATTTACACAAGCGGGTCATTATTAGGAAGGATCTGTTCCGTCCTGATATCTGCCAGTTTGTAAGAAATTATATTATGGGGATGAGCGTTGGCTACTGCCATCGCTCGTCTTCATACAGAGCCATTGTTCCTCGGCAGGAAATCACGTGCCGAGACCCATGATTGGAGGAGGATTGCTGCATCAACAATGATTTCACGTTTTTCTCATTCATCGTACTAGCATTCGCTCCCAATAATCGGCCTGACAATGGTCCACGTAAATCCAACTTTACCAAAGTCCATTCTCGCAAAAACAAGTCCCTTGGTTTTGTTTTTTAGAAGGTTTTTATGTTTTACTTGGAACGGGAAATTGATGATCTTGTTAACTCAACAAACAAATGCTTCCCTCCCATATTTAGTGTCCAGTAGGGAAAAGAAGATGCCAAAAACATTCATGAAGTGGTGAAAGGACTTGAGAATGGTTACTGGCCACGACTGTATCCCTCCAGTTCTTCTCCTATCTTAACTTCTACTTGTTCTTGTAGACCTAAGCCAGGGCAAATGTCGGTCCGATATATCTAGAACAAACATAAGTACAAAGGCTGGTTCCCGATAAACTGCCCATGTAAAGGTGTCTCATATCACCCAAATGCTCTTTCATTGGGTGAAATTATCATTTATGTGGACACCTAAATCACTGTTCTGGGCAGCAGATCGTGTTGTGTACATAATGATCTGCTGCCCAAAAACAATGAATCTACATGAGGACTAGTGGTCTCCATACCATGGAGCTGATTGCTGCCTATAAATACAACCCTTTCATCCACCAAGGAGCAGGCAAATATAGGGAAGGAATTGTCTCTTCCCGATAATTGCCTGCTCAGTCTGCACTTGAAAATATGCCTTTATTTTTTATATTAGATCCAGGATAGGTTACAAGGTGAAGGTGCCAATGGAGGACATAGCATAGTGTTTTTAAGTAGAGCACTAGGGGTTAATATTGATTAGAAATTACTACATATCAGGAGCAGTTCACATAATATGTATTGTCTTTCATAACAGGAGCTCCTTTTTAGTAGTTAAGTAGCTTTCACCACAAGTTCTGAACCATCTGCAGTAAGGCTAAAGTCCACTCGAGTACAGTTCTGGTGCTATGAAACGTGGCTTGAAGAGAAGCTGAAAAAGTGACGACTATCTCCCTCAATCAATGTTGAAATGGTTGTCACTTCCTCCCCAGCACAAAACAGAGAAACCTGAATCTTGTATTCCACCTTGTAGCATTAAAAATTCAAGGAATCTTTTTGAATGACCCCAAGGGTTCCGTCAATAGAGGATTCTCTAATGGGAAACATAAGAAGCGCAATAAAACTACAGACACTTTTGGGGGAATTTTATGTATATTTGGTAGGAACTTATTTAGTGGGAGATCCTTGGCTTCCTACATCACCTTAAGTAAAGCGAGGAGACTCAATCTAAAAAGTAATGGTCCTACCTGTGGCTATAACTTTGGCAACAAGAGTAACAATAATTATGAACAGAATCCTAAAGCCTAAACAACCAAACAGATGTTCAGTCAAATCCACAAAGCCATTGTTTGTAGGCGCTAAAATTTCTATAAATTTTCCCAAAACCAATATTTAATTTCCTTTCCACTCTGTTGGACCCCAGTGAAGGACACTTGATTTACTAAACAAATTGTGCTTGGTTTCTGAATCCCTAAATTTTGCTCTTATTACGAGTCTAAAAATCCCGAAAACAAGTAATTTTTTTTCTTTTCCGGAAATCGTTGTATGTGCTGTGAAAAGCTGCATTAAGCTTCGGGAATAGTTTGTTCATTACTGATTGCTACTCAACAATGATAAGAATAGAATTTTTTTTCCAATGCCCCTTTGGGAGATCTGCATATTGACAATTTAAAGACACCATGCCGATTCCCGTGAAGACGATGGATCTTACTGTCTACGCTCATGGAATTATGACAAAGAAAATGCTTTCTTGCAGCAAGGTATTTCAGGCCCCCTGATGGTGAATCTATGTCAACCAAGGCGGGCCGCCTCTGTTTAATGTGTGCTTTGGGTGTGTTATATTGTTCTGATATGACTGACGCATTATTCGTCATCTTCAGCTGTGAAGTGTTCTCTGTCTTATCTCAGCACATATCATTTTTGTATTATTTATCTCCGAATTTTGGAGGCAAAAAAAATAAAAACATTACCAGCTCTACACATTATGCACAACGCATAGGACATTAATTACCATGTAAGTTTGTGAGCAAAACGCAATTTAGTATTTTTTTTTTTTTTGTAGTATTATACATGTAAAAAAAAAAAAAAGTATTGGAAGAACTATTGGCGTTAGTCCCTATGCAAAGCAAGATAGATCCAAAAATATTTTATTTTGGCTTTTTTTAAATACTATATTACAGAATAAACCTTCCATCCCTAAAAAAATCCATACTGGTCTTTGTATATATATATGTATGAAATACTATTTTTAATACTAATAGTACATTTCTATAACATGTCATACAACATACAATGTGAGATTATTTATTTTTATTTTTATTCTTATTAGAAATGATAAATTCGAAGAAGGTTACGTGAATAAAAATGTCACCTTAATGGATAAAAATCTAGAAAAAAAAATTGGTCAATTTTCTCAAACGTAAATGTCAATAATTACTAAATAAAATTACAAAAACAGTATATAATAATATAAAATGTTTGGCTTTACAGGGCGCAATATATAGTATAAATTCGGATTATATCTCACCCTTATAGGACATTACTAGGAGTGGCTAACGCAACCATTGGCTCATCTAGAAATTTTTACTTTTTATTTTATATTTTTTTAGTTTGAAATAATGTATCCAAAGTAACACACTGAGCACTAAAATGATAGATAATCAACGTACAATATTAGAAAAAATCCTTTTAAAATGAAACGGCAAATTCAAATTTTATTTTTAAAATCTAATTTAAAGCTGTTATTATAAATGACTAATGAATGAGGATTAGCGTTGGCTTTATTAATTGAAAAAAATAATAAAATATATATATATATATAACTTTACCATTTTCTATTATTAAAGCAGTTCTTCAGAGCAATGGTCTGAGCAGAGAAAAAAAATCTTTGGTCCACCATTTTGTTGTGGGGTTAGGTGCTTAGCAGCAAAATGGTGGCTGTCACTAATGATTCAATGTTATTAAAACCGTAATATCTTAGGGCGTTTCACGTTCAAAGTCATTTTTTTTTAATATTCAATTGTCCCAAAGAAAAAAAAAATCTAAGTTTGTTCAAAAAAGTTTTCACCTAAAAATTTCCCAAGAAATGAAATATCAGAATAAAAAATGTTATTATGGATTAAATAAAAAGATTTGTGTATCAACAATAGCAGTGTAGACATAAATTGTACACTCAGTATGATACATCTGTATATACAGTATATATGGTTTCCTCCAGCACTGCTCTATTCCTAGTAATAATAAATAGTGCCTCCAATAAAAGGTACTAGAAACTATGAAGAATCCAAAAACAGCCAACCCTGAAAACAGTCCTAAAATAGAGTTAACAGTATGGTACCGCCATTCTTAGCAACTGGGTGTTTTGAGCAGCATCGTACCTAATATCCCCTACTTTCAGTCGTTAACTTGTTTACACTTAATTAAGGAGTGTGTCTAATTACAAAGCTGAAACAACTAGTTAGGAGCCTACTCCATACTGTGGACCACGTGGTCCATTTTTTCAATTTTTTTCCTTTTCTTTCCGCTTTATAAAGAATTTAGATCTTCCATCGAAATCCAGAGTTTGTGAATATGTTTTGCTTTCTTTTTTTTTTCTAATTTTATTCATTTATTTCTTCTTTATGTAATAGATTTTAGTAATTTTTTAAAGCTATAAATGTAGAGGGTGAATCCTAAGCGTTATCCGTTAGCACAAAGCCACAACCATGACATATTGGGTGCCTACTCTTGAACTCAAGATGACCTCTATAGCCCTTGAGGCATGTAAGGCTGACAGATTGAAGCCATAGTTAGGCCACGGAATACAACCGTTTCAAAATAAATTTTACATCACCATTTGGTAAAAACAGTCCTCCATTAATAAATTGGCTTTCATTCTAAGCTACATTAAGAAAGACCACATAGACCTCCTTCGTTCTCATCTGTACCATGAAGAGGTACTGAACATATGATACTTAGATAAGTAAGAGCATCCTCAAAAACATGTATGACCAGGCCCTCAGTTTTCCATTACTATACTATTTCTAGAAGTTGTCAACCTGTTATTTTGCAGAATTATCAGTACACCTCCAGTCCCTCATGCTTCAGACTTAACAAAACCCTCATGCTCCACAGGAGCACAGGATCTTTCCCCGTTGTAGTAGCATTTATCTCTAAAATGACCAGCTTCCGAGTCAATCTGCTGGTACACGATGCAGATACACTTACAAAAAGATAAGGTATGACAGCTCCACCTCAAACCTCTGAGGTGGGAAGAACAATTTGACTATTATCCAACAGTCAGGACTGACTGGATCTCGAAGAGAGAATTTTATATGCCTATGATAGTATATGTGTCCGTATGTGGAAATATATAGTACCGTAATACTGACTAATGACATAAATAAATAACATGTGTGTGTAAATATTATGGTAGTGTATCCATATTTATAAGAAATCTAATCTAATTAAGCAATATTTGGGGCTTTTAGACGATCTAAGGATTAAAAATGTTTTTTCTGCTCTGGACTATGGTTGCTCCAGTCCACAGAGGGAAACATTACATAATACATTTACACACATACACACACCTACGCACTTTTGTGTGTTTAGCATAGTTGTGCATATTTACATCTGTAGCACTGTAGGGCAGTAGGATAAAAAAATATATATAAATCCCTTCAATCCATCACTATTTTGACTATGCTCAAGTTACTAATTTGCATCCAAAGATAAATCCAACAAGATCTCTGCCCATAGTCCACTATTCTGAGACGTACTCACACTGTGATATCTCAATATTATGTCTCATTCAGCTACATTATTGTTATTCCCTAAAGGCCAAAATTGAGTATATACATACAAAGTGTAATACAACCACACCTCTACTATCTGAGATATTTCCTTTTCTATAAGACACACTTGCCATAGGACATTTCACTCCTCTACTGAGAACTCATCTCTCCTGAACTCACAGGGCATTCCCGTTACATTTTGTCTTTAAATACCCTGCGCGGTCTACGGTTCCATTTAGTGTAAGTGCTATTGATTTGGAAGCAAAGCGCTGTGTTTATTGCCCCTAAAACCCTGCAGGAAGAGAACTTGGGCTGACTGGTTCAGGTTTTACATGCTACAGACGTTGAGAGTGGACGAGTCCTCTTGCACAAGGCCTCATCAGGATTGTTGTTACAAATTCTTGAACAATAAAGTTGTGAATAGCTAATAATGACAAAAAAAAAAAAACAATGCCGAGACATTGCAGAATATAAGGCATTTTAAAAAAAAAATCCTGGCAGTGATCACCATGTTAAGGGGCTTAGGGATCCTGTGTCTAAATATATCCTAGCTATAACGTATTATTCCGGAGTAATGCTACATACTGTGGCTCTGACATGCTTACCCATGCATGGCTAACATAGGACATGCAATGACGTTACTCTATATGGTGGTATTCAGCCGTCCTCCTCACCACTTGGAGAGGAGAAGTCAATGCTGGCCTCATTGCAACTTTATACATATTTCATTGCTTTCTATAGGCTTGACGGAAACCCGATGTAAAGATACTGTACTTGATGTAGCAGAGAACGCCTGCCAGATGGAGACAACAACGGGCTTTGTGTTATGCCGGGGAGTGCACCATAGCTCTCAATTAATAGTTTGTTTTGGGGCTAGAAAGCAAGATCACCACTGTGCGGACACTAGAGGAACTAAGAGACATTATGGTCGTTATCAGAATCACGTAACTTTTACATGACAGGAAGCGATGCACCGGCAGCTATGAAGCCGTCCTGTCTTCTGTCGTAACATAATTTTCTATTGGCTCGTTAACTAAAATGATTGATGCGTTAGATAGGAAAACAGAGGCCTCGTTTACACAGTTGGAAGGATAGGAATGTATTCTTATGCTCACCCATCTCTCAGTTGCCTCCATTCATTCTCTTCTCTTCCATACTATTCCCTCCATCTCCCCCCCCCCCCCCTTCCCTTGTTAAATCCTTACCTCTGACCAGGATCCGTCGACAGTAATCAGCTTCTCCTGCGGACTGATTGTCTTGACCTTCCTCTTTGGACGATCCAGGGCTGGAGGTGGAGGTCACGGGAATGTCCTTAATGCTGTGGCCTCGTAAGGAACACTCTACATCAGCTCTGCTTCCCTTGTCTCTGAGTCGCTCTGTACATGATGTGGCTGACTTGCCACATAGAGGGCTTCTTCTCTCCTCGGACACTCCATCGCCCATACTAGTAGCCTGATCAAACATCAGGCGAAGCCCCCCCTAACCCCTAGGCTGGCCCCCTCCTTCCAAAACCACTTTCAGAAAGGAGGAAAAACAAAAACAAACAAGCAACAATTCACCGAGACAGCAGAAGTCAGCAGTCCAATGCATGTAGGGCATCAGAGGCTCTGTACAAGTATTCCACATAAGGTTTTGGCATGGTCGCCACCGTACACAAATGCAAGATCCCCTCAATGTAGGTCCTTCTTAAGAGGCACACAAATCAAGTTGTTTCCAAGTCTGAGTTTTCAGACAGTGCGAGCTTAAGTGAGGGAGATGTACCGATCATGTACAGTAAAGAGCGCCTCTGAGTCAACTTAAAGACAGTTATATCTAGGATTGCGATGACTTTACTCCTTCTGTCTTCCTTTCGCTCTCTTTTTTTTCTCTGCCCAGCCAAGGATGAAGAATTGTGAATGAATGAGGAAAGGCGTTGCAAGTTGATTTTTTTGAGAGAAAAAATAGAGTTCAGAGTTTGACAGTCCAAAATATCCTTCAGTCTTCCAAAACTTCTGGAGTCTGTAAAGCCCAATATGCAAGGAGAGGAGGTAGGGCTCCCGGTACTGATGTGCAGTCACTGATCCCAAATGCTTGTCTTGTCCACGACCAAAGTCTTCTTTTCCATTTTGTCTGACAGGTTGGACTTTGAAATAGGATGGCGTGGGTAAAAAAACATCAATACTACTTTAAAAAATATATATATATTTAGTAGAGGAGAAGGGAGGGTATAAAGGGATGGGCAAAGGAGAGAGAAGGAGGGAATAGGGAGGAGGGAAATTGAGATTAGCAAAGACTGTCTATATGTTTAACTCTCCACCTCTCCCTCCTACTCTGCATTTTCAGATAAGCAAAGGAAATACCTTGGGATCACAGCTACATAAATGCTCCTGTTGAGAAAGGAGGTAGGTAGGAGGCTTTTTTTTAAATTGAGTGCTTACTACAACGTAATTTCCTGCTTGTCAAATGCCTGCTATGGATTGGTAAACAAAGGATCTGTTTAGTGCAGGCACTTGAATATACATAAATCTAAGGGGTGAAAGGGGGGCGGTGAAGAAAACAGCATATTTTGTATTAAGACAGGAGACGTGGAATATGCAATGTTAAAATGCTATATTAAAAAAAATCTAAATAAATATTTATCCTGGAATATAAATTACAATATTAAGTATAACGCAAATTATCACCTGCTACGTTTTTTCATTGGGAATCATGTGACACAAAGGTTTAATAGAAAAATATGTTATTAATGTGACCATGTATGACCTGTTCTTGTATTTTCATGTGACTTTTTGTATTGTCTTGATTTACGTTGCAAATTATGACGTGGATACAGCGATTTGTAATAAATTTACATTGATTTGAGAAACCAATTCTGTCTGGCTGTCGTGTTACTGTTCTATGGAAATATATTGTGTATTGTAATACGTACGCTCTCTGAAAAGTGTGTTCTAAAGAGCTCAAAGATGTACTAATTATTTTTTTTATAAATACATACCGTCCAAAAATAATAATAGGACAACTTGATGCCAAGTGTATTAATTTTGGCCAATATATTCATCTAATTAAGTGAATACCACAGGAAGAATAAGAAAATAAAATATATGGGTTCTCACAAAAAATGTAATACTGATAGTCAAGCTCTGCTACTGGAAGCATAATCTGTAAGTTATAACCTCACATTTTACACAAACTGCTCCGGATCCTAATTCGTTCCATTGTCTTTTATGTTTTTTTCAAAGTTTAGAAGTCTAAACTTTTTTTCTAAATTTGATCACACTGTTAGTAATACCTTCATGAATGCACATCGTTTCACTCTTTTGTTCTTTAGCACAATAAAATTCACTCATGTATGACTACCTACCTGCCAGATCAGGGAAGTATGATGAAATGCATATATCCTCGCAAAAAAATGTAAAATAATGAATATCGATAGTCAAACTCTGCTACTGGGAAAGATCTGCAAGTTATGAGCTCGAATTCTGCACAACACTGCTCCTACCTCCAGTTTATTAAAATTTTTTGGGTTGTTTGTCCTAAGTTTACAAGAAGTGTAAACTTTTTTTGTGAATTTTAAACCACAGCAAGTAATACCTCCATGAATGCACATCCTTTTTGACTCTTTTCTACTTTAGAGAAACTCGATCTCCAGGGGTTTGAAATATACAAAAGATTTCAATTAAATAAACAGGATCTAAATGAATAAGTCTGTTAATTGGATACGCTTGTCTGACTCCCACAGCAATGCAAGGGGGGAAAAAAAGCTATTTCACCATTCGATAAATCAATTGGGAAGCTAAAACATAGAGTAAATATATATACTGTATATATATATATATATATATATATATATATTGCCTATGTGGAAGTATGCCACTTTTCAATAACTTATTAACATTATCTTAACATTATTATATCATTTTTTAATGTTAGTTTATAGTTTTCTTACATAGACTATCTTTATTTTTATTTTATTTTTTATTTTTTTCAGATAATATTATAGTCTTGGTTTAGCCAGAAGTATTTTAAGTGTAGACTTACATTACATTAATAAGTAAAATCTTTTTTGAAAGCCCAACGTTTTCTGTTGTGTTTTCATTTCTAGATCAAGAAATATTTCACAGCAGCATATAACATATTAGATAGGAAAAATTTCCTTGAACAGCTTCCTATTTTATGAAAAGGTAATGTTACCTTCCTATAACACTGTATAAGCCATGAACCATGAATAGTCTAACTATATCTATACAGAAACCAATAAAATACGTTTTATACAATGTTCAAGTATATCTACCACCCACCCAAAAAATATATTTTTTTTACTTATTAGTTGGTCAAAGTCTATATTACTTATTTTATATCACTTTCACTATGCAATAAAAGACTATATATATATACATATATATATATATATATATATATATATATATATATTACACTATGTAAGAGTTGGGACTGTGGAAATGGAACACAGTATATATACACATAGTGTGTGTGTGTATATATATATATATATATATATATAGTGTGTGTGTGTGTGTGTATATATATACATATATATATATATAGTGTATGTATATATATATATATATATATATATATATATAGTGTGAGTGTGTGTGTATATATATATATATATATATACATATATAGCGGTAGAAACCACTGCACACCTCTCTATATGGTGAAAAAAATGTGTCTTTATTCACACATGTCACAGCGGTGACGTTTCGGTCCCCTCACGGAACCTTTCTCAAGCCAAGTCTCTTGGCTTGAGAAAGGTTCCGTGAGGCAACCGAAACGTCGCTGCTGTGACATGTGTGAATAAAGATACATTTTGTTTACCCTATACAGAGGTGTGCAGTGGATTTCTACTGCTATCTATACACCTGGAATGAAGGGTCGAACGCTGGCACCCGGATTATTGTTTGGAGACGTGCTGCCCTATTTTCTGAAGAAATATATATATACGGTGTTTACTCTTCCAGAGTCCCAACTCTTACATAATCCTATCTGTTAGTGTAATATATATATACATAAAAATTGTATAAAAGTTTTATTCTGTTGAGTTCTAAGGAGGCAAATCAATGTTTCAATTGACCCAAAGTTTGTAAAAGAAAACTTTTAGGGAAGATTTTTTGACCAAGTAATAACTACAGAGACCATATTGTATTCTGGCATAGTCCCATAGGTGTCAGCCATTGTTGTGCCTCAAATGTTAACTTACAAAATATTAAAATTAAAATAAAACGTCCTCAGCCTGGAAATGTTGTAATAGCAAATGAATTAAAAGCCCATGAAATATTAATAGGGATAATAGTGATAAATATGAATTACTACATGAAGAGTTTTCAGCATTTTTAAAGAAAATCTGAAACTATAGTGGCTTTCAGAAATAATCGCAGTGAAATGCTCACGAGTTTGATAACTAAAGTGAGATTGCACCAATGGGACTCAATCATCGTAAAGGGCTTAAAACTACACTTGTTGATCACACCATGAATCCGTCATGTCACTTCATATGGACCTGTACTTTGTAGCATGGGTAAAAAATATTCAAAACTTTACTGAATAGAGATCTGGGTAGCCTGAAAAGAGATTTTTGCTTTACTGGGATAAAAAGACATATTATATTAAACAGAGATGTAGCAGAGCTGAGTGTGATGTTTAGCCCACCTCATCATGATGTTTTTAGTTTTCCATAAGACTACAGGTAAACCCTCGTAACGAACAAAAGGAGAGACTGGGACATAAGTTTATCCCTGATCACTTATCTCCATACAGCCTATAAATGTACATTTCTTACATTCATTTCTGCCCATTATACGGGTAATTACAGATTCACACTGATTAATATAGTAGGTGATCAACTGGTTTTCCAAAACTTGTAGTATTTTAATTCCACCACCACTTCTTCATAAAGCTCAGCCTGATTCCATGCAGCGCCAGGGCTCGATGTACATCCATTTCGCTCAAATATGAGATCTAGAAGAAAAAAACATAATAAAAGTATAATAAACAATATAAATCATAAGATATCCTGACAACTAATGTACTAGAATATGGCTGATCGTATCCACCACCGAATACACCAATATCCCAAAAAGACTGTCTACACTCTCACCGAAAACTCTCTTCACACCACGAGCCCTGCTGAAACATATATTTATATCCATAGATTAACGCAAAAGCAAATTAAGCATCTCCGCGGGCCACTTCCAGAACTGCTTGTACATTATCATTTATTCTCTTTGCAAAAAAGGTTCAAGTACAAAATTATGAATCCAAGATTTTTATGCATTTTTGTTTTTTGTTGTTTTTTATGAGATTATAGATCCATAGTTTTTTTATATTTTTTAAATAGCACCAATATACTGAACTTGTCAAATTAGCTTGAAAAGACACATTTTAAAAGCTGACGTGTCTGAACATAGGAACATATGCCAACATGTCAATGAGGTTTTTAGGACCTGATGAGGTTTCAGAACAGATTTGGTAAAGCTCTTGAAAAAAAGGAAAAGAAAACTTATTAAACTTTGCTCCAATTCTCTGCATCAT
The DNA here is from genome assembly GCA_033119425.1 of Bufotes viridis. NCBI lineage: Eukaryota > Metazoa > Chordata > Amphibia > Anura > Bufonidae > Bufotes > Bufotes viridis. The sequence goes on along the minus strand of CM065589.1, from coordinate 597,880,188 downwards.
CATTTTTTTATGAGTAATTTAAAAAAAATAAAACCAGATTCACGAAAAAAAGGAAGTTTTAATTCATTTTTTTAAAAAAAATTAAAACTTGCCCTTTAAAAGGCGGTGTATATATAACTAGTTACAGACATTTTTCTTTCACTGTAATTTGAATGTAATGTGATTTTGCAGCACATTATTTATTCAAAAAATGTCTAAAAAGCCTCCTTCTCGTTCCAATTTTTGCATTTTCAAACCAAATATAATGTCAAGTAGGAAAATAAATAAAATCAATACCCATGCTCCTCCCACTGCGACTCTTATCCAATCCCACGGGATGTCTCAAACTTGAAGTAATATGAAATAAAAATGTATTATAAACCTGGGGGTCTCTCTGTGACTGTGGCGTTCAACGGCTTCATGTATCATTTGAAAAGATTCGGAATTTCATCATTATTTACGGAGAACCGCTTGATTCGGCAGACTGGATAACTGAGCATTTTATCTAACATAATCAACTGGTAATTCTTAGAAAAACTTCTAGGGAAAGAAGGATTTAATTGAATGCAAAATTTACGATTCAAAAAATTTCAAAAAGTTAAAAAGAAAATAACTTGTGCACATACACACACACACACATTGGGAATGGGTAATAGACAGGAGGACCTTTAATGTCGATCTGAGGTGAAAATGTCCAGTGCAGAACATGTTTCTCGTAACCCACTGTAGAGTTTTTGTGTCTGAACTTTTTTTTTTTACATCACTAAAAGATTCGCCAAACAGGAAAATCTCTGCAATTATTTCTGACAATTACAATAGAATTTACTACTGATGGAGGAGAACGTCAATGGCCAACACCGAGAGGAAGGTTACCCCAAATGCTCCATATCTGCCACATCCATTATATTATCTCATTCTGAGACTTTGGTTTGGATAAAACGGATATGGAAATACCAGAAACATGATGGAATATAGTCTCCGTGCAGATGATGTCCTGGTCTGATTCATATGTATATGACCCCGGTGCGCCAAGTGCTGTGCTATAACTATTTGATTCCCAAATTGGGGGAAGGAGGGGGGTGTCAATGTTAGGATATTTTAAAGTTCTGGATTTTTTAACACTTACTGGCTCTTCAAAAAACTAAGAATGGCTGGGTAAGTGTCGGGTTCTGGATGGACAAAAAATTTTCCTACCAAAACCAGGTGCCCGCCGGATCCCAGTATAGTCAACGGACTATGGTGGTGAATGAAGTGGTATCCACAGATATGGTGAACTTTGGCAGGCTATTCCTCTGCCGGAAAAGGCTGCCGGATACCCTAGATGTGCAAGTAGCCTAATATACATATACATAATATACATTTTGGGGTCCTCCAGGTGGACCTAAGGGCTGAAACATCACTGGTGAGGGTAAGTGGAGGGCCCACTACTGTCTCCTAGTAAATTAATGAAATAATTAAAATGTTTCACTACAAAGAAGCAACCAAAAGCATTATTGGGCTCATTTACCAAACTGGTTTAAAGTAGAAATGGCTTAGTTGCCCAAATCAACCAATCGGATTCCACCTTTCATTTTTGACAGCTCCTTTGGAAAATTAAAGGTAGAATCTGATTGGTTGCTATGGACCACTAAGCCAGTTCTAATTTACACTAGTTTGAAAATGACCCCATAAATCAGGCATGGCCAACCTGCGGCTCTCCAGCTATTGTAAAACTACAACTCCCACCATGCCCGCTGTAGGCTGATAGCTGTAGATAGTCTGGGCATGCTGAGAGTTGTTAGAAGTTATCCCATATCCACTGGTAGGTAGGACTCCAACCGATATAATAGTTATCACCTATCTCTTTACGGCCCCTTTACAGTGCCCAAAATTCAGGCAGATTATCGCTAACAAGCAGTCATACAAATAGGACCACTTAAAGGGGCCACCGAGGGAGAGTTGTAGTTTTGCAACAGCTGGAGAGCCTCAGGTTGGCCATCCTTGCCATATATTTTACAACCTCTCAAGAAGATGGAGAGGTCCTTGGGTCACCACTCTGAACCCATGCCTCAAAACCAATAGGTCAATCAAACTCAGCTCTCGACTAGGTCCATTCCAAAAACAAATGATCATACCGGTGCCCAATAAAAGATGTTTACATCAAACGAAAGCTTTTATGAGCCATTTTTACAATTTGTGGTGGATCAATTCTACTTTTCAAACAAAGGAGACAACACATGTATTTTTCAGCTTTCTTTTACTCGTTTAGGTTTGTCAGAGTGATCATACTCATTAATCATATGGCTTGACAACTGTTTTTGTGACAAACCATTTACACAGCTGAGGAAATGTGATTATCTAAAAAAAAAAATATGTTAAAAAGTTCTTTTACGCCAAAATTTGCAGACCAATGTGGCATTTGCTCAATACAATGAGTCATATTGATACTTGAAATGTCAAAATGTCAAAAGACGATTAGGACACAATGAGAGGCCTTCAAACCATGATGGATACTTAGAACCTTAAGGTGGATGAAGAAAACATCCAATTATCATAGTCCCTGAGCTACACAAAAAGCAGAAAGGTGGTGATACAAAGTTGTGAAGGCCCCATTACACCGCTCGATCGAGCAGATGATTGACGGGAGGGAAGAGTTCCCTCCTGACAATCACCTGCTTGTCAGTGGAGAAGACCTCCTCGGAGTGATCACTAATGTCATCGCTCATCTCCATATAGAATCATTTTTTGTAGGTAACAGAGTGTTGATCCCACAAACGATAATTTAGGTGACCGCACCAATGATCTACGATCAACCATCCCTTGGTGGCCCCTTTAAGTGGTCCTATTTGTATGACTGCTTGTTAGAGATAATTTGCCTGCATATTGGGCACTGTAAAGGGGCCGTAAAGGGATAGGGGATAACTATTATATAGGTCGGAGCCCTACCTACCAGTGGATACAGGATAGCTTCGGGAATACCCTCTTAAGTCTTCTCTACAGGGAAATCAGCAAAAATCACAATTATAAGGTAGCATTCAGACAAACCTGAAAAATGGAGGTCGTTTTTGTAACTTTTGTCATACGACCATTGTTAGAACCAATCAAAGTCACTGGGGCTATTCACGTGGCTCAAAACGGCCGGTCAACAAGTAGGACACGTCCTATTTTGGGCTATTTTCACAGCCAAACGGACCTCATTAAAATCAATGCGCCCGTTTGTACCGGCCATTTATACAGGGGCTGTCTAACGGTTGTTAAAAATGAGTACACAGTGTAAAAAAATGGGGTTAAAAAATAATAATAAAACACCTTATCCACTTGCACACAACAGAATACTCGTTCCGCGCTGGAGGCGGCAGGGCCATCATATACTGTATGTACGGGGGCACAAGTGGGACCATAAAATATGTATGGGAGGCTAATCTCTATACCGGGGCACAACTTGGAGGCTATTATAACTATTGGGAGGCAATAAGGGGCCATTATCTATACTGGAGGCACAACTGGAGGCCAATATAACTACTGGGAAGCATTATTTACACTGGAAATACTGGGGGCATAATATGTATACATAATATATATTAACTTAAAAACCCAATGAAATTCATCCATGAAAAATGAATGCAAAACGTTCATTAAAAACGGACAGACGGCCACAAAATGGATGCACAAAAGGTTGGAAAATGGCCATAAAAAAAAAAATGTGTGTCCCTCTTTAAAGTCCGTTTATTTTCACTGTTGTGTGCCTGTAGCCTTAGATTACGTTATCACTGGTTGACGACAAAATGTCTCTTTCATAAAATTAAGGCTGTAGTCACACGATTGGGTAGAGCCAACATTTTTCTTCCAAATGCACATGGCTATTTCACCATCTGTTTCACCGGGATCGGGTGGAATGTCTATGGAAGCTTCCAATCAGTTGACACTTAGCAAATATCTGTAGGCAGCAAACGGCATAAACGTCTGATAGATGCCACCACTGGGATCCATGCCTATCTCCCAAATGGGGTCCCTAACCACTGTCCCAGACGGTGAGGTGGAGAATGAATGGGCGGAGGGCTGCCACGTCCACGGCTCTCTCCTTTGACTTCTGTGTGAACAGATAAGCCCATATGACTTGTGGTATTCTTATTCCTCAATCACCCGTCCATTAATGGTGATCATTCTCTGAGAGAGGAGAAAAATGCTGTCAGACACCTCGTTGTCTCCCGGGAGAACAAAAGGATCAGATGTTGAAATAAAATGAACCCAACAGATGATACCTGAAAAGAGTCGGGAGCTCTCTGGATACATTGGATTGTTGGCTGGTCCCACTGAAAATGCGGGGTCAACCAACAATAGTCAGATATGTATGAGGACCTTTAGGTTTCCATCTGGGCTCGATTATAAGGAGTATAAAAAGGGTAAATACAGAGAGAATGCCACTATCTAGGAACCTCAACCACCTACTTACAAGTTTCTGATACTTGACTTGAATCTTCACACTTGCCTTAGTTCCTGTATCGCCTATACATGTAGGGACTCGATTGACATCCAGGAGCTTCACATCTGCTCTTAGAATCTATCAATAGCTGCTCCACTCAACACCACTTTAAATATAAGGTCTCCACAGACCATGATCTAGGCCTGATGTTCACACTTGCCCTAGTTCCTGTATCGCCTATACATGTAGGGACTCGATTGACATCCAGGAGCTTCACATCTGCTCTTAGAATCTATCAATAGCTGCTCCTCTCCACACCACTTCAACTATAAGGTCTCCACAGACCTTGATCTAGGCCTAATCTTCACACTTGTCCTAGTTCCTGTATAGCCTATACATGTAGGGACTCGATTGACATCCAGGAGCTTCACATCTGCTCTTAGAATCTATCAATAGCTGCTCCACTCAACACCACTTCAACTATAAGGTCTCCACAGACCTTGATCTAGGCCTGATCTTCACACTTGTCCTAGTTCCTGTATCGCCTATACATGTAGGGACTCGATTGACATCCAGAAGCTTCACATCTGCTCTTAGAATCTATCAATAGCTGCTCCTCTCCACACCACTTCAACTATAAGGTCTCCACAGACCTTGATCTAGGCCTAATCTTCACACTTGCCCTAGTTCCTTGATTACTCATTTATGTAGGCACTTGGTTGACGCCCAGAAGCTCCATATCTGCTCTTAGAATCTTTCAATACCTGCTCCACCCAACACCACCATCACTTCCAGCATACTGTTTTGCCCTAGGTTCTCCAAAGACCATGAACTGGGCCTGATCATCACACACCCTAGTTCTTGGATAACCTATGCATGTTGGCACATTTTGTTTAACCCAGGATCTCCACATCTGCTCTTCGAATATTTCAATAGTTGCTCTACCCAGGACCGCTTCCCCATATGGAAGTTTTGTTCCACGTTTTATGGCATTGTGTAGATTCTCAGGCTTGTAACCACCTTAAATATTGTGTTAGAGAATTGTATTCCAAGCCATTGTCTAAAAGGGCGTTGATGACTAAATTGAATCCCTACAATAGGAGCCCGTTGCCCACCAGGACATTATTACAATTGCATCCCTTCAAGTTGATACCAAGAATCAATGAGTGTCATGAAGTATTCTACCAAGATATCCGGTGATTGCAATGCAGTTGCTGAAGGTCATTTTGGAAAGTAGCTGCAGTCTAATGCAGATTACATGTCTCGTCCTGTATTTGGATTGCGCCCCACCACAGCTACATGACTTGGTGTGAACAGGTCTTAATCCTATTCATCCCTGGCTTGTCCTGCATAAAAACACAAAAACCAGTGCTAATGACCATCACCCATCGCAATTACCCTATGACCTCTTTAACACGCCCGTTAAGGGAGGGCTGTCTCCCGGATGAAAACACACAGCAGAGCGGCCTCAGCCCCTGATGGTGTTTTGTGTGGCAGGTCTGCACCGCGGGAGGCCCCTGTGTCCCCAGAGTTGACCCTCCTAGGCATTGAATGTTTAAGTCAAACGTAACACTTTTCAGCCCTGGTGACAATGAGGCGTCTATTGTGCGGGTTAATGTTATAATTACTAGGCTCTGGAAGCCTTTCCTCCCCGCCCCGACTAATTCCTGCCCTTCCAATACTTTATAGAAAGGGAACATTAGGGAATTATTGTTTATTGATTGCAGGTTACACTAATGAGCGTCTCCGTCATTAGCCTAATGGGGCGAGAAGAAACTGCAAGGAAAAAGGTGAGGTCGCCGCAGCCTGAGACTTACAGAATGTAGCAGAGCTGGGAGACTCAGGTGTAGCAGGGCAGGTCGTGTTGATGTTATAACGTGGGGCTTGGTGGTGACTAGGGACAGTTCGCCTTCGGGTTCCGGTTAACGAAAAATTCCATTATGGATCCCGTGACCATAAGTTATAGTCCATAACGCAATTCTGCGGAAACCGGAACCCGAACTCAAACGCAAACTTCTAAAACAGTGGTGACCCATAAAAAACAATATCGCTAACACAGCCGCAGCACGTTACACAACCAAATCTGCTCTGCTACATTGGTAGGGATTTTCAGGATAGGTCATCAATACCTGATTGGCAGGGATCCGACACCCTGTACTGTTCTGGAGTAGCCCCAGTGCTGGAAGTTGTCGGTGGAACTACACATCTCTGTCCATTGTGTGGTGGATGGTGCTAGTTACAGTGGATGTCCACTGCACAATGGACGTGTGTAGTTATGGCGCCGCGGCTACTGCACAATGGACGCGTGTAGTTATGGCGCCGCGGCTACTGCACAATGGACGCGTGTAGTTATGGCGCCGCGGCTACTGCACAATGGACGTGTGTAGTTATGGCGCCGCGGCTACCGTACTGCAATGGACGTGTAGTTATGGCGCCGCGCCTACTGCACAATGGGCGTGTGTAGTTATGGCGCCGCGCCTACTGCACAATGGGCGTGTGTAGTTATGGCGCCGCGCGCTACTGCACAATGGGCGTGTGTACGCTGTGTATGGCGCTGCGGCTACTGCACAATGGACGTGTGTAGTTATGGTGCCGCGGCTACTGCACAATGGACGTGTGTAGTTATGGCGCCACGGCTACTGCACAATGGACGTGTGTAGTTATGGCGCTGCGGCTACTGCACAATGGACGTGTGTAGTTATGGCGCTGCGGCTACTGCACAATGGACGTGTGTAGTTATGGCGCCGCGGCTACTGCACAATGGACGCATGTAGTTATGGCGCCACGGCTACTGCACAATGGACGTGTGTAGTTATGGCGCCGCGCCTACTGCACAATGGACGTGTGTAGTTATGGCGCTGCGGCTACTGCACAATGGACGTGTGTAGTTATGGCGCCGCGGCTACTGCACAATGGACGTGTGTAGTTATGGCGCCGCGGCTACTGCACAATAGCTGATCGCCAGGGATGGGGGGCGTCGGATGCCCGCTGACCAGAGATTGATGGCCTATCCTGAGGATCGGTCATTGATATTAAAGTACTGGAGACCCCCTTTAAGACTTGAGTGTAGCGCACCAGTTTCCGCATTATGAGGCACGCTCCTCTTAATTGTTGCGGTGAATCTAACTAACTACTGTCAATCGTCATCAGTACGAAACCTAAGACCGCCGGTGCCCCAGAAACTGGACCAGGCGCCGGAGCAGGTTCCGGGTGTCATGTTCTGCTATAAATAAAGCTACATTTGTTGGGTCGTGCAGTTTTCCCGCATGGCGTTAACAAACCGAAAAAAGAAAACACAACTTTTTGTGTGAAAGCAGGTTTGAAAACTGGTGTAGAAGCTACGACAGAGCCACCAAAAAGTTTTGTGCCGATTGTCCCCAGACCGTGTTAATTTTATGCAATTTCGCACAATTTTGGAAAAATACACAGCGTCTTGCGTGCTAAGGGGGCAGAGCTTGGCAGGAAAGGGGTGTGGCTGTCAAATTGTGGCCCCGTGATTTCTTACCACGGTCACAAACTTGTGACCCGCCACCGCTCTCTGCCCCATCCCACGTACTGACATTGGTTCGGTAGAACCACGGGAGGTTTTGCTGGTAAATAATACCCACTGCACCGCGCCGAAGAAAGGGACGTGGCTTATGAAGCGCCAATATTTGGGGGGAAGAAGCCAACAGGTGATGTAACCTTAAACCAAAGCGTCCGGCGCTGCACTACATGTGTTGTCCAGTCTGAACCACTATGATAAATTCATCTTCACGCGGTTGTATTTTATCAGGCAAAAAGTTTACCCGCGGAATCTGCAGAAAAATTCTACCCGTTTATCTGCTGTTTTTTATTTCTTTTCTATTTTCTGCTGTGGTTTTTAGGACACCTGTAGATTATAGAATCTAAAATAATTGATCAGTGCGCAGAAATAAAAACACAATGGGAGGAAAAAGTGCCAAAAAAGTTTGGAGAATCCACCGTCTGAACAGCATTATCAACCTTAATAAACCAGGCATACAGCCTGTTACCCTGGGTTCACACCTGAGCGTTTTACAGCGCGTTCAAACGCGCTGTAAAACGCTCAACAGATTAAAACCAATGCATCCCTATGGGAGTGGTTCACACTTGAGCGTTTTACAGCGCGTTTGAACGCGCTGTAAAACGCCCAACGCATAAACAAGTACTTGAGCTTCTTTTGGGGCGTTTGACGCGCGTTTTGTGATTGACACCACAGTAGTCAATCACAAGAACGCGCGTTTTACGCGTGTTTCCTATTTGCAAAAACGCGCAGAAATACGCGCGACAAAAACGCGCGTAAAACGCGCGTTTTTAGAACGCTCAGGTCTGAACCCAGGGTTAGGGTTGATGCTGATTTAGAAAACTACCCGGATTATGACAATCTGTTGCCCTGTTTCTGAGAAATGTGCGTTTTTAGGCCTCATGCACACGACTGTTGTTTGTTTCCGCGTCCGTTCCGTCCGCAAATTTAGCGTCCGTCCCAAAAAACGGATGACACGCCGTCTTTTTTGGCGGATCCGTGTTTATGGCAGATCCATTGTAATAATGCCTATCCCTGTCCGCAAACGTGAAAAAAATAGGACATGCTCTGTTTTTTTGACAGAATGTAAACACGGACCACGGATGAAGAACAAAAACAGTTGACATCCGCATTTTTTGACGGCCCCATTGAAATGAATGGGGAAGCATCCTATCCGTGAAAAAAAATGGAACCAACGCGGAACCAAACAACGGTCGTGTGCATGTAGCCTAATTCATGTACAAATAACCTTCCTGGAGCACTGAGGGTCTGGCCAGAGCCCTGGAGCACCACTTTGTTACAACCATTCATGCACACGAACGTATTTTCTTTCCGTGTCCGTTCCGGTTTTTTTGCGGACCATATCGGGAACCATTCAATTCAATGGGTCCGCAAAAAAACGGAAGGTACTCCGTGTGCCTTCTGTTTCCGTATGTTCGTTTTCACGTTCCACAAAAAAATAGAGCATGTCCTAATTTTTTGTAGTTTGCGGACGGGGATAGGCATTATTACAATGGATCCGCAAAAGAAACGGATGCCATACGGAACGTCATCCTTTTTTTTGCGGTTCCGCAATTTGCGGACCGCAAAACACATACGGTCGTGTGCATGAGGCCTTCGACCATTGGTGTTCTTCGGTCCGCAGACCGCGGATCCGCAAAACACGGAAGCTGCTCCGCGTTTCGTTCCGCAATTTGTGAAACGGAATGCGGCCCATTGTAGAAATGCCTGTTCTTGTCCACAAGCATGCTCTATTTTTTTTGCGGGGCACGGAACGGAGCATCTTTTGCGGCCCCATTGAAGTGAATGGGTCCGCGCCCCGAGCCGCTAATATGCGGCTCGGACACGGACCAGAACAACGGCCGTGTGCATGAGGCCTTAGTGTCTCTTCTTCTCCTGGATAGATGACATGAATAGACATCTGGTCTAGCCCCATCTTCTTGCACCATGTCTCCCAGCCTCGGCGCTTGCGCAGTGGATCTTCTGCTGCTCTCCAAGCAGCGCAGATTCCCAATGAGCAAGAACCCGCGACCTGTCATCTCGCTCCTGCATTGTGTCTCGCGGCTTCAGCGCTGCTTGGAGAGCAGCAGAAGATCCACTGCGTAAGCGCTGTTTTGCCATTTTCTCGGCACATAATCAGGGTATTGCCTTTATCAGCATGATCAACCCTACTAGGCTGTATGCCTAGGGTATTAATAGGGTTGATCATGCCGACAGATGCTCGTCAAGGGTTCCCAACGAAAATGTTTGCCCCTTTGCAATCTAGAGGAGAGCACAGCAGGCATAGAAGATCCTGCGGTGATGACTGTGGTGGTCTACAGGGCAGAGCCACTCCTTCGGGGACCACAGGCTATGAACACGTGACCCCCCCCCCCCCCACACCCGTTGTAACTGTATCTGGGTATGGACAGAATTCGGGAAGATACCTGAAATTTTCCAGAGTTGGGGACTGCACTAAAAGTAGCACCAAAGAGTCCACTAGCGTTATAACATGGCTGGTCCAGAATGACCCTACTAGGGGACCTTGTGGTTAATAGAGGAGGATTCTCATTGATTAGCCTGAGTGAACAATGGTTACAAAGACTATCTTTTGCCTTGGAGGACCCTGCATTACATGTCCATGCCATGCATCATTTGGCCTGTGGGGGCGCTGCAGGGAAATTAAAACACTTGCCGTCAGTTTACCCAACAGGCTGCAGCTGAACGATGGAGGTCCTGGCGGTGACCGTCATCAGGGGACCCTTCTAATGAACTCACCACAGTGGAGGACCACCCCTACCAGACAAGGTTTCCGACCCAGACAAAGCCTGTGGACCTGAGAATCTCCATGCACAGAGCAGATGCTTGGTGATGTCACACTTTGCCCCCCACCACACAGCGCCCCCTCCAGGCAACACCCCATGCGTTTTGCTCATGCCCAGCTGGGCACTTGTACGGGGCTTCCACATGAAGGGCAACGATCTGTCCCGAAGAGTGTGGGCGGTTGTTACTTTGGGATCCTCTAAAGAGCGGCCCAGTCGCCAGTCGAAGAAGCGCTTCCCGACATACGTGAAGTAACTCGAGCCGCTCTGTACTCTCATTATCGAGAGCTCATTTTTGCACCCCCGACCCTCAAAAATAAACATGACACCACCCAAGATAATTGTTTGTTTTTGCGCTAATTACGGTAATTTCCGGGGCAGTACCACAATGCCAAAACGTATGAAAATGGCTAAAAGTCATCAAAAAGTCATCGGAGGAATTAAGAACAGATTTTAAAGGGATTGGACCATCTAGGATATGCCACCAATGTCGGTAGGTGCAGGACCCACCTCTCGGACCGACCTCTAAAAGGGTGCCCCGCTCCAGGCCTCCCTCCATTCACCTGTATAGGAGTGCCGGGTCCGCTATTTCCAGAACTCCCATGGAGGTGAATGGAGAGGTGGGAGCTTCGGAGCATGCTCGCTCAACTCATTTCAGGACTCGCGTAGAAGTGAGCGGAGAACACGGAGTGCATGTGCGGTGCGTCCTCCTGCACCTTAGAGGTAGGATGAGGTCTCAGAAGTGAGACCCGCACCTAGGACCCTGGCAATAGGCCACCAAAGGGCGAGACGGGCTAACCCCATCTACAGCGATGGCACCATCAGATGTGGCACCACCAGAGGACACAACCCAAAGCCTCCATCCTCTGTAGACAAATATTAGATCAATGTTTTTTACAATATATTTATATGTTTTATTCTTTTCTCAGTCAGACCCGGTCCAGCTCTGACCGATAGGGCAACCAATTTCCGGGTCACCCCACCGGAGAGGTGTCGCCATCACGAGCTCAACCTCACACAGTGTCCTCGGCCTAGGATCTGCAGCCTTCAGCTGTGCTCTGTGAGGGGATCGGGCACTGAGTGCTCAATTACCCTGCAGCTCCACCGCAGGAGAAGTGAGGAATTACACTGCGCCCCTTCATATCAGGAGACCTCACCTCCACCCTCTACCTGACCAGTCTAATAGGCGGAGGACCCCAGAGTCAGACCCGACTCCTCGACTCAGTCTCGTCCTAACCTAGATCTCTGTCGTTACAGTGTACCAGTGCAGGAAATCTGAACTAGTTCTCTGTCGTTACAGTGTATCAGTACAGGAGATATGAGCTAGTTCTCTGTCGTTACAGTGTACCAGTGTAGGAGATATGAACCAGTTCTCTGTCGTTACAGTGTACCAGTGCAGGAGATATGAACTAGTTCTCTGTCGTTACAGTGTACCAGTGCAGGAGATATGAACTAGTTCTCTGTCGTTACAGTGTACCAGTGTAGGAGATCTGAACTAGTTCTCTGTCGTTACAGTGTACCAGTGCAGGAGATATGAACTAGATCTCTGTCGTTACAGTGTACCAGTGTAGGAGATATGAACTAGTTCTCTGTCGTTACAGTGTACCAGTGTAGGAGATATGAACTAGTTCTCTGTCGTTACAGTGTACCAGTGCAGGAGATATGAACTAGTTCTCTGTCGTTACAGTGTACCAGTGCAGGAGATATGAACTAGTTCTCTGTCGTTACAGTGTACCAGTGCAGGAGATATGAACTAGTTCTCTGTCGTTACAGTGTACCAGTGCAGGAGATATGAACTAGTTCTCTGTCGTTACAGTGTACCAGTGCAGGAGATATGAACTAGTTCTCTGTCGTTACAGTGTACCAGTGCAGGAGATATGAACTAGTTCTCTGTCGTTACAGTGTACCAGTGCAGGAGATATGAACTAGTTCTCAGTCGTTACAGTGTACCAGTGCAGGAGATAAGAACTAGTTCTCTGTCGTTACAGTGTACCAGTGCAGGAGATATGAACTAGTGCTCTGTCGTTACAGTGTACCAGTGTAGGAGATATGACCTAGATCTCTGTCGTTACAGTGTACCAGTGCGGGAGATATGAACTAGTTCTCTTCTGTCGTTACAGTGTACCAGTGTAGGAGATATGAGCTAGTTCTCTGTCGTTACAGTGTACCAGTGCAGGAGATATGATCTAGTTCTCTGTCGTTACAGTGTACCAGTGCAGGAGATATGAACTAGTTCTCTGTCGTTACAGTGTACCAGTGCAGGAGATATGAACTAGTTCTCTGTCGTTACAGTGTACCAGTGCAGGAGATATGAACTAGATCTCTGTCGTTACAGTGTACCAGTGCAGGAGATATGAACTAGTTCTCTGTCGTTACAGTGTACCAGTGCAGGAGATATGAACTAGTTCTCTGTCGTTACAGTGTACCAGTGTAGGAGATATGAACTAGTTCTCTGTCGTTACAGTGTACCAGTGCAGGAGATATGAACTAGTTCTCTGTCGTTACAGTGTACCAGTGTAGGAGATATGAACTAGTTCTCTGTCGTTACAGTGTACCAGTGCAGGAGATATGAACTAGTTCTCTGTCGTTACAGTGTACCAGTGCAGGAGATATGAACTAGTTCTCTGTCGTTACAGTGTACCAGTGCAGGAGATATGAACTAGATCTCTGTCGTTACAGTGTACCAGTGCAGGAGATATGAACTAGTTCTCTGTCGTTACAGTGTACCAGTGCAGGAGATATGAACTAGTTCTCTGTCGTTACAGTGTACCAGTGCAGGAGATATGAACTAGTTCTCTGTCGTTACAGTGTACCAGTGCAGGAGATATGAACTAGTTCTCTGTCGTTACAGTGTACCAGTGCAGGAGATATGAACTAGTTCTCTGTCGTTACAGTGTACCAGTGCAGGAGATATGAACTAGTTCTCTGTCGTTACAGTGTACCAGTGCAGGAGATATGAACTAGTTCTCTGTCGTTACAGTGTACCAGTGCAGGAGATATGAACTAGTTCTCTGTCGTTACAGTGTACCAGTGCAGGAGATATGAACTAGATCTCTGTCGTTACAGTGTACCAGTGTAGGAGATATGAACTAGTTCTCTGTCGTTACAGTGTACCAGTGCAGGAGATATGAACTAGTTCTCTGTCGTTACAGTGTACCAGTGTAGGAGATATGAACTAGTTCTCTGTCGTTACAGTGTACCAGTGCAGGAGATATGAACTAGTTCTCTGTCGTTACAGTGTACCAGTGCAGGAGATATGAACTAGTTCTCTGTCGTTACAGTGTACCAGTGCAGGAGATATGAACTAGTTCTCTGTCGTTACAGTGTACCAGTGCAGGAGATATGAACTAGTTCTCTGTCGTTACAGTGTACCAGTGCAGGAGATATGAACTAGTTCTCTGTCGTTACAGTGTACCAGTGCAGGAGATATGAACTAGTTCTCTGTCGTTACAGTGTACCAGTGCAGGAGATATGAACTAGTTCTCTGTCGTTACAGTGTACCAGTGCAGGAGATATGAACTAGTTCTCTGTCGTTACAGTGTACCAGTGTAGGAGATATGAACTAGTTCTCTGTCGTTACAGTGTACCAGTGCAGGAGATATGAACTAGTTCTCTGTCGTTACAGTGTACCAGTGTAGGAGATATGAACTAGTTCTCTGTCGTTACAGTGTACCAGTGCAGGAGATATGAACTAGTTCTCTGTCGTTACAGTGTACCAGTGCAGGAGATATGAACTAGTTCTCTGTCGTTACAGTGTACCAGTGCAGGAGATATGAACTAGTTCTCTGTCGTTACAGTGTACCAGTGCAGGAGATATGAACTAGTTCTCTGTCGTTACAGTGTACCAGTGCAGGAGATATGAACTAGTTCTCTGTCGTTACAGTGTACCAGTGCAGGAGATATGAACTAGTTCTCTGTCGTTACAGTGTACCAGTGCAGGAGATATGAACTAGTTCTCTGTCGTTACAGTGTACCAGTGCAGGAGATATGAACTAGTTCTCTGTCGTTACAGTGTACCAGTGCAGGAGATATGAACTAGTTCTCTGTCGTTACAGTGTACCAGTGCAGGAGATATGAACTAGTTCTCTGTCGTTACAGTGTACCAGTGCAGGAGATATGAACTAGTTCTCTGTCGTTACAGTGTACCAGTGTAGGAGATATGAACTAGTTCTCTGTCGTTACAGTGTACCAGTGCAGGAGATATGAACTAGTTCTCTGTCGTTACAGTGTACCAGTGTAGGAGATATGAACTAGTTCTCTGTCGTTACAGTGTACCAGTGCAGGAGATATGAACTAGTTCTCTGTCGTTACAGTGTACCAGTGTAGGAGATATGAACTAGTTCTCTGTCGTTACAGTGTACCAGTGCAGGAGATATGAACTAGTTCTCTGTCGTTACAGTGTACCAGTGCAGGAGATATGAACTAGTTCTCTGTCGTTACAGTGTACCAGTGCAGGAGATATGAACTAGTTCTCTGTCGTTACAGTGTACCAGTGCAGGAGATATGAACTAGTTCTCTGTCGTTACAGTGTACCAGTGCAGGAGATATGAACTAGTTCTCTGTCGTTACAGTGTACCAGTGCAGGAGATATGAACTAGTTCTCTGTCGTTACAGTGTACCAGTGCAGGAGATATGAACTAGTTCTCTGTCGTTACAGTGTACCAGTGCAGGAGATATGAACTAGATCTCTGTCGTTACAGTGTACCAGTGCAGGAGATATGAACTAGTTCTCTGTCGTTACAGTGTACCAGTGCAGGAGATATGAACTAGTTCTCTGTCGTTACAGTGTACCAGTGCAGGAGATATGAACTAGATCTCTGTCGTTACAGTGTACCAGTGTAGGAGATATGAACTAGTTCTCTGTCGTTACAGTGTACCAGTGTAGGAGATATGAAATAGTTCTCTGTCGTTACAGTGTACCAGTGTAGGAGATCTGAACTAGTTCTCTGTCGTTACAGTGTACCAGTGTAGGAGATATGACCTAGTTCTCTGTCGTTACAGTGTACCAGTGCAGGAGATATGAACTAGTTCTCTGTCGTTACAGTGTACCAGTGTAGGAGATATGAACTAGTTCTCTGTCGTTACAGTGTACCAGTGCAGGAGATATGAACTAGTTCTCTGTCGTTACAGTGTACCAGTGCAGGAGATATGAACTAATTCTCTGTCGTTACAGTGTACCAGTGCAGGAGATATGAACTAGTTTTCTGTCGTTACAGTGTACCAGTGTAGGAGATCTGAACTAGTTCTCAGTCGTTACAGTGTACCAGTGTAGGAGATATGACCTAGTTCTCTGTCGTTACAGTGTACCAGTGCAGGAGATATGAACTAGTTCTCTGTCGTTACAGTGTACCAGTGCAGGAGATATGAACTAGTTCTCTGTCGTTACAGTGTACCAGTGTAGGAGATATGAACTAGTTCTCTGTCGTTACAGTGTACCAGTGCAGGAGATATGAACTAGTTCTCTGTCGTTACAGTGTACCAGTGTAGGAGATATGAACTAGTTCTCTGTCGTTACAGTGTACCAGTGCAGGAGATATGAACTAGTTCTCTGTCGTTACAGTGTACCAGTGCAGGAGATATGAACTAGTTCTCTGTCGTTACAGTGTACCAGTGCAGGAGATATGAACTAGTTCTCTGTCGTTACAGTGTACCAGTGCAGGAGATATGAACTAGTTCTCTGTCGTTACAGTGTACCAGTGCAGGAGATATGAACTAGTTCTCTGTCGTTACAGTGTACCAGTGCAGGAGATATGAACTAGTTCTCTGACGTTACAGTGTACCAGTGTAGGAGATATGATCTAGTTCTCTGTCGTTACAGTGTACCAGTGCAGGAGATCTGAGCTAGTTCTCTGTCGTTACAGTGTACCAGTGCAGGAGATATGAACTAGTTCTCTGTCGTTACAATGTACCAGTGTAGGAGATATGAACTAGTTCTCTGTCGTTACAGTGTACCAGTGCAGGAGATCTGAACTAGTTCTCTGTCGTTACAGTGTACCAGTGCAGGAGATATGAACTAGTTCTCTGTCGTTACAATGTACCAGTGTAGGAGATATGAACTAGTTCTCTGTCGTTACAGTGTACCAGTGTAGGAGATCTGAACTAGTTCTCTGTCGTTACAGTGTACCAGTGCAGGAAATCCTTATTGATCTCTCTTCTGTGCTGGACTTCAGGATGATTACACTGATACAGTGTAACGAATTCATCAGCTGTGTGAGTACAGTCATAATGGGCTTTGAGCCTCGGGATGCAATCAATCATGTTTTTTAATTACTTACAGCAAGCAGAGATCTTGAACTGATCTTTAAAGCATACTGAACTGCTGATGACTCCTCTTACAAAGACCACCGCCTCCTGTAGGTCACTTACCCTTCGAGGTGTAGGTCCATTTTTCAGCCTCAGTTCAAATCTATGTATAAGCTATTATACATAGATTTGAGTTTGCTATTACTCGCAGTGATCTCCTCCATAGTATGGGGATGAATGATCACTAATGCCATCGCTCTTCCCCGTACTGACTTGTTGTTTGCTGGCACAGTACACAGCACACTATGTCGCCCACTGGTGGAGGAGAGGGCCGCTATTACTCGCAGCGATCTCCTCCACAGTATGGGGATGAATGATCACTAATGCCATCGCTCTTCCCCGTACTGACTTGTTGTTTGCTGGCACAGTACACAGCACACTATGTCGCCCACTGGTGGAGGAGAGGGCCGCTATTACTCGCAGCGATCTCCTCCACAGTATGGGGATGAATGATCACTAATGCCATCGCTCTTCCCCGTACTGACTTATTGTTTTCCGGCAGCACACCATGATTACACAGCACAATCTGCTGCCGGCAAACAATCACTTTTGTCAAATTACGTGACAATCAAGTGCTTTTCTCATTCATCGAGTAATCGGCGGTACATTTACACCGCCAGCTACTATGAAGGCGCATTAGCGAATATCTTTAGGATTCTCGGACCGTGAAAAGGGCCCTTAAGAAAGTCCGATTCTGACTTTGCGCCCGATATCGGTGCAGGGAGGTACGAGGTCTTTACGGGAGGCCAGTCTACGCTCGGAGGCTGCTCTGGATGTGACTGGAGCGTCAGGTGAGAGAGCAGCCTAGGTGAAGCTAAGACATTGGAAGGTGGCCGAAGATTTCTTGTAGATTTAACCCCCGGAGGCACAAGACGCGATGGAGCTTTCCTTGCAGTTGCTTCTGTAAATTGATCCGTGTGAACGGCAGACGCTGAGCTCCCGTCAGACAGAAGACAAATACTGTGTCCGCACCTCCCCATTGTTTCCCTGCAGGAAGTCGGCGTTCCTGATAATTTCTCCATGAATAGCGAGATGTGAGATGTTCCAGACGGGATTAGTCAATGCCGATCGTATGATAGACGTACGGGAATAGTCCACCCGAAATGTATCCCCTTACCAGCGCAGCAGAGAGCGTCCCCTCTAAAAATCTGATCCGGGGACCAACATGGCTGCCATCACTGCGCCCGTAGAAGACTTCTTAACCCTTCCCTGCACCACTCCATACATGTCTTGCTGAGCACTATGGGGCAATTATCACCTTGGTGGACGGGAACTTAAAGCGGTCCTTTAAAAAAACTTAAAATGGCTCAGTGTTGTAGGGGTGGACCTTCAATACCGCGGTGCTGCGCACAATGCCATCCCGGCAGAAGGAAACTCCGCAATGCAGTGTGAAGCAACCCCCCTGTGCTGTAAAGGAGGATCCAGCTCTACGTAACTCTTATGTATTTGTCTTCTCCTTTCGGCCCAGACCACCATGACAGCCTCTGAGGATGGTGATACAGTTGAATTCAGGAGGGCCCCTGAAGCTGCCGGCCTGTTTTAGGCAGCTGACTTTATTTAAAGGGGGGGGCCCATCTCAGACGTTAGGATACGTCACCAATGGCTGATGGGTGAAGAAGAGCGGGCCGCGCATGTGCCGTCACTTTCCCTCAGTCCCATGGAAGTGAATGGCGCGGCGGTCGCGCTCGTGCAGTCATGAATGGAGGACGGCCGCTTATTTGGGGTCTGCTCTCCTTCACTTCTAGAGCTAGGTGCGAGTTCCAGAGGTGGGATCTGTACCGATCAGAAGCGACATGCCACAAATGTCTTAGATGGGTTAACCCCTTCACCACCAGGAGCTTCCGATCTTCATGTACCGAGCTCACGAAGACGGTTCAGAGCCTCCTGGGCATCGGTCCCCCAGGAGCCTTCGCTGTAGGGTCTATGGCCAGTCCCCGCGTTGGTGTCTTCGTGTCTGTCAAGCACCGGCAGCTGAACGGTACTGCTACCTCTGAACTCCGAACCCCCTAAGACTTCACTAGTACCACCGCTGGCATCACAGTCAGCCCTGAGGTCCTAAAAAAGTCCCTTTTCCCAATTATTAAGGAACGCTACCAATACCAATTTCTTAGGAGGGTCCTAATCGCAAAGAGTCCTCAGCAATCAGCTGAAACCTACGGGGGAAGCTGACAGTTTAAGTGTGGACTCTCCAGGCAGCGCCACCGCAGGAGACATGGGGCGTTACACACTGTCCATTCCAATTAATGGGATGTCCATGTGGGACAGGACGGGTCCTCCAGAGCCAGAGACGCTCTATGTCAGGTGTCAGCAACCTCCGTCTCTCCAGCTGTTGTGGAACTACAATTCCCAGCATGCTCCATTCATTTCTGAGAAGAGCAGAGGAAGTATGCACGCTGGGAGTTGTAGTTTCACAACAGCTGGAGTGCCGGAGGTTGCCTACCCCTGCTCTATGTGAAGGCAGCTGCATGAAAACCGCCCAAAAATCTGCACCATTCCTCGTGGTTTTGGTGTGTTTTTTTGAGTGTTTTTGATGTGGTTTTTAGTATGGATTTTTGTGCAGGTTTTCTGTTCGAAGTCCATGGAGAAAGCGGCTGGGATCGCACAAACGATTGACGTGCTGCGCATTTCATAATCCCCACAACAGGGCGATTTCCGCACCTAAGAAAAAATGCAAAGTGCACACGAGAGTTCTCAAATTTCATTCACTTTGCAGTTTTTCCTATAAAAAAAATCTGTACAAAAAAAAACCTGCGTAATCCGCACCACACGCAGCCGTCCCCGTCCCAGAGATGAGGCTCCTGAACGGAGGACGCCTCTATTAACTCAGAGGACACGGACAATCCCTTCAATACCGACCAGTCCTGGGACATGATAGAAAAAAGCTAAAATCGTGAGATAAAAACTTACAAATGGAGAGAAAAAATTGGCAGAATTCTGAGAGCAAAATCTCAATAAAAAGTGAAAATTTCTGAGAGAAAAAGATTTTAGAGATAAAAAAGAATGACAATTCTGAGATGAAAAGAATTCTAAAATAAAAAATGATGTTTTGGAGATAAAAGTGTATAATTCTGTGATAATAAGTGTCAATTCTGGGAAAAACGTTAAATATTTAAGATTTACTGTAAATAATTTGGAAATATAAATTCTGAATTTTGATATAAAAGAATATAAATCTGAGATATAAAAAAAAACGGTGACTGCTCTGAGATTAACAGAAAATTCTGAGATAAAAGGTAAGAATTTTGAGAAGTCAGAATTCGTTAAAAAATAATTTAACTCAGAATTCTGTGATAAAAAGTTCGAATTTTGATTCAGTCTAATAAAAAATACATACGAAATTCTGCCATTAAAGGTTCTGATTCCCCCAAAAAATTATCATTTTGAGATGCAAGTCTAAAATCTAAACCAAAAAACTGAATTCTGAGATGAAAAGTTGCATTTCTGGGATAGAAAGTGACTGTTCTGAGGTAAAAACTACACTTCACCCAGCTTTTCCGGGCTCCTGAATGGCGCCCTGCCCAGGGGAGTAGATGCTGCTCAATCAGTTGTCACCCAGCTTTCCCAGGAACAGATACAACTAATATAATGAATGTGAATTGTAATGAGGCCCCGGGACGGCCCCAGGGGACTAAGCCACAAAACACATTGTGCCCCCCCCAAACAGGCAGAGAAGTGCGAGCTCTGTGGGCAAGGACACTGCTGGAGGCTGAGACAATGACGGAAGGAATTCCAGTCATATAAAAGACAAGTAATCAGTGTGACCCTGACACAAGAGTGACCCCCACCCAGTCAGGAAGCCCTCTCCTGCGGGACCCCCTGCATTCATCCCATAGAACTGCTGCCAGTCTAGACACTTCTATTCACGGCGGGGATTAGGAGGGAACTGGTAGTTTAGGGCTTAGGAGGAAGAAGACGCTGCGGCCCCGGAAGTAAGAGGGATTCCAACAAAGAAAGGCTTCCTCACCTCCAGCGGGGAACACCTGTCACCTGAGAGGCAGGCCGCGGCACCGGGGGGGTTAATGGGCCCTGTCTGTATGATATCCATCTATCTATTATCTATCTATCTATCTATCTATTATCTATCTATCTATCTATCTATCTATCATCTATCTATCTAT